>JAMKYM010000289.1:0-67495 GCA_026541065.1 Canavalia ensiformis
TTTGTTTTAGTTTGTTTTATTTGCTTTATTTCTTTTTTAGTTTGTTTTTCTGCTTTTAGTTTGTTTTTCTGTTTTAGTTGTTTTGTTTTTAGTTTGTTTATTTCTTTGTTTTTTATTTCTTTTTTTTTAGATTTAAAAATTTCTATTCAATTTTCATTTTTATTAAAAGACTTTCTCGATTTATAACATTTCGCTTAATTTTTTTTGTTTGCTTTTTCAATTTTGTTTCTTTTTTATTGTTCAAACCAAATTTTGATTTTATCGATTTCTTTATTTATTTTAATTACATTTTTGTTTTATCTCTTTTTTATTATTATTATTTATTTATTTCTTTCATATATATATTTCCAAAATTTTTCGCATTTTCATTATTTTTTGATTTAGATCTTGAATTTTAAAATTTTTATTCAAAAAAAAACTTGTCTATTTTATTGTTTATTGTTTTATTTTCTTTATTTTGTCATTTTTAGCTTTTTTCTTGAATTAGTTTTTTTATATTTAGTTTTCGATTAATTTTGATAATCGAGCCCCATATAGTACTGTTTACAATTACAATGATATAATTTCTTAATTATATCATTATTGTAATTATCTTCTTTGTTTCAATCTTTTTCTAATTACAATATCATTATCCTCTTTATATAGAATCCAACATTCCTCCTCAGGTTGGATCATATAAGTCATATGTACCAAGTTTGTTATATATGTACTTAATTCTAAGGTTTCTCAAAGATCTAGTGATAATTGATAATTAGCCATATTCTATATCATCTTACTTCACACTAAAGTATCCTAAGTGAAGGATTAAGGTTAATTGAGGTTGCAACCAACCTCTTTCTCTCTGTGTTGAATGTTTTTCCTTCCACTTGTACACTCCTCAAGTTGGATCATATAAGTCATATGTACCAAGATTGTTACATATGTAGTTAATTCTAAGGTTCCTCAAAGATATAGTGATAATTGATAGTTAGTTATGTTTTTTATCATCTTGTTTCATGCTAAAGTATCCTTAGTAAAGGATTAAGCTTAATTGAGATTGCACTTAACCTCTTTTTCTCTTTGTTGAATCTTTTCCCTTCAACTTATACATTCCGGAACTTATTTTGTAACCTTAATGGGGCTTGCATAAGCTGATTGAAATACAAGAAAATGGTAAAAAAAAAAAGGTTATGTTTAATAACACAAACCTAGAATATCAGTTATCTCCCCCTTTGAGCTTAAAAGATCAAAGTTACTTTCTTTGATATCTCACATATACTTGCTATAATTCTAGGTACCCTTAGATTATATCTATAACAACATAATTGATTGAGGAAAAAGTGATAAAAAAAAAAGAAAGAAAAGAAAGAAGAAAGAAAAAAAAAAGGAAAAGGATGAAAATATTGGAAAGTTCAAAAAAAGAAAAATTAAAGTTCATAAGATCCCAAGTAATTGAGTTTACAATCTAAGAGTATAGGGCGATTAAAAATATAAATAAAAGGAGAACCTTTTTGTATTTCCTTTCCTTCTTATATCTCACCTACTTGCATGATTTTCTTTATTGCGTTACATCCTTAATGAATTTCTTTTTATTCTTGTATGTAATCTAACTTTTTAGAGATTGAGTTTATAAGAAAGCCTGTGGTTGTATATAGTTGCGAGGGGTAGAGCAATAATGATTTATACCCTTAACCATGTGAAAGACAGTGAGTAAAGCGATCCCCTTTATTTGTGAGACTTGATTTCAAGAAACTAAAAGATTCTGATTAGATTATTATTGATTGTTCCTATGATGTAATTGTATTAGTTTGTTACATGTTAAAATTTGAGGTTTCTTATTCTTATACTTATTGCATTCCCATTTTTGGGAAAAAGTACTATTTAATTTTGAGGATGTGATCAACCTCCATTATAATGATTTATCTGTACGAATTTAATTGTAATTACTATGCAATATATGATTATTTTATCATAATTCTATCTAATTTTTCTTATTTTTGTAGGAATGGTCATGCATGAGGAGAATTAAAAAATTGGTGGATTTTGAGGCGAAAAGAGGGAAAAAGGATATAAAAAGATAAAGGAGTAAAAAAAGGATAAAAATTCCCCTAGGAGAAAGCTAGCAAGGCCATGTTGGCTAAGCACACCCTTATAGAGAACCAAGATTTTGGATATAATTGTGCAGACTTGAGCACGGTTGTGCCAATGTTGAAAAGCGCTAGAAATTATCCAAGTCACCTCTAGTGATATAGGAAGGGGTCCCAATCAACCCTGACAATGTTGCAGGTGACCTAAAGTAGCTAGGACGACTAAGGAGGAAATTTAGGCCAACTTGGTTCACAATAAAGACATCCCTAATTCACACCTATAAAAAAAAGGCTACACCTTGAGAGAAAAGCATGTTTTACCACTTTTGATATCCTCAATATTTCAAGGAGTCTTCTGACCTATCTCCTTCTTATTTATTATTTCCATCTTCATTCCTCCATTTCATTTTTTCTTCCGACATCCTTCTGTAAGATCTTGACGGAAGGAATCACTACACAATGCAAGTTATAGAGTCTTTTGTTAGTTTTGTTTGCATTACAATTTTTTATTTCTTATGTTAGTGTTAGGATTATGATTATGGATTTTTTTGGGATGGTTTGTTGTCATTTGTCATCTTTTGTTACGTGTAACTAACCTTCAAATTATGGGATTTTGGTGAACTTATAATGTAACTATTTGAATCTCATTTTCTTTATAATGATTTTATGTTTTCATTATGAATAAGTGTATTTTTTTCTTCCAATTGTGTTGCTTTATTGTGCTTAATTTATTAATAAGAATTATCTAATCTTATTGTTCTCTAAGTTGGTTGAGGGGTAGGTGATTGTACCATCTCCTAGTTGACAAAATTATAAGATTATTAAATTAATAAATCCTAAGTGCATTATGCTTCTCCTGCATATTTACTTTGCATGATAATTCAAGGTAGTACTTAGGGGAAAGATTATTACTATTGTATGATTATTAAATAGTAACAGAATTAAACGGATGCTTAGAAATTGATGTTTAAATCATTCATAGGAGAATTTCGGGGTAAAAATAGGTAAAGTCATAAGGGATTTAAAGTTTCATACCAATCCATAATTTTGCACTTGTGTTCTTTACTTTTTATTTTTCTTTATTTCTATTTTCTTATTTTTATCTCTTACACTCACAAAATAAAATCCTCTTTTTGGTGAGGTGAAAAGTTAGAATTTAATTTTTTTCCATAAATTGTTGACATGGTCTTTGAGGAATCAACATTGGGAATCTAAAATACCTATTTTTTACACTGATGGATGTACTTACTAGTGGATAAAATTTGGCCTACAATTTTACACATGTTTTCACACATCACCTATCTAAAGACTTCACTGTATTTATCTTTTCTTTATTAAACATGTATTTCAAGCTTAAAGAGACTTGCTAAGAAAGCATACTTGGATATAAATTTGGAGAAAATTATATAAATATACTTGGATTTCTTCTTGTGAAGAAATTTTTATATGGTAAAACTCTTGTCGGTTTAGACATTGATTGGACGTATCTCTTAGTTTGAGGGTGGACCAATATATATCCTTATGCCTTTATTCTTTTTCTTATCTCTTACTCTTTATTATAAATTTATCTTGTGATACCTATTTAATTTCTCAACTATCTTTCAAATCATCTAAAATACTCTTAAATGATCTCTATTTTCTGAAAAGAAAATTGTATTGGTCAAAATCATTTAACTCACAATTCAACCTCCTTTCTCGTATGTTACTTGTGTTCTTTCATTAAGCTTGAGAGGTCAACAAGCATTTGTAGGAGATAACATGTAACACCCTAATAATAATATTCATTGTACGCTTAAGTCATATTGCAAATTCACTATTAGTTTGTTACTTCATGATGTGGGATCCATTTATAAAATTATTGTTATGGAAAATAATATAATTTTTTCTTAAAATCTTAGTTGAAAATGTGAGCCTCGTTGTAGTAATCAACATAATATATAATGAACATTTTGACATCATCACTCACGTTAATTTTGAAAACTCGCATTTGTTTACTTATCGTGCTATACATTTATTTCCAGAATAATATTTACATTATTAGTTATATAGGTAGTACAACACATAGATAATAATAAGTTAAAAATCATAGTGAGTCCTTTAAACAAAACAAAGGCTTCGATACCCTTCATAAGTTACAATTATCCAAAAAAAAAAAAAGATACCAAGTTGGACAAAGCAATATAAGATTCTTTATAGTTATTCATACATTTCATTCCATGAACATTCATCTCTAGTCTGAGTTATTCATTTTGCATAGACTGCTGCCATCACAAAGACTATGATCAGACTTCTATGAAAGAAATAGAGATAAAGAGTGAGAAATGGTAATTTCTCAGTAGGTATCTACCCTAAGGTTAGCGTCATCATTTCTAACCTAGTCACTTTAGTTTATTAAGAAAAGGTAACAAGCATACAAGTTCAATTATTGCTTTTTAAAATTATACTTATCTAAAGTGGATTCTTTATAGTAATAACATAAATTCAATCTCATACAATATGTCATTCTTACATATTCTGAATTACTTTTTCATATAAAATCTCTTAGACATAAATCTCATGCATTCTTTAGATCACTTTCTCATCATAACAATATTATCTGACTCTTACTCATTTTATGCCTTAATCATAATTATTCTTTTCTTTAGTCACCATCTCAATGATAATTTCATTTAAGGTATAATATTAACAATTTAGTCAAACAATATCTTTTACTTGTCTACTATTTTATCTTCTAATCTTGGATATGAGCTCATTCTGAATAGTCGTCACCATCATAAATTTGGAAGACCTATAGTTTTCTCATAAAAGGATTTATTTAAAGTCATATGGCTTCACCATAGAAGGATATGTACCTTCTAATTACCTTAGAAAGGCTTGTCGCCTTTTGAGTGTGCACAAGTCCTAAAATTAGCATATTATAAGTAGTATTAAGTTTTCACATAAAATTCTTCTTTAGTGATGTTTTGATGTAAACACCCAATTATGTTCGAGGTCCCGTTTTAATTAATTAGTAAATAGATAATAATTTGGAAAAATAAATGACTAAATTAATGAATAACAAGGAAAAAAAACAAAACTAGAAAATAATAAAAGAGAAAAAAGAAAGGGAAAAATAAAGAAAGAATAATAATGAAAAATCGGAAAAAATGAAAAAAAGAAACATAATGAAAATAAAGAAATAAATAAATAAATAATAGAGCAAAATCTGAAATAATTAAAATAAACAAAATCTGAAAATACTAATATTAATAATAAATAGGAAAAAGAAGTAAAACAAAAAATAATAAATATGGAAAATTGTCACAACCGTAATTCCGACGAGACGATGAACTCGCTAAAATTTTTAAAAATGAATTCATTTGGATTAGTGTGGAGTCGCCCCCAAATTTTTATTTAAGGGAAAAGATTTGGAAAAAACCCTGACTTGGGGAAGAGATTTAGGTTCGGGAGTCGGTTACGGTGGGGAAGGTGTTAGGCACCCCACTCGCCTGTTCCGAAGAACGGTACCCTTAGATTGAGTGTGTGATTTTTGAAAATTGTTTGATCCCTTAATTAGAATGAAAATAAATACTTGATGGAGGTTAACCTAACAGGAGTTGATCCTGCTCCTACGTATTCCCCGGTGCAATGGGAAACTCAAGGCTTACGTAGTTCTAGTTTGTGAAGGCTTGACCTTCAGAGGTGTTTAAAGGAAAAAACGACATTTTGAAAAGATTTTTACTTTTTGAAAGGACCTTTAGTCCACTCATGCACAAGGCCCGAGACGGCTACGGCAGCACCTGGGCCTATACAGACTACTAACGTTGGATAGCAGGTGAACCGCCAGCCCCCTATTTAGAGCCCATTGCGTGAGACCAAGAATCCCAAAATATTTGAAAAAGGAGCTTTTTTGTTTTTTGAAAGGACCTTTAGTCCACTCATGCACAAGGCCCGAGACGGCTACGACAGCACCTGGGCCTATACAGACTACTAACGTTGGATAGCAGGTGAACCGCCAGCCCCCTATTTAGAGCCCATTGCGTGAGACCAAGAATCCCAAAATATTTGAAAAAGGAGCTTTTTTGTTTTTTGAAAGGACCTTTAGTCCACTCATGCACAAGGCCCGAGGCGGCTACAGCAGCACGGGGGCCTATACATACTACTAAACGTTGGACAACAGGTGAATCGCCAGCCCCCCATTTAGAGCCCATTGTGTGAGACCAAGGATCCCAAAATATTTGAAAAAAGAGTTTTTATTTTAAAGAAGAAGAAAGGAAATTATTTTGACTATCAGAAGCATGGAGTGTTTTTGGGAAGGGAGCGATTTCACTTGAGGTTCGGGAATGTTAGGGATTCATTAGCAATTATGGAAATTTCAGGGATTTATTAGCAGTTTATGGAATTTTGGTGATTTTTATTAGCAATTATGGGGATTTTAGGAATTAATTAGCAATTGTGTTTAAGAATTTTATTAGCAATTATAGAATTTTAGGAATTTTATTAGCAATTGTGGAATTTAGGGAATCTTATTAGCAATTATGGGGATTTTTGGAATTAATTAACAATTATGGACTTTTTGGGAATTAATTAACAATTATGGAGTTTTTGAGAATTAATTAACAATTATGGAGTTTTTGGGAATTAATTGACATTTTGGAAAAGTGAGGAAAGGCAAAATGGACATTAAAGGGTGAGGGACAGTTTAGGAATTTTGAAAAAGAAGGGACAGTTTATGATCATGGGAATTCTGTGATTTGTTGAGGGGAAACATGATCATTCTGGTGGCAATTCTGGAATTTTATGATTTGTTGAGGGGCAATTCTGTGATTTGTGAGGGGTAGTTCTGTATTTCTGATGGATGAGGGCAGTATGGTCTTTCTGATGGGTGAGGGCTTGGGGAATTGGAAATATTTCAAAATGCTTCCCCCAGGATTTGAATAGGGGGCGTCGAGATTGGGGGACCAGGCCTCCAGCCACTAAAGCCATCTTCATTTAATGATTCAGATCTCCATGGCTATGTGTATGTGGGTATACCCAAAAGGGGAGGTGAGGTGCCTTCACTTAAGACTTGCTCGACCAGTGGGCCCCCTTCTCCTATATGCATGGCGTTCATGGCTTGGGGGGTTTCTGGCCTTTCCTTTGGCGCTTTGCTCTGTACTACCCTGTAACCACGTGACTAATGGGTCTCGTCTCAAGCGATCCAGTTAGGCTCTGTTGACTTTCCACTGCCAAGTCTCGTATGGGTGTCCCGTTTCGCCTTATTCGGATAGGCTGGTGCTCAACTAAGGTTGATCAAGGTAGAAACCAGGGAGGCAATCCTTAAGCCACCCTTCTACCTACCATGATTCAGCTAAGGGATAGATTTCTGTAGGCTACTATTGTGGCGTCTGATGCACAGTTAAGGCCATGATGGAAGGACAGGGAGGGGGGGCAAGGTTAACCCCCCCTACATCACCACAGTCCTACGTGCGTATCTACAGGATTCCTACAAGAAAGCCCAGGCAAGCATGACCTTTTGGATGAAATCCTACCTCTGCTAGGTTGTTTGGGCTCTGGTCCCGACTTGTTTTGCAAGGATGTGTGACTTTAAGTGTACAACTCTTTGCTCGCTGGTGCCCAAACTCGTCCTTTCACATTACACTAATTTGCAGTGCATGGCAATGTCTTGGTGAAGGAGCTCATGCTATAGGGACTTCCTGGAGACTCCTAATTTTACGAGCCCATATCCGATCTTCATCTCTTGGCTTGGAGTACAAGAGTTCTCTCCACGTACATCCTATCAGTGATGGCGACGCCTCACGATCTAACCTACATGGATCTTTATCCACATCTTTTGTGGTGCAGTGATTGGTCTAAGGAAGCATCCAACTATCTCCCAACCATGCTCGTTGTTTTCTACACGCTTTGGCTGGAGTTGCTATCTTTCTTAACCAGCCACTATTCCCAGCAATTGAGAGTTTATTTTCATGCCTCTATATGTCCTGCTGTAGCACTTGGATCCCTATGCATGCCACCATCCTTCATGTTGTTGAGGTAGGGGCGTCTAAGCGAGACACTGGCCCTCTGGAGCAGGATGCTCGTGACCCTAGGACTAGGTCTATATCTCGACTCTCTTATCAGGCTCACATTTTTGCTCCTCACCACGTGGAACTCTTACTCTTTTTTGAGTAGAATGGATGGCTTTAGATTCACCTTAGATCGAATTACAGTCCCTCGGTTCTTGCTTTTCAAACTCCTTTCATCACCAGATACATAGGTTCATACGGATCCTATCGCGCACTCAGATTTGAACGAGGAAGCCTCGCTTCTAAGGCCTCGTCGTAACTACAAACATCATGCATGCTACGCTTATATTCTACCAGGTTTTCGTTCTGTTTTCCACTATGATCCACTCGAGTTTACTCCATTACCAGCCTCTTCGTTCGCTCAAGATCGACAGAAAATTAACCAAGAAACCATAGAGTTTCATGCAACATCAAACAAGATTCATGCTAAGGATCTTAGAAAGTTAACCAAGAAACTACAGAGATTCAAGCAACATCAAACAAGATTCATGCTAAGGATCATACGCGAAGCTTGTGGAAGGTTCTGACCTATTCGGAGATCGGAATTGAAAGCAGTGTCCGGTCCGGTGATCGTCGAGTTTGCCTCTTCTCTGCGTCGCGACGAATCCCTGGAATGCTCAGTATCCAACTTGCTCTGTAGCTCCTCTCTATCAGAGTTTTCAACTAAGGAAAAAGCAACCCCCTCACAATCTGCCCTCTCAGCTTTTATACCCCTTTTTCTTTATTTCTTTTTTATTAATTTCCCTTTCAGATTTAAATTTGTAGCTTCTTTTTGGATCTTCTCTCCTTTTTCTAATTCTCCGATATTTCTTTTCAACTTTTTGACTTTACTTAATTAATTTTCTTTCTTTTCCGCCAGAGTTTTTACTTTTTTAATCTCTTAATTTTCAAAAAAAGTTTCTTCTTTTTTCTTTATCTCTTTTTTCAGACTTTTTACTTTTATTTAGTTTTCAGGTTTTCTTTTTATTTGTTTGAATTTTTTATTTTTAAATTTTTCAGGTTCTATAATTTTCGATTTTCTGGATTTTTTAATTCTTCATTCCTTTTTCTGATTTCTTTTAATTTTTTATTTCTTTTTCAGCTTTTTTTTTCTGGTTTCTATCATTCTTTCCTTATTTTTTTAATTTTTATTTCTTTTCTGATTTTTTAATAAAGTTCTGTTTAATTTATTTTTCAGACTTTAGTTTCTTTTTCCCAGATTTTTAATTTTAGTTTTTAATTTTTTTAATTTTTTTATTTCTTTTTTCTGATTTTTTAATTTTTGTTTTGTGTTTTTTTTATTTTTTGTTTCTTTTTAAGCTTTTTTGATTTTTTATTATTTTTCGACTTTTGATTTTTTATTTCTTTTAATTTTGAATTTTGTTTCTTTTCCTGAATTTAATTGAACATATATTTTTAGACTTTCATTTCATTTTTCCCTTTTTACTTTTCTTTTTCTAGAATTCAATTTTATTTTAGATTTTTGGTATGATTTTAATTAATTTTTATTTTTCAGATTTTGATTTTGATTTTTCGTTTTTTCTATTTTAACTTTTTCTTTATTTTTATCTAATTTTCTATTTTTTATTTTTTAGAATTTTTTAATTAAATTTTCCAGGTTTTGATATTTGAATTTTCTTTAATTTTATTTTTGATTAAAAAAATTATTATTATTTTTTATTGCTTTCAGAATTTTAATTTTTGAATTTCTAGATTTTTTTCTGATTTTTTTATTAATTTGATTTTCTTTCTTTTTCTTTTAATTTCTTTTAGATTTTTATTATTCTTTAATTTTTCAGATTTTTAAATCTTTAATTTTCGGATTTTTCTTCAATTTTCCTAGCTCTTGATTTTATTTTATTTTATTTTATTTTAAAATTTTTTAATGATTTTAATTGTTTCTAATTATATTTTCCAGATTTCCTTTTTCTTCTTTTTTAGTTTTACCACGTGGTGCTCTTACTCTTTTTTTCTTTGATTTTGTTTGTCTTCTGCTGAACCTTCTATCCATTCGCTATTCAAACTAGGGTTAATTAATAAATTTACCGACCGAGAGCCTTAAACATAATTAGGTGTTTACAAAAATTAAATACCAAAACAAAACAAAACTGAAAATAAAAAAAATACATAAAAACAAAGTTGAAAAAGATTAAATAAAAACAGGAATTAAGTAAAAATAGAAAAGATGAAAATTAAACAAACAAAAAAATATAAAACAAATTTTTAGAACAGAAAAAGAAATGGTTAAAACAAAAAAATAAATGGTTAAAACAGAAAAAGAAAAAGAGAGGGGGAGGAGTATTTTTGGATTAGGCTCCAAAAGCTTTAGCGGGGGATTTTCCTTTGATTGAGCTTGGTTAGGGGAGAGGAACTTCTTTTGGGGAGACTTCCTGGACCTAAGGCTGAATGCTAGTTCTCCGGCGAAGAAGACTTTCTCCTTGTGGTAGGAAGAGGTAAAAGCTCTTACTCCTCCGAGATCTGGATGCATCCAAAGCTAGTGAGGTCAGTGTTCATAGTTATTGCTTCTCATATATGCTTTTTTTTTTGTGATCTGGTTTAGCTCATAACTCGAAATGAATGAAACATTATGAATCATGATGTGAATCCGTGCAAATCGCCATAGTTAGATCCTATCCCATTCTTTGTTTTCTTAATGATGTGGCTAGATACTTGTAGAATGCTTGATCACGACATAGTTGAATCGTCATCCCTCCCCCTGATTATCTCAATCTTTTAGAATCGGGTTTGTGAATTATCATGCTAAGTTATGAATCTATAGGTGTCGCAACCGTCATTCCGACGAGACGACGAACTCGCTAAAATTTGAAAATAGATTTTTATTTTGATTATGTGTGGAGTCGCCACCAAATTTTTATTTAAGGGAAAATATTTGGAAAAAACCTGACTCGAGGAAGAGATTCGAAGTTCAGGAGTCGGTTACGAATAGGGAAGGTGTTAGGCACCCTATTCACCCGTTCCGAGGAACGGTACCCTTAAATCGAGTGTGATTATTTGAGAATAGTTTGATCCCTTAATTAGCATGGAAAACACATAATTTGATGGAGGTTAGCCTGACAGGACTTGATCCTGCTCCTACGTATTCCTCGGTGCAATGAGAAACTCAAGGCTTACGTAGTTCTGGTTTGGATTTGAAGGCCTGACCTTCGAAAGTGTTTGAATTGAAAAGTATTTGGAAATGAACATGTTGTTTTTGAAAATATTTTTTAGAAGAGAAATCTCAATCCACATATGCACAAGGTCCAAGACAACTACGGTTGCACTTGGACCCACACGGATCTCTAAACAACGAATAGCAGAAAAAGCTACCAGTTCGTGCTTAGAGCTCGTCGCGTGAGATCAAGAATAGCAAAACAAGATTTTTATTTTGTAAAAGGGAGGGGCGATCGCAATCCACATATGCACAAAGCCCAAGACAACTACGACTGCACTTGAACCCACACGAATCTCTAAACGAATAGCAGAAAAAGCTACCAGTTCATGTTTAGAGCTCGTCACGTGAGATTAAGAATCGCCAAACAAGATTTTTATTTTTGTAAAAACGATGAATGATAAAACGAGGAAGACATAACCGAGCGTAAAGGGGATACGGGGGCTTGATTAAAATTAATAGAAATATGGGGCCCAATCGCAATTATGGGAAGTTTTGGGGCTAAATTCTAATTAGTAGAATTTTGGGGTTTAACTTGTAATTAGTAGAAAGTTTAGGGACAGTTTGGGTGATTAGGAATTTTGGGACATATGTGGAATTGTTGGAAAGGTTAGGGGCTCATTGGTAATTTTGGATCTTGGGGCATATTTGGAATTAATGGAAAAGGTTAGGGGCTAATTGGTAATTTTGGGCCTTGAGGCATATTTGGGATTAATGGAAGGGTTAGGGGCTAATTGGTAATTTTGGGCCTTGGGGCATATTTGGAATTAATGGAAAGGTTAGGGGCTAATTGGTAATTTTGGGTCTTGGGACATATTTGGAATTAATGGAAAAGGTTAGAGGCTAATTGGTAATTTTGGGCCTTGGGGCATATTTGGAATTAATGGAAAGGTTAGGGGCTAATTGGTAATTTGGACTTTTGGGGGGTCAATCTGGAATTGATGGAAAAGGTTAGGGGCTAATTGGTAATTTCAATGTGCATGGCTCCATTATGACTTGAAAGTGGCTTGGAGGTTTCAGCGCTTCAAGTGTGGCTTATTTGGCTTGAAGGCTTTTGGTCATGGTTTATTAAAAAATGTTCCCTTGGGATGTTATCGTGTTGGGTTTATATTAAGGCATGCTCTACCTGTAACTATATGTTAAAATGAAATGCATGGAGCAGGAATCGAACCCCCTGCACTAAAGGTAGGGCGCGGCGCATTAACCACTAAGCTATATCGTTTGTTGAGTTTTCTACCACCTTCACTAAGTATTAAAACATGCTTAACCATTAAACAGGCTTTGTACAAAATAATTTTTTGTTGGATGCAGGACTCGATCACGGGGACATGGGATTGTATGCCACCTATCCAGCCATATGATCCACACCATTCTGTTATTTATGATTCACAAATCATATATATCTACAGAGTGGTGAGCCTTTTCCTTGCTTCAGGCATGCATTACTAGTGGACCCCATGTTCCTCTTAATCCTTCTCTTGATCACGTGCATGGGCATTTGGTTATAAGGCAAGGCAAATTCTTTTATTTCAGGACTTGAACCATTTAGCTTTGTAACCCATGTTCCCAATAGTCAACATCAGGACGCTGCGTGGGTATTGGACGAGGCTGATTGGTGGGCCTTTCATTGATTGGAACTCCCTTTTTGCATGGCATTTTCGACGCCTAGAGAAATTTGCAGAGAACCAATATTTTGCCTTAGTTTTAGGCGTGGGAACACACCCTGCATGTGGGCTGCTTGGTCCAAAAACACCATGTGACCCCATGTCAAAGGCTGGATTTCTTGCCCATATTTCCAGAAGTTGAATTGGCTACACTGGATTCTGCAGTTAGGTCATTGAGCTAGCATCAAGCATTCGAACAAAATCATGCTAAGGCCAAGCTCGCTGGTGGCTTGTTCCTAATCTTCTAAGGACATCCGAAGATCACAAAAAGGTAAGCACGAACCTAGAATTCATGCTTGCAACTAATGAGTGCTGAGGTATGAACCCTTACTAGGCTACACAACGTTGGCCTCCATCTAGGATCGCATTCCGATCTAAATTTAGGAGGTGGTCATGGCTACCAGGATTCGGACATTTTGAGCCCTTGAAATACTTTGATTCTTGTTACTCAACTCTGCCAGGTACCATTTTGGGTGCATATGGAGGTAGCTGATATACTATAGAAAGGGTATCAACCAGTTGATAAATGTTTTTGATAAGAGTATGCTGGTACCATTACATTCTGTGTTATGCTGAATCAGGTTCATCAACTATCCTTATGCAGAATGTAAGCTTTAGATACAATATACTTATGAGCCCAATCTGCACTCTATGACTTTCCTAGTATCTAAGCTTTTTAGCACTTCATTAGTTATAGCTATTAGGCTGCTCATAGGTTCCATTACCTATGCAGAGACTCTATGCTTTGATTAAAACTATGGCTTTCCATATGATTTTGCAGTATTATGAAGACTGCCAAGACAATGCTGATTTTGACTTAAGACTTGAATAAGGGCTTTATCCCTTGAGCATTTTTACTACAGAAAGTATCAGACTTATGATCTGGTATTTACTATTATTAATAAGAACAAACTTTCCAAATTGATGCTATGTTGTCCTTAGAAGAAGTGGTTAGAAGATATACATGTCCAGGTATCCCAGTCACTCCTTTTAACATCAATCAGTTCAAGGCCAGTAACCGTATATAGCTTCCCCTGAGAACCTCACACCATGATTAATGGCCTTTAATTTTAATCACAGAATCACCTGGGAATCATTTTCTGCTGATATCTAATTTACTAGAATAAACCCAATTCCCCCCAGACTATGTGCATGCAAGCCACATTGCAGTAATTATCTAAAGCCTAACACCATCCATGGCAGTATCATAACAGACTTATTCTAACAGGTGTTTAAGAATTAGAGAAAGTCCTTTAACATGTTTCAGCGATTGAATCCTCTAGTGAGCGATATATTTCTGTCATGTGAAGTCATATTGATGACAAAACCATATCCTGATTTTCTTAAACCAAGCCTCAGCTAATGGCGAACATCGGATAAGAATTCAGGACAATGGACCAAGGAATAAGTTCTAATTAGAATTTTGGATCCACTTTGAACAGAGCTATACCCTTTCCATTCGAACAAGCCTGCGGCTTCAAGATTACAACCACTATCATTAATTATCAGCCTAGAGCCATGTGCTTTGTTTATACATCAATCATTTCTAGGTATACATTTCACTTGTGCAGGGGGCAAAGTTAGCATTATTATTGCTCAAATTTATGCGGTGGTGAGATCAGATTAGAGTCACAACTTAACTCACAGTAACATGAACATCTCTATTCGTGTTATTCTTGTGCTTATTCTGAATTTCCCCACAATGTAATGTTTAATCGAATCATACAACACATGAAGCAAATTTAGGCAAAGGATACAGTGTTCAATAATTAATTATATTCCAGCAATTGTGCACAAGAACAATCGAAATGTTGAGGATCTTACTTGGAAATATGCAGAATTCCCTCTTCCTTATCCAAGAGTCAGTTTAGAACATTCAAGAGCTTCAATGCCCCTCCCCTTTTTGCGCTCATGCTTGCTAAGTCTTGAAGTTTTAGAATCCGTCGTTGAGAGAGATGAATTCTCCCGTTTTTCTCCTCCTCTGCCCCTCGAACTCCTGAGAGTGCCTTGGCTTTTTTTTTTCTCCCAGAAAAAAGCTCACCTTCAAGAAACCGGAGAAGAAGTCCTTCTGATTGCTTGAGACCAAGAAAAGGCCAAACCACCGCCCCCTCCCTTTTCAAAAGGTAGTTATCCTCTTTTTTGTATTTTTCCATTTCTCCTTTTATTTTTGTTAGATTTCTGTTTTAAAATCTGTTTTCAATTCTGTTTTTTGTTTTTTCTATTTTCAATTTTTTGGCTTTTTATTTTTAGTTAATTTTATTTTTCATTTTTTCGTTGCTTTTGTTTTAATTTCTTTTTTACTTCTAATTACCTTCCTTTTTTATTTATTCATTCATTTTTAATTTTCTATTAAAAAACAGATTTCATTTATTCTTTTTATTTATTTATTCTTTTTATTTATTTTTCTTTTTTTTGTTTTTTTATTATGTTATTGTTTTTTTTATTATGTTATTTATGTTTCTTTATTTATTTCAATTTTCTATTTTCTGTTTTTTTATATTTTTTAATTATTTATTATTTTTCCTAAATTGTTATTCATTTTTTCTATATTTATTATTTGGATTATTTATCCTTTTTCTGTTTTTATACATTTATTATTATTATTTCTTTTTTATTTGCTTTTTTATTTGTTTCAAATTGTATTTCTATTTTGTTTTTATTATATTTGTACTTTTTATTTTTTATTTTTATTTTTTGTCTATTTATTTTACTGTTTTATTATTTAAATCAGCATGGGTTTCTCGATTAATTTTACAATTGGAAGCCTCGGACATAAATGGGTGTTTACACTAGGGAAGTGTGTTTTGTAGCTAGCTGCCCCGATCATGTTCAAATTGCTAGGTCCTTGCATGGCGAGGATATCTCACGTTTATGTTCATCAGTAAATTGTGGGGTGTAGAATCGGGTAGCCAAAAGTGTTTGATGTCCGGCTCCTCCTCGTGTATGAAACAATTTAAACGTGGGAGTATATTGTAGCTCCTTACGAGATGTACGACCCTCTACCCTTCGATGGTACAAATTCATGCAGCATCCGGCCAGCATGTAAGTTTCCTACAAGTTCTTTGGTAAAGGCTATTCTGATGTGGAAGGCCCTGAAATTACAGGTTGTGATGCATGGTCCTATCCCCCATCAATACAATGCCGCGAGCGATCTGTTGGGCCACAATTGCAGGTGCCCATGTCTAAAGAGCAAGTGCTATCATCTAAGACCCACGCTGGTATCTCAGTTTCCACGTGAGAACCAATCGGTTTCTTCTTTATTCCCCATGTCTCTCCCAGTGGAGCAGTTCCACAAGGAATAACAAAAGCTGAACATTGGCTCTCGAGACTTCAACTCGTGGGTGTAGTGATGTGCCATGCAGAGGTTATGCAATCCTCACAAGGTCCCAAAACCCTACCTCATTTAAGGTACCCAAGCAGTGTATTATTGCCAGTGGTGAGTTTGTTCCCTTAGCCCATGGACTGCTACCATGCTCTATGAGATATGATTCAAATAGTCACGAGACCAGCATGCCCATGCAACGAATCACACCCAGATTGCAAGGATCGTATGAGACGGGGTATCTTGGTTTGTTGATCACTTGTTCACGAGTTAACGAATCTGTGTGTATTCGGTGCATTTGTCCACATCACCACTCAACAAGGCTTTCTATTGGAAATATGAATGTGCTAAGTATAGACTGCCATAGCCATGCCTATCGTGCATATCTTATAAATTTTAAATTTAATACTATCATGCTAATAATCCCGAGATAACTTTGAGGGGCTACAGAGATGGATAAAGTCTAGGGGATGCGCAAGGAAATACAGTTGGTCCTGAGTTTCATCCCTCAACTCTGGACCCACATTTCCTCCAATACTTGCAACAAAATTTTGATTCTTCAATGTAAGGGATGAATGGTTCTAATGATCCTTCTCAAACAAGAAATTTCTCTGGTATTTCTCATGGCGACTTGGAAGGGCTTAGGAAAATATATCTTGAGATCCTGCTAACTCAACAAATGCAACAGTATAAGCTCCTACTTCGAAGCAAAACTAGGTTTCTTGATGAAAAGTTTCTAGAAGGTAGCCATGTGGTCTTGGGGTGGGGTATACAAAAAGGGATTGTGAATTTCTCTGTTCCTGCTTTCGGATCAGGACGCGTGACACTAAACCTTCAAAGGAGATCTTGTGTCGAGAGTGAACGCACTTGCAGAGCACACCAATGTGGTCATATGGCACTCTGGGTCCTCTCGAGTCAAGCTTTGAGTTAATTGAGAGATATATACATGAGCTATCACATGAAAGTCCAGCTCAGTGGGTTAAGGTCACAGGTCACGCCTACCCTTTTGATTTTAGAATCCTCACATCCTCTCATATGTCATCATGCACGCCTCATGCATGATCAAGCAAAATGCCCAGCCATCATGCGACCATGTTGCATGCATGCATTTTGAAAATGAGTGTAACTATTCAAGGGAAAGGTTGGGATGCATGGAGGAAAGACTTATTACTCGACTGTGGGTCCCTCAAAACATTTAGTACTCTCTCTCTCTCTCTCACCAATTTACTCCCAGAACCAAACAAGGATTATAATTCTCAATGTGGGCCCCCATATCATAAAGTAGGCAGGCAACGTTGCAAGTTTGGAAGATATGCATGTAGTGATCCTTAAACGATATTGAGAAAGCCCTTAAGATGAATTTAGGGTAGTGGAGTCTGAACCATGAGTTTGGTGCAGTGGTTTGCTTATCGCTTACCAACTGTCTACTACATCAGACCTTGCTAGCCTTTACCTGCGACATATATGATTAAAATCAGGTCTATATATATATATATATATATTTGTGTGATTGGGTTTTGCCAGCCTTAGCCAAATTAAACCCCATAAACTGATTAAACCAAGGTTGTAATTAATCAAGCCTGGTTTATAATCGATATCAAAATAAGTTTGTTTTAAATTAAAATAATTTTCTCAAATTCAAATTAATTTCAAATTCTCTCTCAGTTTCAAATCAAGTCCAAACCTTCATTTCTAAATCAAGTTCAGTTTCCCTTCTTAATTCAAATCAAGTTCGTCTCCAAAATCAAATTTATTTTTAAATCAAGCTTATCCGTTTTTCCTCAGTTTTCAGAATTAAACCCTTTTTCAATCAAGCCTAGTCTTCTTTCAAATCCCAAATTCTTTTCTTCAAAGATCAACTTCAATTCCTTTCCTCAAAATTTTCAAATCAAGTTTAAATCTTTTCACCAAATTTCGATCAAATCGAGTACATTTCCAGTCAAGTCCAGTCTGTTTTAAATCAAACCCAATCTTCTTCTCAATTATTTTCAAATTAAATTCTTTGGTTCTAGGTCTCACGCGATGAACCCTAAGCACGAACTGGTAGCTTTTTCTGCTGTTCGATGTTTAGGAATTCATATGGGTCCTAAGTGCAACCGTAGTTGTCTTGGACCCTATGCATATGTGGACTAAGAATCCCTTTCAAATAAATCTCAAGAAGAATTCATTTTGGAATCTCTAGTCTCACGCAATGAACCCTAAGCACGAATTGGTAGTTTTTTCTGCTGTTCGATGCTTAGGAAATCGTATGGATCCTAGTGCAGTCGTAGTTGTCTTGGATCCTGTGCATATGTGGACTAAGAATTCCCCTTAAAATATTTTTAAAACAATATAGCCATTGTCAAATATTCCCTTTTCAAGCAGCTTCGAAGGTCAAGCCTTCATGCACCATCCATTTTCAAACACTCTATTCAAGTACCTCTGAAGGTCAAGCCTTCAATACAAACCAGAACTACGTAAGCCTTGAGTTTCCCATTGCACCGGGGAATACGTAGGAACATGATCAAGTCTTGTCACGCTAACCTTCATCAAGTTATTTATTTTCAAATTAACTAAGGGATCAAACATTTTTCAATAATGACACACTCAGTTTAAGGGTACCATTCTTCGGAATGGGCGAGTGGGGTGCCTAACACCTTCCCCACTCGTAACTGACTCCCGAACTTAGAATCTCATCCTCGAGTCAGGGTTTTTTCCAAATCTTTTTCTCTTAAATAAAAATTTGGTGGCGACTCCACAAATCAAATAAAATCTATCAACATAATTTTAGCGAGTTCGTCGTCTCGTCAAAATTACGGTTGCGACATTTGACTTATTAGGTTTCATTATAATTCTTCAAGATATGATTCATGTTCAATATTCAATTAAAATACTATGTACATATAACAATAAATTCATCCAATTAATTTCAAATCATGAAACCACATAGACATACATAAGTCATCTTATCATCCAAGAGATCATACAAGTTATTACATCACTCAAGAGAAAACATAACACATTTACACATATAAAGACATGTTCAAGCATCATCATGATAAATACGACATTAATAGTTATCAAAAAGTTCTTTTTCTTAGTAAAAATATTTACTTAAGCATGGCCTTTAAATTTTGGTGTGCATCCACATTTCTTCTAAAATTATCAAATTAACCTTATTCTTTATGTTTTATGATAAGTTTCTCAAGGAAAACTTACACCACTCATTCTTTCTAGGTTTCTCTCAACCTTTCATTTTTTCAAAGATTTTGTTGATGTTCTTTTTATATTTAACTTTATGGTATCCTAATGACCATTCCTCTTAAGTAAGCATGGATCTTATTTAACTAATTTTAATCCTCCTTGGTCGAATGATTCTTTTTTCATTTATCAAAATTTATGTTCATCTAAACCTTATAGCCATTTTCGTTTCTCAAAATTTATTCCTAGAAGACATAAACACATAAGTTTTTCTCAACAAAACCTAATTCTTTCTCTTTTGGTTGAATGTCTTTGTGAGCTTGAAAGAGGTAATTGTTCATATTTCTATTTCTATTTATGACCAATATGTTAAAATTCAATCTTATTAAGAATGATCCTTTGGTCCTTTACCTAATAAACTACTCTACTAATATTCTTACAAGTGTATGTCAAAGTGTTTACATCTTGTCTCCCTAAACTATATTCACTTACTCATACTTCTCTTTAATCTCCTTAAACATCCAATTTAGCTTCTTTTGTAAATTTAACTAAGACTTGGCCGAATTGATTCTTTAAGTTCCTAAGGCATTATGATCAATTTTTCTTATACTTGAGAGGTGATTTATGAGAGAGTATAGCTTTAGATTACTAGATTGAACCAACTTAGAAATTTTTAAGACTTTTCCTTCTTAATTACTAGGTGTTGGTCAAATGGATCTTCAAGCTTCCACAATTCTATAATTGAATTTTAATCACTATCTAGTACATGGTTGAGTTTATTTTTGGGCCTTACACAAGATTTTAACTTACTTTCACTAATTTCACTAAGTATAGTTGAATGGTTACCTGAACCATCACCAAGTCTTTACTAAACTTTTAATTCCTTTCCTGTACTTAGTTAGGATCTGTATTATACTTTAACCAAAGATTTTAACTCAACACTCCTTAATTTACTTGAAATGGCCGAATCACACCCTTGATCACCCAAGGTCATTTTCTCAAAATTCTTCCCACTTGCCCTTTGCTCCATGAATTTTAACACTTTTTGAATCATTTCCTCTTAGGTCCATCAAGACTTTTCCTTGCTCCATAGCTTGGATCATGATTATGGAAGGTCTTAAGTGTCTTGTTCCACTTTGGGTCCAAAAGTCCACCTTTGTTCTTATTAATTTTATGGTCCAAGTTTTAAGTTAAGTTTACAATTTTTATTATTTAATCTTTTTAGTATTTTAGGATATTATCATATGGGTTCAAATCTAAACTTTTAACGAAGTTCAAGTTTAAGATTAAAACTTTTAAGAGAAATCATAAACAAGTTTACAAATTTGAACATAAAGATCTTAAAGAAATCAATTCTAAAGACAACCATATGTAGATCTACTAGATCTACTTTAAGATCTATTATCCCTTACTTTGGAAACTTAAAAAATTTTCACAAAATCTCTCAAGTCTGCCCCAAACCATTAAAAATTATTTTTAAGAGATTTTAACCGATTCAATTGCTCCAAAGATTGATAGAAGCACTTTAATCCATCAAAACTTCTCTTTAACTTTCATAAATCAGTAAAAACTTGGTGATACTCATTTTTAACCATTAAGAGATATAGAGAGATCCACCAAAAATAGAAGAAAAACAAATTATAAACACATAATTAAAAGCTTGGAAAAAAAGTATATGATAAAGACCCGACTTGTTGAAAACTTATGAAAGGATTTGGTAGGTATTTTATAGTTGATTTTACTCTCATTTGTGATTCAAAAGAATACCTTCAAGAATGGTAGTGAGACTTTGTTTATTTGACTTATTACAACTTAAACTTCAAAGATGGAAGTTCAAGCTTAGAGAGCTTGCACAAGTTTTTAAAAGAGTTTTAATAGAGAAAATGATCCCTCTACCCCCTTGGTGTTGGTAAACAAATTCGGCCACCTACAACATTTGGGAATTAAATTCTCACTTAAGGGCATTATGGTACATTTACATATAATTTCCATTTTCCAAATTAAATGTAAATGTTAAAAACTATCCTTTAGGATTAATTTAACACTGGTCATTTTGAATTTAACATTAATCAAGATTAATTTATTTTAAGTATGGTTAATTTTAATTAATCAAGGTTAATTTACTTTAACCATATTAGTTTTATTTATTCTCATTAATACCTTTGTCTTACATGTCATAAATAGAGTGATGACTCATGGGTGAGTCATCACCTCATTTTCTACATGCTAATTTTGTGCACAATGGATAAGATTCAATTCACCACTCCCGCTTTGCATTTTCTTGCCCTTCCAGTCTTCTAGGAAAATTTTTATAATTTTCTAAGAATTTCCTAAAAAGTTTCCAAACTATTCTTTCAATATTTCTAATATTTATTGGTTCATTCTTAAATCATTTTTATTTCACTTGTAGGGATGAAAGTGAACAAGGTCGTTCGACAGGGACCTACGGCTCGGCTCATTTAAAGCTTAACTTGGTTCGGTTCATTTAATAAATAGATAAATTCAGACTTATTAAAAAGTATTTTTAAATAAACAAGTCAGGCCTAGGCTTATAAAATAGCCTATTTATATTAATATATTATATATTTATGTTTATTTTAATATACTATATTTGTATAATATTTATTTTATATTTTATTTACATAATATATATATATATATGTTTTAGGCTTATTTAATGGCATTTTTATCTTGTAGGCTTTAAGTTTTCAAATCTTTTTAATCAATTATTTATATAGGTTTTAAGTGTATTTATTGATTTTCTTTGATTATGTACGCTTTTAAACAAGCTTGCAGACCTTTTGTAGGCTTTAAATTAGGTCAGACCTTGGCAGAAAAAAAATTCTTGAACAAGTAACAGGCCCAGACTCAGGCCTCAAAATTTTTAAACAGACCAGGCTTGAACACTCAAAGTGTAGCTCGACTCGGTCTACTTCCTTCCCTATTCATTTGTTATTATTCTGGAAACAATTTAACATTTATAGAAGACAACTTTCTAAGGAAGTTTTGGATATTTCTAATGGAATTTTTGTTTTCTCTTTATCTATATTCTTTTATTTTATTATGACTTTCTAATCATCATTGATGGATTTTAAACCTTTAAAAAAAATTTTACATTTTATTTTGGGTTATTTACACATTTATTTGTTAAAAGTTCTTTAATCCTTAGAAATTTAGAAAAAAAAATTTGTTATTATTAATTTTTTAATCACTAACTCGAGTAGAAAAATTTAGAATGTTACATAACATAACATGTATTGTTTTCTTTCATAATCTTTTTTTTATTTAAGTGTTTTATTTTTTTACCTAAGCTTTGGAGAAGCAAATAAATACATTCATACTTCCTGTTAGTATGGCCATACATGGAAAAACAAGCTTCACTAAAGCATGATGATAATCTTTATTATGATCATGTCGATAAAATAAGTATTTTTAAGCATAATAGTGCTTATTTTTAATTTAGTCATGCTAAAAAAACTAAAATTAGTGTTCAACTTTTAATTGTATTGGAATTGATTTTATTTTAATTATTTTATTCGATCTTAAGACTTATGATTATTTTGGTGATGATTGGTGATAGCTTATTAACCCATATCTAGTTACATGATGTCAACAGTTTTCAATGAAAACTAAATTTGTGTTTCTCTTATATCTAGGCATTAACGACAATGCCAATCTCTAAGTTTTATGAAAGGAGATCACTCAAAATTTTTGTCACTCAATTTGCATATTGAATTGAAAAACATGAAATACCAAGAGGAGAACGATATAATTTTTGAGGAAGTCTTCTTTAACTCTCTTTTATCATTATCATTGTTTTGTGAGAATGAGGAGGGGTTTAAGTTTAAGGAGGAAGGATTCCCCGCCAATTATATTTATTGAAAACTACACCCCACCTTAATTTTTTTTTTTTAATATTTCCTACTTAAATTTGTAGAATGACAAAAATCTATGTTTGAGAAGGGATGTTTCCTCCCTGCAAATTTTGTTGAAAAAAATGCTTGTATCTCTGCAATAATTTCTCTAACTGTTTGAAATGTATATGAGTTGGTACTCTGAAAACCAATTATATATTTGTAGCAGAACTAATTAGGTGAAAACAAACATTAGAATTAACTAGATAGGTAACTAATAATCAGTAGCAACCTTCTTTTCTTCTGATTATCATAGGATTAGCTATACAAATGAGAGACTTTAAACTTTCAAGGGTTAATACACATAATTAGAACCCTCATCTCCTTGGATTAGTGGCTCCTCTAGTTGTGTTAGAATATATTGATATTTTGAATCGTTAATTTATAATTCAAACCTACAGAATGATACTTATCTTGGTTGATCTTTGAATAATTTGATTATAAAATATATTGCTTGAATATTATGTGTTGCGAACTACATGTTGGATATGACATTGATGATGAGAATGAAATGCTTCATCACATAACACTTAATTAGTTGAATCTTGGATAAAATTATTGATTTAACATGAAATGAAATATATGATGATGTTGTTATAAAAAATGAATGTGAATTATTCTCTTCAGTGTCATAACCTTATGGAATGTGTGATGATGATTTACCGTAAAGAAACATAGATTAATTCTTGGTTTGATTGGAATAATTGTGTAACATGGATGACTCAAAGAGAACAACTATTTTAATTTTTATAAATTATTTAATAATTATTTTCAATTTTACCTATCAGGTGGATTTTCAAATATTTAGCTAAATTTCTAAAAAAAAATGTTTTGTTTTGTTAAGTTTTATTTAATTTTGATTGAGCTTTCCATAAAAAAATTACTAAATGTTGATTTATTTGAAAGGAGAGTACGATAGGGAATATTTTTGGATTTTATTTAAAACCAAATTTCTTAAAAATAATTATTTGTCTTGCAATATTTTGACAAAAATTTTCTGCTTAGTTTTCAAAAGATCTTTTTCAAATGAATTTCCTTAAGACAAACAAGATCTGATTTAGAAAATATTTTTCACTTAGTTTATTATTGGTTTTGGAAATTTGAGTTTTCTAGTTTCCTTTATAAAATAATATTGTTTATATTGATGATATTTGTAGTTATACTTTATTTTTAAAAAAGATTTTTCCTAATCTTTGAACAAATATTTTAGAAATAAATAATATTTATAAATATGGTAAAATTAGTGAAAGATCTAATATTCATCTTATGAAATTTGATAAATTTATTATACATTGGTTTAAATATTGGATCCTTTCAAATGTTTATCATAAATAATATTTTTATAAATATGAGATTTGAAAAAATATGTAACCTCTTTAAAAATGAATGCAGCCACATTGTGGCCTAGATAAGAGATGAATATATTGCATGGTTGACATGTTGGACTTAAGAGATAGAATTCATTTCGTTGTCTGCGTGTGAGGCAATTGCAATAAGGGAGACATCCTTATTACGTCATTTGACATTATCTCGCTAATAAAAAATTGGATTTTACAACTATATATTACATTAATTATTTGATAATTAATTTAAAAAAATATGATAATATTTTTAAAATTAAATGTTCAACATATTATTTCAGTTATATTTATAATCGAAAATAAAATAATTTTTATATTGATTTAATTAATAACTTATTTTACATTAATTATAAATGTAACCGATATTAAATATAAAAAAAATTTAAGTTGGTTGAATTCTTAACTGATATAAAAAAATTATTTTTTTATATTTTTATTTATTTAAAAATATATTTTGTGGTCCTCCTCTCGCAATTTTCGTTCTATGGGATTTTAGGTTGAAATGAGAAAATTAAGGATTGAGGTTTGGGAGAAACGAGAACAGAGGAACGAGACATGGGTGAATGAGGATGCAGCCATGTTGGTCAATGAGGTCATCGTCAAGGGATTTGAACCGGAGTTCGTGTAGAGGCCGAGAACGAAGAAGTTG
Source organism: Canavalia ensiformis (assembly GCA_026541065.1). Lineage (NCBI taxonomy): Eukaryota > Viridiplantae > Streptophyta > Magnoliopsida > Fabales > Fabaceae > Canavalia > Canavalia ensiformis. The sequence goes on from JAMKYM010000289.1 coordinate 25,349, forward strand.
ATCGTTAAGGGTTTTGAACCTGTAAAGCCAAGTCGCCGAAAAAGCTAATCTTCAAGTCCTTCAAGCATACACTCGATCTCTTCTCTCCCATTCCCGAACAACTCTCTCATCCTAATGCTGAAAGGTTTCTCTTCTTTCCCATTTATCTATATCTTATTATCAAATACCAATGATATCGAAGACGCTGATGTTTATATTCAAATGTCTGTTTCTGGTATTTATAGGTATAATCACTGAAACTTGGGTAGTTCAAGGCTCTAACAGATGCATGTATCCATCAATTTTCAATTTTGGTGACTCAAACTCAAACACAGGAGCTATATCTGCTGCATTCACAGGGTTAAATCCTCCCGAATAGTGAAAACTTCTTGGAAAGTCTCAGGAAAAAGCTTGTGACGGTCGCCTCATTAAAAGTTGGTATCCAACAATTGTCAACCATTATTGCATATAATGATGTTCTTCGCGGACCTTAACTTGTGTATAATTAAAAGTAATACTTATACAAGAATTTTTTAATTTTGGATTTTGAATATTTTCAAAAATATATATTGCACACTAGTTCTGTTTTTTCTACAATTTAAATCCTACAACTTCCGTAACTGATAAATGGTAAGGTAATTTTGGTTAGTAGTTACGAGCTGTAGTAAATTTTAATTTAGTTAAAATTTTAATAACTATTTCTTTAAAAACTTCTAAGTCTTGTGGATGAGATTAATTTTCAAAGTTTTGTGCCCAGAGCTATATATGAGACGGACTTATGGTTGAAAATCTTCCTTCATGTCATTTTTCTGTCAAACGTCATAGGATCAATGATAGGAGGCTGAAGTTTGACATATGTTGCAGGTAACCAAAAATCTCAAACCGTGGATAGATTAATAAAGCCCTCTTGTGCATCAGGTTATTTATAATCAGTTTATAGGATTTTGAACTAAATTTATACTCTTGTCCATCAAGCTAAAATAATAGTACACTTTAAAGTAAATTCATAATAAATATTCTCTTACTTTCTTCTCACTTAAAATAATATTTTCTTAAAAAGATATAAATATAATCTTCTCAGTATTGACAACCTTTAATATTTTTAAATAATATCAATTTCTATTATAATTTATTTTTCATCAATTATTTATAAAAATAATTGAATTTCAATATTCAATACAAAGATATAGTTGGGTAATTTAGCTCAATTCGGTACAGTTTATTAGGGTTCATTGAACCTTGATCTAACCATGTTTGAATATCCTTATAATAATATTGGGATGTTTAACTGAACATATGAAAATCTTGATTATCAAACTGTACAGCTTGTCCCTTATAAGAATATTAAAATATTAGGAGAAAAGGAAGTATTGACCGGGTTACCAAATTTGTGCCAGCTAGAATTGACTCAACACTGTAGCATGAAATGAAATAGGAGAAGAAACTAGAAAAGTAAGTTTTTGGTTTGTTTGAATTTTGAAGTGTTTGGACTATGAAATAAATGGATGAAAGTTCTTCTCGTTTAACTGAAATCTATGTGATAGATAAGATAAGATATCCCAGATTGCTTGACTTGAATTCCTTTTTTTCTACCTTAATTTCTAATAAAAAATTATGAAAAAACTAATTACTAGATTAATGCCTATAATAATAGTACTGTTAAGGGGAAGTATCGTCACACCAACCGTAATTTCGACAAAATGACGAACTCGTTAAAATTTAAAAATAGAATGTTTTGTTTTATGTGGAGTCATCACTAAATTTTTAAATAAATTCTATTTTAAAATTTTAGCGAGTTCGTCAGTCTGGAATCAGTCTGATTCTGCATGACGACTTATCAAAATGGGAATTCTAGAGAAGTTAGCCCCCAACTAAATTGAGTGTGTCATATTGATCCCTTTCCTGTTTATTTGCACGATTCCTCTCCTGTTTATTAGCACGATTTATTTATTGGCTTATCTATTTGTTATTTGTTTGTTTATTCTTCATGTAACCCTGGGATAGACAAACAATAAATCACTATATATCTGTACAATTTTCCTAATTGCAGGTATCCCAAATTCGTGTGCTCTCATACATTGCATGTGCATTTATCAGGAGTGAGGCCCTATACTCAGGTCTAAGTGCAGCTCAGGAATAGAGGGATCTAGTGGTGTCACTTTGGGGCTTACGTCCTGTTTGACTATCACGAAAATCCCAGCTAGAGTGCGTCCTATTTGTAATGTCCTATCACTGGTAGCTTTTTCTCTGGTTGTGGCAAGCATTGCAGACTGGAACTTGGCTTTAGTAACCTCTACACCCCAAGATTACTAACTACCTTTGAAAGGTTTATACTTTAAAGGTCTTAGACCCTTAGGACACGTGACCCACATAAGAAGCAAGGAGGGCACATACCCCTTTCATGATGCATGATTCATATGACATTCACATGCTCAAGTAAACAGAATAATTCAAAATGATAGAGGGGAGTTGAAATCTGAAGTTGGGGAAAAACAAAAATCAAGAAAGAAAATCAAGGAAAAAGAGAAAATGCACAAACCCAAAATTTGAAAAAAATCAAGAAAAATAAGATAAAAATCAAGAAAAATAGAAACTTCTAAGAAAAATTAGAAAAAAATAATTTCTGAAAATACTGAAAATATAAAAATATTCAATAGAAGAGAAAATGAAATTTCAAAAACATAAAGAAAGTTTTTTAGAAAAATTTTAGTAAAATTAAAAAAAATTTCAAACAAAACTAAAGGTTTTTCTAGCATAATAAATGTACTAAAATTCATAAAAAAACATAAAATTATTAAGAAATCAAGGAAAAATAAATTAAATCACTCAATTCTTCTCAAAATGTTCAAATCTTCAATTATTTGTGCATAGCATGCATGCATTCAGGCATTAAATAAATTTATCATTGAAAAAAAGATTTCAAAAAATCACTCCACACATTTTTCATCTTCATACTCATTTTACATCAACATTTATCATTCATGATTTTTGCATCCAAATTGTTTCTAAAAAAAATTAATTTTAATTTTAACAGAAAGATGAGAGAAAGACAACTTTCTCGATATCCCTATAGGACCCGAGCACAATCGAGAATCATGGATGAGCTGGAAAGGTAAAATGAGGAGGTAAGAAATGAGGTCAAGACTCTAAAGGAGCAGATGGCCAAGCTGATGGAAGCCATCCAAATGTCTAAACAAAAAGAGGCAATGGAATCCCTACCGAGAGAATCAATTGACCCAACATATCCTCTTCGCTTCACTCCACAAAACACTTCACCTTTAAGCATGCCTCCACCAGTCGAAGGAGTTCACTATAGGTTTCCTCATAAGCATGTACACACACAAACCCAAATACAAGCCCAAACACAAACACAAACACATAACCTACCTTCAAACACCACAGGCATCCCTTATGCTGTTCCAAACACCACTCCACAAGCTTACCAAACAGCCGTTGGGAAAACAAATCCTATGTTCATCCAAGGGCCGCACCCTATATACATACCATCTTCTCATCCTCACCACATGCCAGAGGAATACCCAAGCCATCCTTCTGAAGATACAGAAAAGTGGAAAGTACTAGAGGACAAAATTCGGGCAATCGAGGGGAGCGCTTATGAAGCCAAAGACACATCAGATCTGTGCCTAGTTCCAGATGTGGTAATCCCTCCTAAATTCAAAGTTCCTGAATTTGAAAAATATCAAGGAATTAGCTGCCCGAAGAGTCACTTGGCCATGTACTGCAGGAAGATGTCTCCTTGCATGCACGACAATAAGATGCTTGTCCATTTCTTTCAAGACAGCTTAACTGGGGCTGCTGCCAACTGGTACACTTAGCTAGAACGGACCCACATTCGTTCATGGGGGGACCTAGCTGATGCCTTTCTGAAACAATACCAATACAACATAGAGATGGCCTCCGATCGAACTCAGCTTCAAAATATGGCCAAGAAGGGAGACGAGACCTTTAAGCAGTACACTCAAAGATGGAGGAAGTTAGCTGCTCAGGTACAACCTCCATTATCTAAGAAGAAGCTGGTCAGCACATTCGTAGACACACTCCAAGATCCTTTCTATGACAAGATGATTGGCAGTGTAACTACTAGCTTCTCCGATGTCGTCATCATTGGAGAAAGGATCGAGGGTGGCATGCGCCACGGAAGGATCGCACGCAAGTCCACAGGGACAGTTGGTGCCTCTGTTGAAAAGGGGAAGACAGGGGAGACTTATAATATGGCTTCAACTCAAGGATGGTACATGCCTCAGATGGCACCTTATGGACCAACTGGCTTCCAACCTTCACCATACACACCTTACATACCATATCCTTACATCGCCACCGCCTACCAAACACCCTACCATCCAACTTACAACTATCCAATGCCAATCCGACCGCTCCCACCATACACGATCCGAACACAAGCCATGAGCTCAAATCCTAGCCAAAACCAAAAGAAGGATAAGGATCCTGTCCAGTTTGATCCCATTCCAATGACCTACACGGAGCTGCTACCTCAGCTAATCCAGAATTCCCTAGTGGTTCCATATCCACTGAAACCTCAAGAACCACCATATCCTAAATGGTATGATGCAAATGCCATATGTGACTACCATGTAGGGTACATTGGTCATTCTACAGAAAACTGCCATGTTCTGAAATGTAAGGCACAAAGCCTGATTAACGCTAAACAACTAGATTTTGGGAAGATTGTTCCTAATATGAGAATTAATCCAATGCTGAATCATGAGAGCTCATAAATGGGAGACACAATAAGCTGCCTTGTACAAATCGAGCTATCAAGGAAAATCATCCAGGATTTGTCATATTTTTCAAAATCAATCTTTTGTAAATAAATCTCAATGAATAATGAAAAAATTACATTTTTCATGTTTCTTGGGCATTGCTTCACATTATTGGCTTTACTTCTGAAAATTTACCATTCTTATTATCCACTCAGCCCGCTTCTTATTCCTACACCCAAACAATAAATACTTGTTGGTGACAATGCCAGTACTGTAATAAATAATCTTGAACGTCTAATTAATCAAGCTTAAAGAAAAACCAAATGAGAATGCAAAATAAGCAACCAGGTATTCTAGATCACCATTAATTGTAAAGGAATGCCTTGTAATAAAATATCTCGCTAGCACCAAGTTCAAATCCAGGCAAAATCAGGGATGCAAGATAAGATCCGCTGAATTGGAAGCCAAAATGATCCCCGCAAGATCAATAATCTAACTACACAAAATTCAAGAAGAATAAAAACCGGCTTGATTAAAATAAAAATTGATTTAGGAAAAATCAGGGTCAAAATTCAAAATTCAAGAAGAAGAAAAACCCGCTGAATTAAAAGCCAAAATAATCCAAGCAAAAGTAGGGTTAAAGTTCAAAAGATTAAATTGACAAAGGCATGATTAGAAAAGGTCTTGCTGGGTTCAAAAAACAATTCAGGAAAAATTAGGATCAAAACAAGAGCCCGCTAAGTCGAAAACCCTCAAAGGGCGGCCTAGGCAAAAGTTAGGGCACAATCAAACAGAAGCCCGCTAGGTCGACAATCCTAAAAAACGACCTAGGCAAAAGTTAGGGCACAATCAAACAGAAGGCCTGCTAGGTCGAAAATCCTAAAAAACGACCTAGGAAAAGTTAGGGCATCAAACAAAAGCTCGCTAGGTCGAAAACCCTCAAAGGCGACCTAAGCAAAAGTTATGGCACACAATCAAGAGCCCGATAGGTTGAAAGCCCGTAAGGGCGACCTAGGCAAAAGTTTGGGCGAACGAAAGACTTGCTGGTTGAAAACTCAAGAGAACAACCCAGGAAAAGTTAAGGTCAACCACGAATCACAGAACAATCTGACATTTTTTCACCTCATATTTCCTAAAACTGGGGCAAAATTTTTGCCACTTCTCAAGTTTGGTTAATTTGACAATCAAGATTATTAAAAACAGCATTGACATTTTTCATTAAAAGGTGCCATTTGGGCAATCAAATCAACATTCTTCGCCCTTTCCTTTTAAATATAATACCTTAAACACCACTTGCAGAATTCTGCATTTCCTCCCATTAACCATTCAATATCATATTGCACACCCTAATAGTGCACATGCCAAAAAGAAATGTGAAAAATGTAAAAAAAGGGAAAAAATATTAATTTTGAAAATCAATGACAAATTGGATGAATCCTCAATCATTGCAACTTGGCATGACTGTTTCCCACAGAGTCATCCTCCTGCCAGCCATAATGCCACCAAACAAAAGGAGTGTGTCTTATTCAAAGATGCTAACCACTGTTGGATCTCAAAGATCAAGGAAAATTCTAAAATTGACAAAGAAGCCAAGAAACAAAGTCAGTACAGCTCGTCCTGAATCTTGATTCTCCTACACCAATTATAAGGTTGTCGAGGAAGGAAAATGTCAAAGAAAGATAAAAAAATCGAGAGGAACGAAAGTTTTTTAAAACCATCTCACAGCACGTATTCATCCCGTAGCATTCATTTCATGGTATTTGATCAAAATCATTTCGAACATCAAGAAGCAATAAATAAGTTAAAATATCTCATCCTCCTGCACTTATTCAAGCATCACATAAACACCTGGTCATTCAAACATCACATCCTTTTTCATTCATTCAAGCATCATAGAAGCATCTCTTTCGAACATCGCATCAACACCAGGGCAAATTTCCCAAAACATTTATAATTAGAAAGACTTCTTAAACTTTCAAAACTAGGGCAAACACTTGTCCAAAAAATTCAAGTTGAGGCAATCCTCAATTTCAAAAAAAAAAAAATCAAAACTGGGGCAAACGCTTGCCCAGAAAATTCAAATTGAGGCAATCCTCAATTTCAAGAAGAAGATCCAAACTAGGGTAAACACTTGCCCAGAAAAATTCAAATTAAAGCAATCCTCAATTTCAAGAAAATCCAAACTGAGGCAAATATTTGCCCGGAAAATTTCAAATTGAGGCAATCCTCAATTTCAAGAAGAAAATCCAAACTGGGGCAAACACTTGCCCAGAAAAAATTCAAATTAAAGCAATCCTCAATTTCAAGAACAAAATCCAAATTGAGGTAAACGTTTGCCCAGAAAATTTCAAATTGAGGCAATCCCCAATTTCAAGAAAAAATCCAAATGAGGCAAATGCTTGCCCAGAAAATTCCAAATTGAGGCAATCCTCAATTTCAAGAAGAAAATCCAAACTGGGGCAAACGTTTGCCCAGAAAAATTCAAGTTGAGGCAACCCTTAATTTCAAAAAAATAATAAAAATCTCAAAATTGGGGCAAACACCTGCCCATAAATTTCAAATTGAGGCAATCCTCAATTTTAAGAAGAAAGCCAAACTAGGGCAAACGTTTGCCTAGAAAAATTCAAGTTGAGGCAACCCTTAATTTCAAAAAAATAATAAAAATCTCAAAACTGGGACAAACACCTGCCCAGAAATTTCAAATTGAGGCAATCCTCAATTTCAAGAAGAAAATCCAAACTAGGGCAAACGTTTGCCCAGAAAAATTCAAGTTAAGGCAACCCTCAATTTCAAAAAAATAAAATAAAAATCTTAAAACTGGGGCAAATGGCTGCCTAGAAAAATTCAAATTGGGGGCAATCCTAATTTTTGAAAAAGCATTTACCCAGAAAAGTTCAAATTGAGACAATTCTCAGTTTCAAGTCAAGATCTAAACTGGGAAAAATGTTTGCCCAAGTTTCTTCAAGAAAAAGTGATAATCAATTGCTTAAAACCCTTCAATTTCAAGGCAAAATTAGCAAGCTATTTAAATTAATTCAAGATAAACAATCTTCGAGTAATGTTGTTCAAAACAACTAATTCCTCCTCACCTATGCAAACATAAGACAATCAACCTGCATTCTCGGAGCACATCATATCATCCTAACAAGGTCATTCTGTGCTTTCTGTCTATCATGACAGATCGTCCTTCTCTGCCCGTCTTAACGGACCACTTCTACAATGCCTATCTTAACAGGTCATTCTTCACTTCGCCTGTCTTAACAGACCATTCCTACTTTTCCTGTCTCAACAGGCTTGCTCACTTTCATTTCCTTTTACCTGTCTTAACAGGTCATTTCTGCTTTTGCCTATCTTAACATGTCACCTTTTCGAGTTAGTCAATTTTCCTATCTTAATAGGCCATCTCTGCTTCGCCTGTTTTAACGGACCATTTCTACTTTCTTCCTGTCTTAACAGGTTCGCTTCCATCCTGTCAACAACAGGACCTTTACTTTTACTTGTCCTAAACAGGTCATTTTTCATTTTCCTTTGCTTGTCTTAACAGGTTTTCATCGTTCTTCTTGCCTGTCTTAACAGGTATCTTGTTTCTTTCCTATCAGCGACAGGACTTTTCTTCATTACCTGTCTTAACAGGTTTCTCTCCTCATTTCAATACCTGTCTTAATAGGATTCCATCAACATTCTACCTGTCTCAATAGGTCATTTTTCGTTCCCCAATACCGGTCTTAATGGGACTCCATCTACATTGTACCTGCCTCAATAGGTCATTTTCATTTACTTTTCCTGTCTAGCAGGCTTGCATCTTCCCTGTCATCAACAAGACTTTTCTGCATTTTTACCTGTCTTAACAGGTTTCTTTCATTTTACTTTACTTGTCTTAACAGGTTTACATCTTTCCCGGTCAACAACGGGATCTTTTGTTTTTGCATGTCTTAACAGGCTTTCATCGTTCTCTTTTCCTGTCTAGCAGGTTTGCATCTTTCCTGTCAACAATAGGACACCATGCATGTTTAAATTTTGTCTGCCTGTCTTAATAGGTTTGCATTTATCCTGACAACAGCAGGATTTCATTTGCATTCTTCCCCAAACAGCGGGAGCACATTTACATTTTCCTGTCAACAACAGGACATCAAGCATGTTTAAATTTTGTATGCCTGTCTTAACAGGTTTGCATTTATCTTGGCAACAGCAAAATTTCATTTGCATTCCTCACGGCAATAGCGGGACCTCATTTGCATTTTCCTATCAACAACAGGACATCAAGCATATTTAAATTTTGTATGCCTGTCTTGACAGGTCTGCATTTATCCTGGCAACAGCAGGATTTCATTTGCATCTTCCTGGCAACAGCGGGACCCCCTTTGCATTCCTTCCCGTCAACAACAGGATTTCCATCAAGTTTAATTTTCTGCATTTTGACCTATGATGTCAAGCCACCCTCAAGTTTACCTTTCTGCATTTTGGCCTATGATGTCAGGCCACCCTCAAGTTTACTTTTCTGCACATCGGCCTATGTTGTCAGGCCTCATCAAGTTCACTTTTCTGCACCTCGGCCTATGTTGTCAGGCCTCTCTCTAGTTTACTGTTCTGCATTTTGGCCTATGATGTCAGGCCACCCTCAAGTTTACCTTTCGGCATTTTGGCCTATAGTGTCAGGCCCCCTCAAGTTTACATTTCTGCATTCTTGGCCTATGGTGTCAGGCCTCATTCAAGTTTACATTTCTGCACTTCGGGCCTATACTGTCAGACCTTGCATGTTTAATTTTCTGCACTTCCGACCTATGCTGTGAGGCCTTGCATGTTTAATTTTCTACATTTCGGCCTATGTTGTCAGGTCTTGCATGTTTAATTTTCTGCACTCCCGACCTATATTGTCAAGCTTTGCATGTTTAATTTTTCTACACTTCCGGCCTATGATGTCAGGCCTTACATGTTTAATTTTCTGCACTCCCGTCCTATGCTGTCAAGCCTTCCATGTTTAATTTTCTGCACTTCTGGCCTATACTGTCAGGCCTTACATATCTAATTTTCTGCACTCCCGGCCTATACTGCCAGGCCTTGCATGTTTAATTTTCAGCACTCCGGCCTATGATGTCAGGCCTTGCATGTTTAAATTCCTGCACTTCAGGCCTATGCTGTCAAGCCTGGCATGTTTAATTTTCTACACTCGAGGCCTATACTGTCAGGCCTTACATGTTTAATTTTCTGCACTTTCGGCCTATACTGTCAGGCCTTGCACATTTAATTTCTGCGCTCCAGGCCTTGCATATTTAATTTTCTACACTTCTGGCCTATATTGTCAGGCCTTGCATGTTTAATTTTCTGCACTTCTGCCTATACTGTTAGGACTTGCATGTTTAATTTTTGCATCTTCGGCCTATGTTGTCAGGCCTTGCATTTTCATTTTCTTGCACCCCGACCTATAATGTTAGGCTTTGTATGTTTAAATTTCTGCATCCCGGCCTATGATATCAGGCCTTGCATGTTGGATTTTCCACCTTGCTCCCAATAAAGATCACACGCATGGCAATTTTTATCTTTTACCTCGAACATAATTTGTTCACGTCTTACCGTGATAATCTAGAAACTTATTTCTTATATTATCTGACAAGAAAATGAGTAAAGAGGGGCAAACTATGAACATAGAATTATGTTCGAGGATTCAAAACCTAAAATAAATTATTTTGTTTTTAGCCAAAAACTGATATAGTCTAAAATAGTTCAAAAAATCAAAATAAAAGTAATGGAAAAAATAAAACAAATAAAATAAATAAATAAAAACATAAAAAAGAAGAAAAAAGAAAAGAAGAGGAAAATAGAAAAAGAGGAAAAAATAAGAAAAAAGAAAAAGGAATCCCACACCAAATAAAATAAGAATTCCAAAAAAGGAAAGAAAAAAAGAAAAATTCTCCTATGTGGGAAAGAAGTCCCACATTGGACAAGGAGGACTCCTTTAATCCCTCCTCCTTTTATATAAGGAGAGGTCATCCACTTAAATGATGGGAAGAGGAGTACTTGGAGTCTTAGGTGGGATTTTCAGAATTTTTGAAGGAAGAATCTATGAGACACTCTAGCTCTGCCTTCAATTCAGCCCTTGGCCTCCATGGAACCAGTTCTTCATCACCTACCAATGGAGTTTAGATCCGAATTTTAATCCTCTTAAGTTTCTTATTTCTTCTCAGATTTTTGAGTTCATTTTCATCTCTCTTTTAATTTTCATTTTTGATCAGCGAAATGATTTCATATTTTGGTGATTTTTATTGCGTTTTCTTTGCCTTTCTCTCTAGTTTCTGGAATGATACTATTTGTATAATTTGGATCTGAAATGAAATTTATATCGCCTCATTACCGAAGCATGTTCATCTTGGTGCGCAAATTAACCTAGCTTGTTTGATTTGTGCATAACTTGCTCATTTCTGGTTGGATTTACGTCAAACTTGTTTTGTTTGATTCCTATAATCCATATCTTTCAATTGATTGGTTTTAATTTTTAAGATCTACCAAAAAATATTTTCTACAAATTCTGAGATTTTAATTCAAATTTTGGCGCCAAACACTCTTGTGTTCTTGAGGTTCATCTTCGTTTCTATTTTTCATTTTCATTTTTAATTGATCAAATGATCTCTGATTTCTGTGATTTTTGTTGTGGTCTCTTTTTATTTCTCTCTAGTTTCTGGAATGATATTATTTGTGTAATTTGGATCTGAAATGAAATTTCTATCGCTTGATTACTGAAGCAAGTTCGCAATTCTTTTCCTTAATTTCAAATTAAGTCAAGTTTATTTCAAATCAAGTCCAATTCAAGCCCAAAATTCAAATCAAGTTTATTTTATTTTAAATCAAGTCCAATTTTTTTCATCAAATTCAAATCAAGTTTATTTTATGTTAGATCAAGTCCAATTCAAGCCCAAAATTTAAATCAAGTTTATTTTATTTTAAATCAAGTCCAATTCTTTTTATGAAATTTAAATCAAGTTCATTTTGTACACATACGAATCTCTAAAAATCGAACAACAGAAAAAGCTACCAATTCGTGCTTAGAGCTTGTTGAGTGAGATTAAGAATTGCAAATCGAGTTTTTTTATTTATTTAGAGGCATCCTTAATCCACATATGCACAAGATCCAAGACATTTACGGCTTAAAATAAAATGAACTTGATTTAAATTTGATTTAAAGAATTAGACTTGATTTAAAATAAAATAAACTTGATTTGAATTTTGGGCTTGAATTGGACTTGATCTAACATAAAATAAACTTGATTTGAATTTGATGAAAAAATTTGGACTTGATTTAAAATAAAATAAACTTGATTTGAATTTTGGGCTTGAATTGTACTTGATTTGAAATAAACTTGACTTAATTTGAAATTAAGGAAAAGAATTGTGAACTTGCTTCAGTAATCAAGCGATAGAAATTTCATTTCAGATCCAAATTACACAAATAATATCATTCCAGAAACTAGAGAGAAATAAAAAGAGAAAACAACAAAAATCACAGAAATCAGAGATCATTTGATCAATTAAAAATGAAAATGAAAAACAGAAACCAAGATGAACCTCAAGAACTCAAGAGTTTTTGGCGCCAAAATTTGAATTCAAATCTCAGAATTTTTAGAAAATATTTTTTGGTAGATCTTAAAAATTAAAACCAATCAATTGAAAGATATGGATTATAGGAATCAAACAAAATAAGTTTGACGTAAATCCAACCAGAAATGAGCAAGTTATGCACAAATCAAACAAGCTAGGTTAATTTGCGCACCAAGATGAACATGCTTCGGTAATCAGGCGATATAAATTTCATTTCAGATCCAAATTAGACAAATAATATCATTCCAGAAACTAGAGAGAAAGAAGAAGAAAACGCAACAAAAATCACCAAAATCGAAGATCATTTGGCCAACCAAAAATGAAAATGAAAAATGGAGACGAAAATGAACTCGAAAATCTGAGAAGAAACAAGAAACTTAAGAGGAATAAAAGTCGGATCTAACCTCCATTGGAAGGTGATTAAGAACTGGTTCCATGGAGGCCAAGGGCTGAATTGAAGGCAGAAGAAGAGAGTCTCCTAGGTTCTCCCTTCAAAAATTCTGAAAACCCCCCTAAGACTCCAAGTGCTCCTCTTCCCATCATTTTGGTGGAGGATCTCTCCTTATATAGGAGGGGGAGGGATTAAAGGAGTCCTTGTCCAATGTGGGACTTCTTTCCCACATAGGAGAATTTTTCCTTTTTTCTTTCCTTTTTTGGACTTCTTATTTTATTTGGTGTGGGATTCTTTTTTCTCTTTTCTTATTTTTTTTCATCTTTTTCTTTTTCTTTTTCTTTTCTTTTTTCTTATTTTTTATGTTTTTATTTATTTATTTCATTTGTTTTATTTTTTCTATTACTTTTATTTTGATTTTTTGAACTATTTTAGACTAAATCAGCTTTTGGCTAAAAATAAAATAATTTATTTTGGATTTTGAATTCTTGGACATAATTCGATGTTCACAAATACGTAGGAGCAGGATTAAGTCCTGTCAGGCTATCTTTCATCGATCTATCTATTTTCACGCTAATTAAATGGATCAAACGATTTTCAAAAATCACACACTCAGCTTAAGGGTACCGTTCTTCAGAACGGGCGAATGGGGTGCCTAACACCTTCCCCACTTGTTACCGATTCCCGAACCTAAATCTCTACCTCAAGTTAGGGTTTTTCCAAGTATTTTCCCTAAATAAAAATTTGATGGCGACTCCACATAATCCAAAAATTCATTTTTCAAATTTTAGCGAATTCGTCGTCTCGTCGAAATTACGATTGCGACAAGTATCAATAATGCCTATAACCCAAAACTGAGTACAATAGTTTGATATCAGGAAATCAAAAACAATATTGCAGTTATGGTCCACTAATAAATATTTTGCACGCTCTATACTCTATAGTATATATAGGTGTAGAAGTATAAACGTGCAAGCATATGAGGTTTAAATTTTAATATAGAGAATATAGTCAATATATTGGATAGAGCAAATTCAAGCCTCTATTTTTTATTCTTAAATATTACCAAATTTTTTAGTCCAACTTGTATAAATTTTCTATCTACATCGAATAAGATATACTTTGGTTCAATAAGAAATTTGCAATCACAAATTAAAAAAAACAGCTTATCATAAAAATTTACTCATAATTATTAATAATATTTTAATAAATTTTTTCCATAAATTAGAAAAAAGGATTGGTTGACAGAGATATCTTTTAAAATACTTTTTAGTTAATAATATGAAGGTTTTAGTACCTTAACTCTTCTCTTTTGTTATAATTATAATTATATTTTGTTTTCTAGGTTCAACGAATGAAATGGTTAATTCTTCTATTTTATTTATAATTATAATTATTTTTTATTTTTTATTTTTAATGAATAAAAATAAAATGAATAGGCAGGTAATAATATTTTTTTTATTCTTATATTTGCATGATTGTCTAAGCTAATTTTAAAGAATTAAGTTTAAGTTGATTCTTAAAAGTAATGGAAAGTCTTTATAATGATCACTTGACTATCAAAAGTAATGGTAAAGAAACATGAAGTGGAAAGATCTGTGATGTAATATTTAAAATTATGGTGTAATACTTCGACTAAAGTTTTTTAATTAATAATATAGTTTATAAAATATTTTTGGATATGTTTAATTTTTTTAATCATTCGATAAATTTTGTTTGTGTTTGTTGAGATTATTTTGATTTTATTTTTTATATATTTTAAAAATATAATGATCATGAAAATTGGAAAAAAAATTATATTTATTTAACATAATATATCAATTACTTTATAATAGGATTGAAGTTTAAAATTAATGTAAAAAGTTTAATTTTTATATTAGTTATGATATTATCCAATATAAAAAAATTTTTTACATCAGTTAAATCACATGATGGATGTAAGAAATTAAGTTTTTATGTTGGTTTTTTATAACTAATGTATAAACTCAACATTTTACTCCAGTTGAAGAGTTGATGTAAAAGGTTATCAAATTCTATAACAATTGTATATATACTAGCATGAAAACTGATATAAAAAATTTATAACAATTAATGTAAAATATATTTTGTGTATTGATGTCAAGTCAATAGTAATGCATCCAGTTGGAATATAACACGACTTGGATTTGCATGAATTGACAAATGTTGTTGGCACCTTGGGTGCAGTGATGATATTCCCAACATGCTCATTTGGTAGAATTAAAACACATTGAAATGGATGGTGGAATTTGTTTATAATTGAAACCATGCAGTACACACATGCCACTTTGAATTGTTAAGCTAGAATGTCACATGGTTGTTTAGCAAGAAATTATAAGGGTTGAGTAATTACAACCCAGAGGATATATGCATTAAGTGTGACAACTCATACAGGATCTCAGTAGCTTCTTAAAAAGCAATCATAACAGAACTCAATCATCCTAACAAGATCTCAAAAATTATTATAATCATTATTTTACTATTAATGATTATTGAATTGGACAGTTCTTATAAGATTTGATTGATTAGATATGCAATGAAAATCTGAAATCCTGACACTTTATAAAAATGGAAGAATTGGAACCAAATACATGGCATATGGGGGGTAATAGATTTGAAAATAATGAAGCTTAATGTGATATAGAAACACATTAGATTTTGGATAAATCTTAAAGTTTATCATCATGCATATATGTATTGAATATGCATTTGTGTATGTTGATTGATTTAAATTTTTTATAAATAGTTATGATTTACTATCTAAATGATTGTGAAGTAAATATCATGGATTATTTATATGCTGTACTTCAATTATGAAATGTGAAAGTTTTGAATGATAATCCTATGTTAATCCTATGGTGTATCATGTTATAATTACCTAACATTTATTTGCTTGTTTGATTGTTGGTCATATGTTCTAAAAAAAAATTTATTTTATGTCCTTTGTTAGATGGAAGATGTTTGACTATATAAATAAAACTAGGAATACTTTAACTATTACTAAGAACATAGTTATACTAATATGAAAATATACTTCATTTTTTTTTAATATTTTATTCTACTATACAAATTGTTAACTAATCGTTAGTTAAGATAATCTAAGATTCAATGAATACAAGAGAAAAGGTTCAATATTTCACGATGGAAGTGTAGATTAACAATTTTAAAATAAAATATCTTATGGATCCAGTTATAATTCTACAACTGAAGCATTGTACTTTTTTGATGTAAATGACATGATCTAGTTAACAACTATTTTAGGAGTAATCATTTTTCTTTTACCTAATATTAGTTATAATTATAGGTTTAGATATTATTATTATTGATTTTATTATATATCTTATGTTGATGTTATGTTCAAGACATGTGGTTTTATTTGAATTTTTTGATTTTCAAAGCTTAAATATGAAATGTGTAAATTAAATGATGAAGTGGGTGTTAATTTTTATTAGAATTTAATTTTTTTTATTCGTAAAAATTAATTGTGTTGGTTAATATTTTAAAATATGATGTATTTTTTATATATGTATATTTAAACTTATTTTCAAAAGAAAATTTTTGAACTTATATTTTGAATAATTAGTAATTACATGTGATAGAAATTTATTTTTAAAATTTTAAATTAACACTAATTAAAAAACTAGAAAGGAATTGTATAATGATGACTTAGATTGATACAAACAAAATCATCTTTAATGTTTTCATCTATTGGTAAAAAATGTCATGTTGATTTTAAAATATATATTTTCAATATATATATATATATATATATATATATATATATATATATATTGAAATTATTTTTACAGAAGAAAATTTTAAACTTATATTTTAAATAATTAATAATTATATCTAATGAACCTTCGTTTTTAAAATTATATTAAAAAGTAGGTTTATTACATGGAGTTCATCAAAGCTTATTTTGTAGGTTTATTTTGCATACATATATAACTTAGGTTAGTAAAAAGGAAAATGTTAGACAATGTTGAATCTTCCTTTTGCAAAATTTATAAGGAGTTTTTTCAATCCTAATTTTATTA
Source organism: Canavalia ensiformis (assembly GCA_026541065.1). Taxonomy (NCBI): domain Eukaryota; kingdom Viridiplantae; phylum Streptophyta; class Magnoliopsida; order Fabales; family Fabaceae; genus Canavalia; species Canavalia ensiformis. The sequence continues at coordinate 42,109 of JAMKYM010000289.1, forward strand.
GTATTATATTTTGTACATAAAAAGAAATATTTACTACTTTCTAAAAAATGCTTAAAAAAGATAATTCACAAAATATAATTCTTTTCTTCTGACAAAAGTTTGTTGTCCCTTCAACTATACTATTTCTTAAATATATATTGAATAAAAGAAATACAATACATTGATTGAGGTTGTTAAATAACTTCTTAATATAAGAAAATATTGAAAAAGAAAAAAAAAATGCACTTTTACCGTGTGCCTCATATATATATATATATATATATATATATATATATATATATATATATATATATATATATATATATATATAATATGTGTAAATGTAAAAGGATGAACAACACCGTTCATACACAGGATTGTAAAAACAATTAGTAATTGAAACCCGTTTTCTATTGAAACAATGTAAAATATATCATTTTAAAGCTAAAGTGATGTACCCACTAGGATCAATTGAGTTAGGATAGTTTACGTCAACATTTTAAATTTAAATTTTATCATTTTTATTAGTTATATATATTATAAATGATTAATATTTTACAACATTTTTATTAAAGTTCAATAAATTATGGTAATTTTTTTAACATTTTTTCCTTTTCTTTAAATATCTTTAATGTAAAAAGTTGAAAAAGAATTATTTACAGTTCTTTAAAAGTATTAATAATTTTGTTTACATGTTAAAATATTAAAATATACAACATTGGAAAATGCTATAAAATTAAAATGTGTTATAAAGGATATTTTTGACGTAGTGAAAGATTGGTAAACATTATTTAAAAAATAAGAATTTTTAATTGTATATCTAATATATAATAAAACATTAATAAATAATTAATTTTTTTTAAAATTATCAATATACTGGATCTGGTAAATTTTAATAAAAACTTATTATGTATAACTTCTGATTATATATTCTTAGACGCATTAAAAAAAATCTATTTTAAATTGGCCACATTATGCTACATCTTGATGATATTGTGACCTTTGGTAATTTGTTTACATTTACCTAACGCAATTCACCTTTGTAGTATCCTATATTTAGGTGAGGATCTTACTTATCCAACCAAATTCGGAAGTTGGGGGGAAGTCATGTGCTGCACAGTTGGGATGGGTTGAGCAATGAGGAACAAAGCATGTGCTCTTATTAATGTCTCAACCTCTTTGAGAATGTTCCCCCCAGTTTCTGAAAGGGGAAACTTTATGTATTTTATGCATTTTTTTATTAGAAATAATTACTAATATTTTTTCATGAAATTAAAAATATAATTTTATTTAATAATTTTTAAATTCTTTTTATATTATTCTTAATTTGTTTTAAGATTTATGTTAATGAAATATTTATTTATTTATTATAATACTAATTTAAACTATTAATACTGAATATTGTTTAAATAAAATTTAAATTTATAATGTATTTTTTAATTAATATTAATGGATTAATTATTATTTTTTAAAAAATAAAATTCTAAATTCTAACTTGAGTTATATCAAGTACCTTTTAGTTATTTCAAATACATTCAATTAGTCATTTCAAGAAACTTTTACATTAGTTAATTAATAATTGATATAGAAATTTAAATTCTAAATTAAAAATGTTTCCCTTACTTTTTTTTTATTTTTTAATAATTAATTCAAGAATTTCTTGTAAAATTACTATTGTGCAGTAGTGGTGAAAGTATTTACTTTAAAAAGAAGAGTGTTTAATTTTTCTTAATTTTACCCTTTTTAACTTATTTATTTTAAATTTTTGTTTCATTTTAACTTATTCTTAAATTTTATTTTCTGTAAAATATATATTTTTTTAAAACTTTAATTTTATACCAATTATCTTTTAAACTTTACATTTGTAATAAATGTTTTTATTAAATTAGAGTTTAATTATTAGTACAGAAGACATCTCAATGTTTTATTTATCTTAAATTTCATTTATTAATCAATTTTTATCATTTACTTTCTCATACATAAAATTAAAATTCTCATTTTAAAAAAGAAAAAAAGAAGAAAATAATAAAAAATAAAAAAGTCTTGGTTCAATTTTTTTTTTCTAGTTGTAAGGTTAGCTGTACTTTACTGTTATAAAAAAGTGATTTATAAAAGTAAAATTAATGAATATTTGAGATTTAATGTAAATAAATAGTCATGATTTCCTTTTTATTAATAATTGAATCACAAAAAAATTAAAAAATATTTGTGAAAGAAACAAAATCAAAAGATCAATTAAGATGAAATTAAAGTTTATGATAGATATTTGTAAAATAAATAAAATTTAGGAAGATTAATGCTTTTTTCCTTTTCGTTTATCATATGATAAAGATAAGGAGCTGAAGACAAGAAAATGATACATAACTTGAGAGCAGATGATCAAGCATTTCTAAAACTTAACTCCAAATAACAAAAGAACTTGAGAGCAACTTAAATTTATCAATAAGAACTGTAACACGGTTAAAGCTTAGTTTTCAACCATAGGTAGGAAATTGATTGCTATTGGTTTTAGTTGTTGGGTTGAAACCGTCTTTAGCTACCATTCTATGAGCACATACAACTATAAGTCCTTTTTATTTTAAAATCTTAAGCTGACTGTCAAATGCCAACCAGATTCACAACCACTTTAAATAAGATGAATAAGCTATCTCTGTCATAACAAACCCTCTCATAAGCTATGAGACAGAGTCACAGAGATGGATGAGAAGAGTCCCCTTTCTAATGTTTCTTGCTCAAATGAGTATTCCAACCATAGTTGCACTTCCCGTTCGTATCATTGCGAATCTGTGCTCATGCCTGAGATGCTCATTTCAGCAAGCAATCTTAAAAAGTGGGAGTTTATTAATTGTTTCTGATTAACCCACAATTGCATCCACGGGGAGATTGCCATCGCATCAACCACATTCATCAGTAAAATTTTAACTGCAATATTAATTTAAAACATTGTTGGTTTTAATTGTTTTTTCCTCAATTCATTAGCAAATTCGCAAGGCTTGGAATTCACTAACTAGCAATATTTGATTCATTATTTTCTATAATGCATCTTTTCTCACTTCCTTCTCCTGAATTGGTGCAAGTTAACCTTCACAATAATTCCAATACATGCATAATTATTAAACCTAATATATTATTCATTTAGTTTCATCAAACAATCTAAATAATGAAGAGGTAAAAAAATTTTATATAAATTTTATTATCATAACAATGTCATTTTTTGAATGTATTTAAAACTTCAATAATTATGTGTTATGGAAGAATTTTTTAATTTTACTTATTTAAAATTATAAAATTGTCAAAAAAATATTTGTATTTTGTTTTATTTTTTTATTTTTTATGAATGTTCTTGAGACACATTATATAAAAGGATATTTCATACTCTTAGATAGAATATAAAATATATAAAGAATATTTTGTACTCTTTTATATTTTTAAGTAGGTACTTTGTGATGTCCAACAACAAGTGCAGGACATCTTGTAAAGTTTTCAGTGTCTCTGTTGTGGGTGCAATAAAGTTTCTTGTGATGTTTTGAGAAGTAACAGGGAAGAAGGTATAAGAGGATTCCACTTTCCTCTCCCCAAAATGTTACGTGCAACCCTTGTCAACACATCAGTATCATATGTCATGTAGGACTCTTCCATGCAATCTTTTCCGAGGATTTAATCTCCAGCTACCAGCTGAAAATACTCTTGTTTAATTTATTATTAAGAGTCTTCGTTATTGCATATCGCAGCGGTACATTATCTGTATTTTTTAATTTTTGTGCCTTTTTAATCTTGACAAAAAAATTGAATTTTTTATTTTATATAATGGTTAAAACTATCACTAAAATTTTTAAAAAAATCGAATCCAGATATATCGCATTATCTGATAGTAAATTTAGCATTTTTATGTTATAAAATATTTTTTGCCATAAGAGTTTATATAAATTATCCCTTATCTTTATAATATATTATTGATTATAATGAAAGTTTCTAACTTTTTAAAAAGCATATATAGAGAGAGAGATAGGGATGTGGAAAATTTATAATACCATATTGCAGGAAAAGGTAAGAGAATAACTTGTTTGAAGAAGTTAATTTCTGTAAAAATTCTTAGTAATTTTTGCATGTAAAATTTTGTCAGTTTAATTATTCAATGAACTGGTTTTTATTATGTAGCAATGAAGATTTATAAGGTTTTACAAAATAAAGAAAAAAATGAATACTTCAAATTAAATAAATTTTAATTTAATAGATATTAATGTATCTTATTATTATATGTTAGAATTAAAAATTATTTAATTAAATCTCAATTTTTAGAGTGTGTAAAATTCTATCTTATTATCTACCACTAATAATATTTTTTGTTTGCGACGGTTAAATTCTGAAAAATTTTAATATTTTGAAAAGGTATTAAATTCAATAGCTTTACTGAAAATTGCTTGCACGTGTAAAATTAAATTACCATCTGTAGAAAAAAGCTGCTGAAATCTCTACTATTTAGATATTGTGTTACTTGCTTTTTCCTTTTAAAAGAAATTGAAATTCAGAAATGGCAGTTGAGTGGTTGGTGTGTATATGATTTCAGAAGGTTACGCTGCCTACTTGTTAGTATTTGCTTAAAAAATAAAACGAGGGGAAATAATTTTATTAAACAAGTGTTAACATTTTATGGGTGTAAAATTACCTTTTACATAAGCACTTCTACCTTAATTAAAATACATTTGTTTAGGTAAATTCAGATATGAAATTTTATTTATGTTTATGAACTATTAAAATTAACTATATATATTGTATAAATTGAAATTATATTATTTTGTAAATAAAATAGTTTAAAGTTTTTTTCTTTTAAAACTTTAAGAAAATTTGCTATGGCTTGAGTTCAACGCTTAAGCTACCAATGTAAAAATTTTGAGTACCATCTGTTTTGGATTTTTTTTATTTTTTGCTTTTATATTTACAGAGTAATATCATTTTATTTGTATTTTTATTTTCTATTTTTTTTAAAAAATTTATATAAAAAAAAAGTATAAAAAATATTTTTAAATTAATTCCCTTACTGAATTTTTTCAAGCCTGAAAACAACTTTGCAAAATACAGATCATTATCTGTTTTTATAAAGTTAAAAGTAAAAATAAAGAGAATGAAATCCTTACTTTAAAAAAATAGATATTTAATTTTATTTATCAAAAAATAAATTTATTTTTACTTTTGAATATAAAATCAAATCAGAAGTCAATATCACATTTTCATATTTTATTTATTGTTCTGTATTTTTCAATTATTTGTTATTATACATTTCTCATCGCGATTTACAATAAGTCACAATGTTTTGCATACATAATTACTCCTACCAAGAAGTTGATATATAAGACATTATTTCTCATCTTTTGGTAAAAATCAATTAATAAATTTACAAAAAAATTTAATTAATTTTGTAATAATATTAAATTTGTTATTAATTTATATTAGTTTTAAACTTGTCTTAATATTAATGGGACACATTCTTTTGATTTCTCTTTATTTAAGTAATTATTGCATTTTCATTTAATAATCTCTCTATTTAATTAGAAGTATTTTTTATAAAAAAAAAAAGTATTAGCGCAATCAGTATGGTTTGAGTCATATAAAAAGACTAAAATAAACTTCATCAGTTATTCTTATAAAAGGATCGAAAAAAATGTTTATTTTTCCAACAGGTTTTCTAGCTTTTATCCAAGGATATATAATAAAACATTAAGCATAATAACCTTTTTGGTAAAAAAAATGCATGATTCAATTCATTTTTAATATTAAGTACTATAACTTTTAATAATTTTTTTATTAATTTCTTACTATGTGGTTATATAACCGTTTTATAAATACCGTATTTCTAAAAGTCACATTCTTTCATACAATATTTTGAACAAGTTTTTTCAATTAATTATATTTTTATAAAATATTTTTATACAATATTAAACAGTATATGATAAAATCTTTTACACTATCATATTAACACCTTATTTAAGAAATTTTAGTATAACTAAAAATTCCATAAAATGTGAAACCTGTTTAATAGGTTTTGAATATAAGTATAAGAATTTTTTGAACTCAACGTACATTAAATTGTTTATAAAATATTAATTTAATCTAAATAATTTCCATTATTCCTAATAAAATTAGCAAGTGGCCTAGTGGCACTTCGGTCAAGATTGAATAATACATGTACAACTAGAATCATGGGGAGGTGTTCATACTTCTAAAGTGAATTATTTTCCCGTGCTTTCCATTCATGGTCAAAGTTGTCGTACTTTGACAGATTTGTTCCCAATAAAGGAATAAAAAAAAAGTTGACAAAAACAGCTAAACGTGTCTCAACTTAAAGAAAAAAAGACGTAGTTATTTCATAAAATGGTCAGATGAGTGTCATAATCATATAATTTAATCATCTTTATTTGATTGATTGATGACTTGTAATTTTGTACCTAAGAGACAAAATATAGCAATTGGGAAATTTAATATTGGTATGTATGGTGGGAAAGAAGAAAAAAGGTACGGGTATTATTTTAATTCCAAAATGTGGATAAATAATAAGCTCTGTATGGGAGAAAAGCATTCATGTCTTTTTTCCGAAGAATGGAAAGGGGAGTCTGGTACCCCTATTCTTCCTGTGTACACAAAATAGTGTTAATATTTGCTACAATCATCTTATTCCAAGAAAATTGCACCGCGAAGCATCATCATCCATGTCCTCCTTCATCATGCGGTGAAATTCGAAACATTTCATATCCATTTCGACTCAGAAGCGACCCAAGGCACTGCGGCGACACAAGGTACCAATTAGATTGCGTAAACAACGCGACACTGTTAACCTTGTTCTCAGGGAAATACCATGTTCAACATATCGATTACAAGAGATACACAATCATGGTGAGTGATGCGGGTGCGGTGGAGGACGCCACTTGCTCCTTCATCCCTCGGTATTTCTTATCCGATAAGAATTTCAGGCCAACGGGCCTGGTTGACCCAGATTATTTTGGATCACAGCCCTTCATTATGGACCCAATAGATCCACCCAGAATAGCGTACTTCAATTGTTCTAATCCAGTGAGGGGTGATTCTCGATATGTTAAGGTGGACACGAGTGGTTGTGACCGTGGAGGGAATGTGTATGCGGTTTTGGAACCGTCAATGTATGGAGTACCGTGTGAAGGACATAAAGAGTTGAGTTGCAATATTATGGTGGCTACGTACGGAAGTGGAAGCTTGAGGAAGTTTACAAAACAGTAACATGTTCTATGATGAATTGCATATGATGGATAACGTGTAGAGGATTGAGTTATCATGATTGACTGTTATCTGTGAGGATCGATTGGAAGATCGACGAAAGTGTGTGGATTATCAATGAATCAACGGAGAAGCTCCAATGTGACAACACGCTACTCGCTCATTTACGTCCCCACCACCAGATAAGTGCTGTATCAATCACTTTCTCTACCCTTACTCTTCTATTGGTTTTTTTTTATTAAATTGGACAAAATTTATGCGTTGCTTTGCTGCTGCTTATTCCATCAAAATTAGAATTTCTTAGTAATGGATCGGACAACAAAATTAAATATTTATGATATTTTATTTTTATTTATAATTTTAGTTTTTATTATTGGGATTTATAAAATAGATTATATTAAATATTAATTTTTTAAAGATTTGAAATAATTTATATTAAAAATTGGATATTAAATTTAATTATTTTAAAAATTAAAATTAAATTTTTAATCTCAAAATATTGAAACATATTATATCTGTATTTATTATTTATTTGTATATTGATCTTGTTTGAGCTCACAACTAGTCACGTTCCGCTGCTGACGCATTTCCCTATCAAATTTGGGCCTAAAATATATAGGAAATGGGTTCGCATTATTTTTATGATAAAAATAATAAAATTTAAATTTAAGATTTTATAAATTATTCTAACTTGTTATAATTATGTTAACCCTAATAACTATAGCTTTTCATTATTTGATTATAATTAACATTTTTAAGGGTTGTTAGTTTAAATCTTTACCAATGCGATTATAAGAATATATATAAAATGATTTGTTACCAAGATTTTATTAAAGGAGAGTGTTTCATTTTTTTGTTTATAATAATTAAAATATTTGTATTTTAAAAGGTAGTTATAATTTTTATTTTTAAATTTATTTTAAAAATGTTTCTTAAAATAATAATCTGAGATTTGATTCTTTTTAAAATTTTAATTCTCTTAAAAAAAATTTAAACAAACACTAAACAATTTTAGAGGTAGTTTTTTCTAATTAAATAATTTCATTGAAAAATAACTTGAATAAATGGGTTTGCAACACGTAAATAATAATTCATTAATTCAACGATTTTATGCTTTGCTATGCATTATAAGGGACAACTTAATATAATTACATGCATATTCAGTATTTAAATTTAAAAATTTTAACTTAATTGAATTGATCCCAATAAATGATTCACATGTTCTATCATTTATATTTGGCAATAAACATACTCATGTGCATCATTTTATTTTATAGCAATCCTCATGTGCATCATTAAAGATTATCATGTTAATGTTTTTCAGGAAATGGACTTGTTTATTTACTTACTTAAACCAAGGTTTAATTATTGTTTCTCCAAATAAGTCTGTTCTTTCATTTTCAGAATTTTATTAAATGCTAACCTTAGTTTTTTGCGGTGTTTCAGAGAATTGGCAACAAATTCTTGGCTATACTCGAGGTAAGGAATCATTTCCATATTTATTCTTTCTGTTACTTCTATTCTTTTTTGTTTATAATTCCATGGTATTAATTAGATTTTTTTAAGTGAAATTTGAATTTTATATAAGTTATGTCTGTTCAATTTGAGATGAACTTAATTAGAATGTATTTATGATATAAAAAATTATATTATCATTGTATCATAAATTATTATATTATTAAAAATTATTAATTTTTAAAATATCTATTACAATGTTATTAGTTGGTTTGATATTAAAAATATTTATACTATACTAACAAGATATTAAAATTTTAAACCTGTAGCTAAAGCGTATCAACACATAATATATGTATCACAATATTAATATAAAAGTCCAAAACATTTTCTATTTTTATATTTATGTTTGAAGACATTTGGAATAAATGTAGTCAATAAAATTATTTTCAATTAAAATTGTTATTTTTATTTATGATAATCAATAATTATTTAATAGTAGATATAACTAGAAATATTTAGCCTCCGTCAGATTGAAAGAGAAAAAAATAGAAGGAAGAAAAATATTTAAATTTTAAATATAAAAAAAAATAAAAGGAAATTTTTTTAAAATTTTGTCTCTAGAAGGTTAGTTGTTTTTCTCTTTTCTTGCATTTTCTTCGCAATAAAATAAAAATAAATAAATTATTATCCATATCATCCAAACAAAGGATAGCTTACATTTCAAAGAATTAGGATTATTTTTCTTGTATTTATCATATGTCAATCCTCATTTCCTTCTTTCTTTGAAGTTATTTTTAAATGAAGTGTTACAGTTTTTGGACTGACACGATCTTTTATTGTTTTATATTCTGTTTTGCAGCATATCTTAGAGGCATTATTTTTGGTAAGACCCATCTATCTATATCCTGAAAATGAATTCGTGTCATATAATAATTGTGATTAGATTTTGAAAGTGAACAAAGTTATAGATAATACTGAAGCATGCTGCTTTTCCTTGCAGGAATAGGTAGTAGAATAACATTCAGCACTAAACAGTTGGACAACCCAGTTGGACTACAATATTTTGATGGAGGAATATATATAGGACGAAATGTTCTACCGATATTTGTAGCTATCAGATGTCTATTTGGAGTTCTACTTCTCCTTCTGTTATTGATCTACAAGTGGCGGCGAAGGCATTTCTCAATGTATGAAAACATTGAAAATTTCTTGCTAGATAGCAATCTGAATCCCATTAGGTACGAATACAGAGAAATCAAGAAAATGACCGGAAATTTTAAAGTGAAATTGGGTCAAGGAGGTTTTGGTTCTGTATACAAAGGAAAACTTCGAAGTGGGTCGGATGTAGCTGTAAAGATGTTGAGCAAATCAAGTGCTAATGGGCAAGAATTTATAAGTGAAGTAGCCACAATCGGAAGAATACATCATGTGAATGTGGTACGTCTTGTTGGATATTGTGTTGAAGGAAAAAAACGTGCTCTAGTTTATGAATTCATGCCTAATGGGTCATTGGATAAGTACATTTTCTCTAAAGAAGGAAGTGTCACTTTAAGCTATGAAAAAATATATGAAATATCTCTTGGAATTGCTCGTGGGATTGAGTATCTGCATCTAGGTTGTGATGTGCAAATTCTACATTTTGATATCAAGCCTCATAATATTCTTCTAGATGACAATTTCATTCCAAAGGTTTCAGATTTTGGACTTGCAAAGTTATATCCTGTGAATGATAGCATTGTTCCTTTAACTGCAGCTAGAGGAACTTTGGGTTACATGGCTCCAGAATTATTTTACAAAAATATTGGTGGAGTATCTTATAAGGCTGATGTCTATAGCTTTGGAATGCTTTTGATGGAAATGGCAAGTAAGAGGAGGAACTCAAATCCTGATGCAGAACATTCAAGTCAAGGTTACTTCCCCTTTTGGATCTATGATCAATTTAAAGAAGAGAAAAATATTGACATGGAAGATGCCTCAGAAAAGGACAACATTATAGCAAAAAAGATGTTCATGGTTGCACTTTGGTGTATTCAATTAAAACCAAGTGATCGTCCTTCAATGAACAAGGTAGTGGAAATGCTAGAAGGGGAAATTGAAAGTTTTGAATTGCCTGCAAGACCTTCTTTTTATCCAAATGAAATTTATGGACATGATGATGAAATCAACTCTGACTTAACATCATTCAGTTATTCTTCTTACTCTGATAGCTATCATGAAGCATAACTAGTGATGCACTTGAGTGTAGCACTTGACAGATACATGTAATCTATCTCAAATTAATTATAGCATTATTAAGTACTATTGGACTTGTGCCAAAAGTTGTTCCTTGGATAAGATTGATTTTGTTAGAAGTTATTTGTTAGTGTGGGAAAGGTTCATGGTTTGAAACGATAGTAGCTGATGGATAGTGCATGGCATGTTATGAACCTGTGATGTAGATGATTATGGTCCTTCAAACTCCATCCTGTGGTAAAGAAGTGCTGCATAGCTGCAATTCATCAACACGTTTTTTCCCTTCATTCTTTGTTATTGTTATCATGCTTTTGTGGAAGTGTAAATATTTTATTTTATTATACTTTTGACTCGAATTTCAATACATGGTAAATTATCCCATCACACCTTTCCATTTGGAATGAGTAGTTAACTTGATGCATGATTTCTTTTGAAGGTATAAATATGTTTGGCTGTAACATTAAAAACCAAATATATTATTAAAAGAGATGAGAGGATAAGAGAATGAAATGTGAGATAAAACGACGGATGTAATAAAAAGAGATAGAAAGAAAATAAATTATAAAAAATTGTAATTTTTTTTTTAAAATAGAATAATATTTTTAAAGAGCGTATAATTTTTTTTACATTGTTAACCAATTAAAAATCATGCTGTATAGGAATTGAAAATAATTATTATCAATATAAATTAGTTTTACTTAATAATTTATAATTAAATTATTATAAAATACATTGAATTCAAAAGAAAGTGCACTTTCTTCGAATTAATCAATTAAAATATATATAACCGAGTGTTCATACATATGTTGAAAATAAAAGTAACTAAGGCGTCAATTTAATGGATAATCAAAGCAATCCAGTGTTATTTAAAATGATACTGTTATATAAATAAGATTCTTTAACTATCCTATCAAATATTATGTCATGTAGTATTTCTTAAACTATTTTTACCAAAAATTAATTATTTAATATATATATATATATAATTTTTATAATTAAATATATATATTTTAATTAATTGTGACAATTAAGTAACAAATGAAAAAAAATTTTATATTTGAAAGTTATCATATAATGTTATTATATTTTACAAATCAAGATTAATGTGAATAAAAGTGATTAAGAATCAAGATAATTTATTTTATGAATGAATTATATATGAAATTGATTAAAATTAACATAGTAATTAATTATTGAGATAATTTATATAAAATTTAAAATTTATTATTTTTATTATTCTATATCAAAATATAATTCATTCTACAATGATTAAAATATTAGAAAAATAAAGAATCAAGTTAATTTGGATAGATTATATATTTATATATTACTATGTACATATTATATACCAATAATTTAGTTATTGATCACTATGACATAAATAAGATGTTTCCCGTCACATGACCTACTTTACCACTCAACCATTATAATTTTTAAAAATATTATTAATATAAAATTTTATACTATTAATTAAAAATTATTATATATATTTAAAATAAGTATTACAAAAATTAATAATTTTTAATTATATAAAATAATTTGATGATAATATATAAATGTTTACACTGTTATTATGTTTTAATTAAAATCTTATAACAATTGACATGATTTTTTTATAAGTTTATATGCTCATTATCCTTTCATGTTAAATATTCGAAACTAAGATAGTAGCACAATTGAAATACTTATAATTAAGACTGGAATAACCAAGAAATTAAAAATTAAAAATTAAAATAATTAAGAAATACAGGAACTAAATTTTTTTTTAAAAGGAATGACAACTAAAATACTACATATTTATTTGTTATATATGTAACCTTATCTAACATAAAATTAAAAATATAAGATTACTAGAAAACAAGATTTTGACAAGTAGGTTTCATATAATATGTTACCTACCTAACTGTTATTTTTCCTCTTAAAAATAAAATTTTTATATTTTTTATTATATATTTATATTTCATTGAAGAATGTAAGAAAAAAAGATATTTTTTATTTATATATTTATATGATTATATCTCACTTCATGATGTAAAGAAAAAATAAATTTTGATACTATGAAAGAATATAAAATACAATAATCAATTACAATATTATTATAAATTAATCAGGATATAAATATTTATCTGGATAATTTGAATTAATTAAATATTATAATTATTTCTGTTCATGATGAAATCGTAAACCTCAAACCGACAGGAAGCGTGAATTGTTGTGGTGGTCAAAATCTAGAATATAACTCTCAGCCCATTGCTTTAATGGTGAATGGAAGATGGAAGAAAAGAAAACTATGCAATTATTTATTTATTTATTTGTGGATAAAAGTAGATGTTTTTATTTATTTATTTGTGGATAAAAGTAGATGGAAAGAGATACTTTTTACAGGATCTATTTAAAAATTAATTTTTCATTTAAATAAGAAAGCAGAGGGGAATTTTTTTAATTTTTAATTGTTAAATTTTTATATATTTTTAATAATAAAAAATAAAAAATATATTAATAAAAAATAAATTTTTAAAGTTAAATTTATTTTTTTTAAATTTATATAAATAAAAATTATATTATTAATATATTTATTTTTTCTTTTTATTTAATTAAATAAAAAATTATTTTTTTATTTTTTATCTATTTAAACAAATTTTTTATTTATATTTTTTTCTTTCTTTTCTTACTATTGTTCAGGTGATCCAAAGAAAGCATAAGCGTAGATGGAAGCTCGCAGTGAATCTGGCCAGCAGATTGTTTCGTGATGCTTTAAATGGATTACTGTCTTTATTAGGAGTTTGATAGCTAAAGATAATATTTAGGCTGAGTTTGTCTCTACAACTTACCGCCTTAATATTATTCTTAATGAAAAGATTGTTACATATATTATCTGTTTTTGTATTTATAATAATATATATTTGTTTTAGATTATTGAATTAATTTTTTGTTTTTATTATATTATTTAGGAATATTAAATTTGTATTTCTAAAATGGCGTGCTACTCGAATTGTTCCACTTGTACTCTTTTTTCCATGCCTTGAATATAGTCCTAGTTTCTCCAATTCGAATCATCACAAAAAATGGGCAACAATGAATTTCCTCATGATATTTTAATTGTGTTTGGACGGATAATTATAAAATTTGAATGCTTTATAAATAAAAAAATTATAAATGATAATTAAGAAAAATTTTACATAATAAAAATTATTCCTAAACAGATATTATTTAAAATTCTTTTTATTTGATATAAAGATTTCTCAAATAAAATTTTGCAGGATTTTAAAAATTATTTTTCATATCATTTAATATGTAAAATTTAGTAATTTCAAATTATTTTTTCTAAACACAAAAAGTTATAGATTTTTAATGTTCATCACGGAGGCTACATCAGGATTTTAAGACAACTAAAACATGTGGAGCCGATAGAAGGAATAATTTTATGCTGCTTGTCAACCAACGCTAATTCAAGTAAATAGAACTTCTCCTATTCAAACCAGAGCATCAAAATAAAATTCAAAAATATAATCAAGAAACATAACTGCGAGTATTTCAAAAATAAAATTTAATCCAGATGCAATGCTGTGAAATACGCAAATAGATTAATAAGCTTATACGAGTGATAGACTAATAGTGTGGATATGGATATTCCAACTTTTATAAAATACATATATTACATACGAAGGAAACCAACTAAAAGTGATGGACATCATTTACTCCATTTCATGAATAATTTCCAACTCAAAATTCTGGTGTCTTGCTGGAACAGCTGTTATTCTTCTAGAAGAACCGGCAGTGTCCAAAGGAGTAGGGGGTGCAATTAACCTGTCTTCATTTCCTTCAAGCATTTGTACCACAGTTTTCATGGATGGACGGTCCGCAGGGTTCCACTGAATGCACCAAAGACCTACAATGGCAAGTTTCTTAGCAATTTTAACATCTTCCTCATCCTCAATATTAATTTGCACGTCTCTTCCTTCAACCAAGTTATGGATCCATTCAGGGTACAGAACTTGGAAACTCTCCTCAGCTGACGCATTTGTATTCTTTCTTCCTCCAACCATCTCCAACAGCAACATTCCATAACTATAAATGTCAGACTTATAAGACACATTGCCAAAATTTCTTGAGAACAATTCAGGGGCAATGTAACCTAAGGTTCCTCTGGCTGCAGTCACAGATACTGTACTTTGATTTTTGGGACACAACTTGGCTAATCCAAAATCAGTAATTTTGGGAATGAAGCAGTCATCTATTAACACATTGTGGGGATTGATGTCAAAGTGAAGTATTCTATGATCACAACCAAGATGAAGATACTCAATCCCTCTGGCAACACCAAGAGCAATCTGTTGTAACTTCCTCCAACCAAGGAAAACATCCTTGTTGTCCGGTGGAGCCAAGAATCTCTGCAGTGATCCATTTGGGAAGAAATCATAGACGAGAGCACGGTGGAATCCATCAGCACAGTATCCAAGCAAGCGAACAACGTTAACATGATGAATTTTTCCCATTGTTCCCACTTCATTGATGAAATCCTTTCCATCTCCCTCTGTCTCGTTGAGTATCTTCACAGCAACTACAATTTCTGGTGAGAGTGTACCTTTGAACACTGCTCCATGAGCTCCTTCCCCTAAACTCTCACTAAAACTATTAGTGATTCTCTTAATATCAGCATAACTGAATCTGGTAGGTCTCATTGCCCTGTAATCCTCCAAGAATTTTTCAATCCTTGCCTGGTCTTCTTCTTTCATCTTAAAATAACCATACACAAGAAACAATCCCTTCACCAGCAGCAGCAAAAGCATCAAACCAACAATTCCCCCTGTTAGTGAAAATGTTCATCTATTAGACAAAATAACTAATAGAAGAGCAACATGTTAAACTGAAAGATGTCTTGGCTGTGATTTAAAATATTCAGAAAAATGAAAGGATAAGAAAGGTGATTGCATACCTGTAGCAATGAGTAAAATAGTTGATGTTGGAATGGCGTTTGTTGGGCAAATGAAACATTCAACTTCACCATGACTACCATTCTTCCATCTACATTTCTGGCCTTTTACTTCACAGTGACTACAGCTGGGTCTTGACCATTCCATATACACAGCGTTTGTCCGGTCCTTTATCCACTCAATCGGGTACCACTCGACAGAAAAAACATCATTTACCTTGGTGCACGATAATATTTCAGGATTAATCAAATCACTTAGAGATGGTTGCAAAATCGGGCATGACATTGAATCGCAAAGGAAGACGGAAAAGTTACTATTCAGGATTTTAATATTATGTGATATGAATTTGAATGGATAAGTAGATGAATTGCCTAGTTTTAAAAGCTCATTGGGAAGACAGTTTTGAGGGTCATAGATTTGAATTTGCTGTGACTTGTAATCTATATTTTTGACAAATAATTTAACTGGAACAGAAGGAAGCTCCATCACAGTTTCATGTGCATCGGTGCACAACAGATCAAACCCGGGAGAATAGCCGGTGGTGTGATTCAACTTGCTATTTCTGAGGTAAAATGGAAATTGAATATCAACGCCTCCACACTTGTCCCTGCATCCCTTCTTGCTTATCACAGGCTTCCCTAGCAGAAGCAACACCGTCAATAGAAGACAAACTTTCTGCAACTTAAACATTGCGTCAGATTCTCTTTACATTTACTTCACTATTTCGTCAGCTCGTGTTGCGTTTTATGGTTTAGGTGCTTTTATAGGATACTTATAATATTTTGCTTTACAATTTGCATCACTATTTACTGTAGCAGGTACCTAGATAGATAATCACAATAAAAGAGAATATACGCAGATAAATACCAAAAATGAATCAAATTTGTAACTGAATGTTCCAGGAAGGTAATTTCATGGATTTTTTAAAGAATAAGGAAAAGGATCATGATCCTTTGCTAGCTTTACACGGCGGCACAGCATCCAAAATTTAAAGAATGGTCAAGCCTTCATTTATTGGTGAAGAAATTATTTAATTGAAATAATGCCCGTTGTAGGGAAGCTGACCACAAGTTGGGAGTTTACAAGTGAAAGTGGATAAGCTCTATATTTTCAGATCTACTTCCTGTCCTTATAATTATGAGGTGAAATTTTTCTACTACATTAAAATTCAATTTAAAGATGTTTAAATCCTTACAAATAGTGTTAAATTTGATTTTAATTTTTAAAATTATTCTTATTAGTTTAATTTTTATAAAATTTAAAAATTTAAAAATATTTTATTATTATTTTTTAATAATATCATATATTTAAATATTTTTATCCATATCTACCTGTAAAATGATAGTTGATATGATATAATTAGATAATACCAAGTGATGATAAAAATAATTTTAAAAAATTTAAATTCTATGAGAATAAAACATTATAAAAATTAAAATTAATTTTAACCATATTAATAAAAATTAAAACATTTATATGACAATCGTTTTTCAAATGCAGTTTGAAGAGCAATTTGCTATAATCATTTTAAACAACACTCTTCAAAGTCATTTTTTGTAATGTTACAAAATATATTATGAAGAATATTTTATCAATTTTTTTCTTTCAGAATCTAAAATAAATAATCTTAATTAAAACTTTCAAGTAACAGCAGGAGAATTTATTCGTCCAAATTATTTAAGTGTCATTTTAACTGTCATTATTGTTTGGGGATATAAAGCTTGGGACTTCATACGCATAGTCCATGATTGATTTAAATGAGATTGAATAATTCATATACGCTGAAATTGTTGGATTGTAAGTGCAGTATAATCTTATTTGAAATTTTGAAATGTTTTTAAAAAATTTTGCTTACAATATGTATATGTATTAGGAGGGGGAAAAGACATATTCTCATAGATGGTTAACATCAACTTTGGTCCAAAGTCCAAGACATGTGTGTCTTGTCTTGGCTGAGATATAAGATCAATTAAATATAGCAACTTAGTTGACGCGCGACTTCAACTTCGTTTTATCTACGGACTTTCTTAGCAAGGTAAAAGGCGGCTAATAAGTGATTTTTTTATAGATATGATTGACGCGACTTCAACTTTGTTTTTTCTACCAACTTTCTTAGCAAGTGCACGGCGGCTAATAAACGAGTCCGCATGCAAAATGAAAACTCTATCACACTTTTGGAGTGCGGCTTTTATCTCAAAAAAATATTTTGAATAATAAATTTTTTATTAACAATTTTTTTATACGAAATATCTTTCTGGATATTCAGATTTGCAGTTGGGTGTAACAATGTAGGAAATGTATATTGGAGGGAATATAGAAGTTGTTTGTCCCGTTACAAAAGTACCATATAATTATGTATTGTATTTTAAAAATATGATATAATTTATATTATTTTTTATTAATTTTTATAAAAAAATTATTAATTTTTTTAAAACATTATATTTTGATTGATTTTTTTTATTTAAAGATTTATTTTTTAAAATAATTTTATATTTTTAAAATGAATAAAATTATTTTTTAAAACTATTCTCGTAATTATTTTTTAAAATAATTTCAAAGAGATCAAAAAGCCAACAATGTAGTTATACGCTTCTCCAAGATGCAGAACATCTTTTGTTAGTGGCGTTTCCGACGCGTTGCGCTCAATCATCATGCGACTTCGTAGGTATTTCATATTACGCCTCCTCATAAGCCATTAGAACCTAAGATTTTTTGTTAGACATGACATAACCTATCTAACTGTGCATATTGGTAAGACGATAAAGTTATGTTCTGTCGATGGATCTTAAATAGGATGGACATTAAATATATAAAATATTGAATAGAAAATTTTAAAGATTATCTATGTTATCTTTCAATTATATGATATTTTTTTATAAGCAAATAAATTTTATTAAAGAGAATATCAAGAGTACTTAATTTAGAATCATACAAAAATCAAATAGTTAATATAATTTAGTAAATCACTAGTCCAACATGCGTACAAAAGATATATAGGATACTCATTTTTGGTTTTTAGCTATATCCAAATCTTATACTTTATCCTATCTAGTACATATTGTTGGTTCCAATTTACACATGTGAATATTATTATATTTTGGGCAATTCAAATTTGTAAGACTATTGTAAATTAGGTGACTACATCCTTTTGCCTGTGTTTTTTTCCCTTGAAAACTCTTATTGTTGATTTAAGGATATTTGAAATCGAGTTTAGTAACCTTGTATATACACCCATCCTAGAGAAAATATATCTCCATAGAAGGTTCACTGCATGCAGCAAAGAAATAGATGAGAGGCATCCTCCTCATGCTTTTGGTATAGTGGACATTATGTGTTAACTCCAATTTCGCGACGTAGTAAATTGCATCTAGTTGGAACCTATTGTGGATGATCTTCCAAGAAAACCCTATTACTTTCTTGGAGACAAAACCGGTTCCATATATTTTGAAGGTTGTACAATTACCTTGTTGTGACATCAAATTGGTGTGTATTTGGACGTAACCTTCCCGAATCAAGTAAATATTTCTAGCCCTTAATGTCCATCTCCATTCATCTTGTGCATCTTGCTTTATAACTTGAGTTTTGAGTTTATCCATTAACTCTTGTAACAATTCTTCCTCCCATACAAACAAGACTCGTCTCCATGATAATATCCAAACCCATTCTCCATTATTGCGCTCCCCAAGACTTGAGATTACCTAATCATGATCTTGTGAGACTTGATATAGTATTGGAAATGACTGAGCAAGACAGTGCTCACTACACTAAGGGGAGAGGGGCACTTTGAAAAAAAAAAAAAAGAATTCAGAATTTTCTAAGGGAGCACCTAAGAGACCTTCTACTTCTACATCCAATTCAGCCCTTGACCTTCATTGAACCAATTCTTTATCACCTTCCAAGGTGCTATCAAGTGGCATTCGGAACACAGCAATGTAGTTTAGATCCAACTTTTATTTCGCTTAACTTTCTTGCTTCTTCTCAGATTTTCAAGTTCATCTTCATCTCTGTTTTTCGTTTTCATTTACGATCAGTCAAATGATCTCCAATTTTGGTTATTTTTGTTGCGTTCTCTTCGTCTTTCTCTCTAGTTTCTTAAATGATATTATTTGTATAATTTGGATTTGAAATGAAATTTCTATCGTCTGATTATTGAAGCATGTTTGTCCTGGTGCACAAATGAACCTAGCTTGTTTGATTTGTACATAACTTACTCATTGCTGGTTTGATATTTGTCAAAGTTGTTTTTTTTTATTCCTATGATTCATATCTTTCAATTGGTCAGTTTTAATTTTTCATACCTATAACATAATATTTTCGAAAAATTCTGAGATTTGAATTCAAATTTTGAAGCCAAAATCTCTTGTGTTCTTAAGGTTCATCTTCATCTCTGTTTTTCATTTTCATTTTTTATTAGTTAAATAATCTCCAATTGCGATGATTTCTATTGAGTTCTCTTCTTATTTCTCTCTAGTTTCTGGAATGATATTATTTGTCTAATTTGGATTTGAAGTGAAATTTCTATCGCTTGATTACTCTAGCATGTTTGTCTTGGTGGGCAAATGAACCTAATTTGTTTGATTTGTGCATAACTTGTTCATTTCTGCTCTGATTTTTGTTAAACTTATTTTTTTATGCCTATGATCCATATCTTTCAATTGGTTGGTTTTAATTTTTTAAATCTAACAAAAATATCTTCGAAAAAATTTTGAGATTTGAATTCAAATTTTGGCGCCAAAATCTCTTGTGTTCTTGAAGTTCTTGTGTAGATTGTTCTTTTAATCTTGTTTAGGTATTACTTTTTATGTGTCCTTCTAGATGTATTTGTTTCTGATTTGTTTGTACTTGCATGTCCTCCTTTGAAAAAATTTCTAAGAGTGCATGACCATGTGCATGCATCCTATATGCTAAGTCTAACTCAAATCATGCATGATTAAGTCATTGAACCTAAAGAGTTAAGTGTATGCTTGAACCAAATCCTAAAAAATAAAATAAAATAATAAATAATAAATAAATAAATATAAAAGTAATTATTTTCCTCAATTTTAAATGAAGTTTATTTTATTTTAAATCGAGTCCAATTCTTTTCCTCAATTTCAAATCAAGTTAAGTTTATTTTAAATTAAGTCCCAAGCCCAAATTTCAAATCAAGTTCATTTTATTTTAAATCAAGTCCAATTTTTTTCCTCAATTTCAAATCAAGTTTATTTTATTTTAAATCAAGTCCAATTCTTCTCCTCAATCTTAAATCAAGTCAAGTTTATTTTAAATCAAGTCCAACTCTTTACATCAAATTCAAATCAAGTTTATTTTATTTTAAATTAAGTCGAATTATTTTCCTCAAGTTTAAATCAAGTTTAGTTTATTTTAAATCAAGTCTAATTCTTTTCATCAAATTCGAATCAATTTTATTTTACTTTAAATCAAGTCCATTTATAATTCTGAGTCTCACCAGTGATTATACAATTTGGTAACTAACATGTTGATCGATGTTTAAGGATCAATATAGGTCAATTGACCTTAGTTGTCTTGGACCTTGTGCATATGTTGACCAAGAATTCCTCTTAAACAAAAATATTCTAGAAAACACCATTTTAATAATTCTAAGTCTCACGCGATGAGCTCTAAATATGAACTAATAGCTTCTTCTGTTGTTCGATATTTAAAGATTCATATGGATCCCAGTGCAGCCGTAGTTGTCTTGGATCCTATGCATATGTGGGCTAAGAATTATGAAAAAATATCAAAACTACTTTTAAAATTGTCTTTCAAAATTCTTTTAACCTCCGAAGATTAAAACAAAAATCCGAACTACGTAGCCTTGAGTTTCCCATTGCACCAGGGAATACGTAAGAGTAGGATCAAGTCTTGTCAGGCTATCTTCCACAAACCTATTTATTTTTATTCTAAATTAAAGGGATCAAACAGTTCTTTCAAAAACATCAAAATCGTACACTCAATTTAAGGGTACTGTTCTTTGGAATGGGCAAGTAGAGTGCGTAACACCTTCCCTACTCATAACCGACTTCCGAACTTCGAATTTCTTCTTCAAGTTAGGGTTTTTCCAAATATTTTTCCTTAAATAAAAATTTGGTGGCAGCTCCATAATTAGTCAAAAATTCTCTTTCTAAAATTTAGCGAGTTCGTCGTCTCATTGTAATTATGGTTATGACATGTTCTTTCTTTCTTTTTTAAATTTTTTTAACATTAAATTTTTCTTGAAAAGATTATTTTAAGAGGCATGTTGGCTTTAACCCAAGTTAATTGTATGATCTAAAACTATGCTAGATGAAGTATCTATTTTATTTTGTTGAGAAAACAATGATTGAGAAGTAGTTAATTTAGTGATGTATATTTACCACCTGACAAGTATGCTAGTTTAGCTTTTGGTGAAGCCCAATTTAAAGGGAAGTTTCATGACTCTTTTCAAGCTCGATTTTGGGCCTGTTTATTAGCTCGTTTTTGGCCTATTGAATCCAAGAGGTAATATGAGCTTATTAAGAAACAATTGGCCCGATTTTGGTCCATAAAGCTGCAAGTCTCTTTGTTGCTTAATAGTTATGTACTGGCTCATGAGAAATTCAACAAAAAGGTCGCCTGTAAGAATCAAACCCAAGATTCGGAATCTATAGGCAGTGAATTAACCACTGAGTTGGGCGTCTTACTTAGGATTAGCATTCCGAAAATCAACTTAACCCAAGCTATAATGGGAATTATATGAATTCCCTGTAGCTATGGCAGGGGCATTAAGTCACCAAGGAAAATAACTAACATAACCACTAATCTAACACCCTTAAGTCCTCCTTTTCTGCTGCAGTGATATTCATAATAGGAGATTTCATCACCCTTATCAATGGAATTAAACTTCCTTACTCATTGATGATTGCCTATTTACCATGCTTGATGGTAGGAATAATGGCGTGACGATGTCAAACTAACGACCCATGTGTATTAATATAAATGAAAGATATATCAACAAGGTAATGCAATTTGGATTATTATAGATGGGGAATAACCAGGATCATAGCTTTTGAACTTTGGTATACTACATTATTTAAAGTATTTTCCTGCGCTCTCCACATTATTTACTACCTGGTACAACATCCATTAGCATGACATTAGTACAACTATCACTGGTGGCCATTAGAGAGTCTGGGATTTCTGTTACAGTTACGCACAGCATCCTCTACTGTATAAGGACGTTAAGGTCTTTATATTGTGTCATTCGGTGGCCCACAGTTCTATATATACTTCTTTTTAAGGTTTCGAACAAATAAGATAGCATAGATCTTTAGAATTGGTTTAGATTTTTATCATTAGGAAGCGATTACTAATGTCAAGTGATATAATGTTTCTACATTAGTAGCAGTGGTTGCCCACATCTGGCCGATGCGGGGACCGGATATTATTCTGATTGGCTGTGGTAATGTATGGCTTTGCACTTGTGAAATTCTGGACAACCAAGGTTGTCTGAGTAGGAGGTGCAAACATTTGAGGTGGATGTTGGTATTGGACCAATGCCATCGCTGCTGATCATAAGATGGTACGAAACTATATGAAGAATGAGGAGCTGTTCCCAAAACAGTCGAGCCAGGCATATGATTTGCTTAAGGGGGGAACAAGTTGACGTGAGTGTGGTGGACCAGATGTTAGTGGCCTGTTAATCTGCATATATGCCATAGGTATAGCTTGCGATGAAGGAACATGATGACTAAGTTGCATTAGTCTTGGGGTCAACTATTACGTGGTAGAAATACTACGATTCAGAGTCTTGATCATGAGTGTTCCCGCGTTGGAAGAAGATAACATATCAGCGGATTTGTGAAGCCATCGCGTGAATGGTTGCTACTACTTAGGCTTGAATAATTTGGTAATGATATACGGATAGGTACGAGAATTATTAGCCATTTAACTCAGTAGCTCCGGATGTTGAGATAAAGATCAATATGGACTATTCATCTCCTAAGTTGGCTTGAGCAATATTCAAGAATGTAGTTTGGTTTGGCCTTAGCAGCTGTTTCATTCTAATGGCGAAAAGTTATGGCTTGTAGCGAAGCACACCCATCTTACCGAAAGATAGCCAATGTTCAATTCCACATTTAACAACTAATAAGTCTACAGTACCTGAGACCAGAATATAAAAAATAGTGAGGGTCCATTCCTTAAGATAGCATTTCCTTTGGGTGGACAATGATCCAATTTCATGTCTGATGGCTTTAGGAAAATAATCAAGTGTCTCCTACTGTTGCAATCCTTTTAAGCCTATTCCGTACTTTAAACACAAACAGTCTAGCATTCGGTTTTACAAACGATGAAGCAATTGGTTCCTTTGAACAAGATTTCAGGCAGTTTGTATGGTATCCCCAAATTTTGAATTCTACTTGTGTTGTTGGGTAACAAATTTAGTCATATTGCTAATCGAATATGCAGTTAATCCTAGATAAAAGATGCCAAAGATCATCTCTCTCAAGTTCACCGAATGCAAATTTCCATAACCAAACTATTATCAAAACAATAATAGACTGGTAAATAAATACCACAGGTCTCGACCAAAGGTTATGTTCACAGGAAATCATCCCCGGTGATCTTACTGCCTCCGCGTCCTTTAGGATCGAGAGAACATGTAGCAAGGAGATGATAAAATCACACAACACAATGAAGGGCAAAGAGAATAACCTGAGAATAAAATTTTGATGATCATAGAGGCGTTATTGGTGTCTCTTAATGGACCATTAAGCGAAATCATATAGGCGGCCGATAAGATTATGGATAGGGTTGAACCAAGGGATGAGAGCCTTTTCATCATGAAGTAACTTGTGCTTAGATTCTTGATTAGACAAAATATACTTCTTTACACAAAAGGCAAGCTACAATATGCATATTAGCATCATCCAGAGTTGAGGCATCAATCAGTATATCCAAAAGTTGCAAACGAAGGAAAGGTAAATCAACACCATTTGCCTCAAACATTCGTCTTGCCAACCCTCCTTATCTTTTAATCAAGATCAAGGACATGTGTAGACGATATACCGAGTGTACTCATACTCAAGCTTGAAGTAACTGTGATCATCACGAGGTAGAACACATAATGCATGGCTCCTAGTGGAATTCCCTATCACAACCATGTTGATTTACCATCCGAATTTCATTCTAATGAAAAACTTGCATTACACACGATTGAACCTCACAATTGTCGAACATTTCTGAGAATCATGTTGGTTGTGACCGTTCATGATGGAGCGATCAGACAACTTAGCTTTGAAAGAACTAGCGTGATAATAATTCACTTCTAGGAACCACGATTTCCTTCACAAGTTATCGAATACAATATAACTAGTTGAGAATCTATTGTTCTTGGCTATGGAATTCTCCCAATTCAACACAGAAAATTGCTATACTAACCACGAAACCATAGATTAACTCTTACTCTACTCAGAACTTAATGACTCTTTTTAGGGAAATATTATCAATCCTGGAATCTAATCAGATGTAGGCTTCCGATTCAGAGATGATATAAAAGGAAAAGTGTAACACGATCGATC
>JAMKYM010000290.1:0-300977 GCA_026541065.1 Canavalia ensiformis
GCCCACACAAAATTCAATTCTAAGGCCATCCTCAATTCTCAAACCAAGAATAAAATTGGCAAACACTCGCCCGTAAAATCCAAGGCCGAGGCAATTCCTCGATTCCTCAACGTTAGAAAATTAAACTAGGGCAAACGCTTGCCCACACAAATCAATTCGAGGTCATCCTCAAAATCAAGTTCAAACCGGTAAACGCCTACCCACAAAAAGCTCCGATTTGGTTCATCCTCGGATTCTCCGATCGAATCCTAAACCTGGGGCAAACATTTGCCCAAGAAAGATTTGAAATCTCAAGTTCAACCTAAAGCAAACATCTGCCCGAGAAAATTCTAGCCGAGGCAACTCCGACTCTCGACCCGTAGGGCAAAATTGCCCAAAAATTCAAGTCAAGCTCATTCTCAATCTCATCGACGCCTAAATCAGGGGCAAAATATTCACCCAAATCATTCAAATCAAGGCATTCTCAAATTGTCAGAATATTTTAAATCGGGGCAAGATATGGTTCCCAAGTTTTCTCAAAAATAATCATCGATGGCAAAAAAAAAAAACCTTCAAGCATAAGGTAGAATACATCATTCTTGCTCATCGTCAGCCTTGTTGTCAAGCCATAGCATTACATCTTTTTCATCCTTGCTCACTGGTTTATGTTGTCGTGCCATAGCATTACATCTTCGCATTCCGCTCTCACTGCCTCACGTTGCAGTCGCCATAAGCATTACATCTCTGCATTTTGCTCATCGTCATGCTTGCTGCCATAGCATTAGACCCGCATTTTGCTCATCGCTCTATGTTGTCGTGCCATAGCATTACATCTCCGCATTCGTGCTCACTCGCCTATGTTGTCGAGCCATAGCATTGCATTCTTCGTTACCGTTTCCTGTGCCTACATTGTCGCGTCGCCTAGTTTAGATTTATCGCTAGTGCCTATATCGTCAGTGCCGCCTAGTGTAGATTTACCGCCGTCAGCTTATGTTGTTAGGCCTCCCTGGCTTAGATTTACCGTTCTAGCCTATGTTGTCGAGTCGCCATAGTTTAGATTTATTGCTTTCAGGCCTATGCTGTCGTGCCGCCCTAGTTTAGATTTCATCGCTTTTCAGGCCTATGTTGTCGCCGCCATAGTTTAGATTTATCGTTTCGAGCTCTATGTTGTCGCCACTATGGTTTAGATTTATTGCTTTTAGGCCTATGTTGTCGTGCCGCCATAATTTAGATTTATCGTTTAGGCCTATGTTGGTCGAGCCGCCATAGTTTAGATTTATCGCTTTAGGCCTATGTTGTTAGGCCGCCATAGTTTAGATTTACTACTTTTAGGCCTATGTTATGTCGGCTCTAGTTTAGATTTATCGCTGTCGGGCCTATGTTGTCGTCCGCCATAGTTTAGATTTATTGCTTTTAGCCTATGTTGTCGAGCCGCCATAGTTTAGATTTCATCGCTTTTAGGCCTATGTTGTCGTGCCGCCATTATGTTTAGATTTACGCCACTTCGTGCCTATGTTGTCGTGCCGCATAGTTTAGAGCTATCGCTTTCCGTGCCTGCGTTGTCAGCCTCATCAAATTTTATTTCGCACATATCCCGTCGTTGCAGATTTCACTCGCGATTTATCCCGGCAGTCAAGCAGGATTTCATTTGCATCTTCCCGTAACTATGCGGGCCTCATTTGCGATTCTCCTCGACGCCAAATACGTGACTTCAAGGCACGTTTATTTTTCTCGTCCTAATTGCCAAGCGATCGCATTTATCCTGGCAGCAAAGTGAGGATTTCATTTGCATCTTCCCAGTAAATAGCAATGGGGCCTCATTTAGCATTCTCCGTCACACAACAGACTTCAAGCACGTTTATTTTTCCGTCCACTCGTCAAGCGTGTTCCAGATTTATCCCGCGCACAAAGCAGATTTCATTTGCATCTTCCCTAGCAATAGCTGGGCCTCATTTGCATTCCCCTACAACAACGTGACTTCAAGCACGCTTATTTTTCTCGCCCACACTGGCTGCGAGTTTGCATTTATCCCGGCAAATGTAGCAGATTTCATTTGCATCTTCCTCGGCGAACAAGTGCGGTTGCCCCATTTGCATTCTCCTCGTCCACACATGTGACTTCAAGCTAATGCTTATTTTTCCTCGTCTATTCTGTCAAGCGTGTTCGCATTTATCCCGGCAATGCGGTAGGATTTCATCTCATCTTCCGCAACAGTCAAGGCCTCATTTGCATTCTCCCGTCAACAAATGGGACTTCAAGCACGCTTATTTTTTCTCTGTCTCACACGTCAAGCAGTGTTTCGTTTATCCCGCGCAATGCCAGGATTTCATTTGCATCTTCCCGCAACGAACTGGAAGTTCATTTGCATTCTCCTGCCAACAACAGACTTCAAGCACGTTTATTTTCTGCCCACTCGTTAATTGCCAAGCAAGTCCGCATTTATCCTGGCAACAGCGAGATTTCATTTGCATCTTCCCTAAGAATGACGGGGCCTCATTTGCATTCTCTCCGTCAACAACAGACTTCAAGCACCGCTTATTTTTCTCAGTCCACTGTCAAGGTGTTTGCATTTATCCTGGCAACATGCTAGTGATTTCATTTGCATCTTCCCCACAGTACATGAGCCTCATTTGCATTCTCCGCCAACAACAGACTTCAAGCACGCTTGATTTTTCATCCACATTGGCCAAGCGAAGCTCGCATTTATCCCGACAACAGCAGGATTTCATTTGCATCTTCCCGGCAACAGCGGGGCCTCATTTGCATTCTCCCGCCAGCACAGACTTCAAGCACGTTTATTTTTCTCGTCCACCATCAGCTGAGTTGCTGCATTTATCCCGCAACTGCTAGGATTTCATTTCGCATTTTCCCGAAGCAACACGGGGCCTCATTTGCATTCTCCCGTCAACAACTGGACTTCAAGCACGTTTATTTTCTCGTCCACTGTCAAGCCAGTTCGCATTTATCCCGGCAAATGCGTAGATTTCATTTGCATTTTCCCGCAGTCAGCGGGATCTCATTTGCATTCTCTCGTCAACAACAGACTTCAAACATGTTTAATTTCCGTTCACCCGTCAACCAGGTTTGCATTCATCCTAGCAACAAGAGGATTTCATTTGCACTTTTCCGTCAACAACGGATTCCCATCAAGTTTAGACTTCGCATTACGGCCTATGTCATTGCCACTCCTCAAGTTTACATTTCGCATCATGGCCTATGCTGTCAAAGCCACCATCAAATCTACATTTCGCATCATGGCCTATGTTGTCGTGTCTCATCAAGTTTAGTTTTCTGCACTTCTTCTCGCCTATAGTGTCAGCCACCTTGTACATATCTTACATTTTAGTTCTTGCACGCTTCCCCGCCTCAAACAGCCCGCTTACCCCACTGAACTCGTCCTAACGGGTTTTTCTCTTCTACTTTGCCTGTTTCAGTGGGCCAATTGCTTGTCCTAAACAAGCAATCCCATTGCATCCCACACATGTTCTAATAAGCCTTCATAGGCAATGCCATCCAACTTTGTGCATATTCAGACCTCTATTGGCACACGAAAGTCAGAGTAAGGTCATCCAATCGTTGCTTGACGCCTAAAAAACTGACCTCTACACATCACGTTTACCATTTCCTACCTCGATAATTCAGTAGAATTATTTCTCACATTATCTAGTAGGAAAATGAGTAAAGAGGGGCAAACCGTAAACACTCATTTAAGGTCCGAGGCTCCCAATTATCAAAATTAATCAAGAAACTAAATAT
The DNA here is from genome assembly GCA_026541065.1 of Canavalia ensiformis. Taxonomy (NCBI): domain Eukaryota; kingdom Viridiplantae; phylum Streptophyta; class Magnoliopsida; order Fabales; family Fabaceae; genus Canavalia; species Canavalia ensiformis. The sequence goes on from JAMKYM010000290.1 coordinate 3,736, forward strand.
AAAAATCAGAATTCAAGAAAAAAGGTAAAATACATAAACAAGAAAACAAAAACAGACAAAGAAAACATTAAAAGTTTTTTTTTAGAATAAAATCAGTTTTTAAAATTAGACCTAAATCAAAAAATAATGAAAATCTGAAAAATTTTGGAAATATATATATGAAAGAAAATATAATAAAAATAATAATAATAATAAAAAAAGAGATAAAACAAAAACAGAATTAAAATAAATAAAGAAATCAGAAAATCAAAATTTAGTTTTGAATAATAAAAAAAGAATGTAAATTGAAAAACAAGAACAAATAAAAAACAGAAAAACGAAATGTTATAAATCGAAAAGTCTTTTAATAAAAATGAAAATTGAATAGAAATTTTAAATCTAAAAAAAAAAGAAATAAAAACAGAAATAAAAACAAACTAAAAACAGAAAAAACAAACTAAAAAAGAAAAACAAACTAAAAAAATAGTAAATAAAAAAATAAATAAAACAAACTAAAATAAAAAAACAAACAAAAAAAAACAACAAACCAAAAACGTAAGCGTAGGGGAGGGTTTTTTTTGGTTTTGATTCTGAAAGTTATTCGAACAGACTTTTCTCCCTCACTCTGGCATTTTTGGAAAGTAAGTCAAAAAGAGAAAGACACACAAAAAGCTTCGACGATCGCCCCAACCTCTCTCTACTTCTACTTGTTTCCCACTTCGAAAGATCCGAAGCTCCTTCCGCGCTGCTGTGTTCACAAGCAAACTTACCATTAGAGGGAAGAACTAAGAAACTTCGGGTCTCCAAAAGCTCGATTACGAAGGCTCAGACCGATCTCAATCGAAAAATAAAGAGAAGGCTTGCATTCTTTGAGATCGATTTAATTTAGGCACCGCATCCATCTCCTTCTAGTCTATACAAATAAATCATGTTCTTTTCCTATAGAATCTGGTTTCAGCCCATTTGCTTGACATAGTAGCAATAGCACCCGAAATGATAGGGTGCAGTGGAAGGTTATGATTTATATTTCATACTTTGTTGCGTAATTCTTAGTCGTATAAAAGAAAACAGACTATATGCATTGAATAAGGTTCGTAGACGTCCTCCGCACAATCACAAAGGCATTGAAATAACGGATCCGGAACATAACACATAGATGAGGAGCAGGAAGAGGATCTCTCGTTAGCTTTCACTAAACTACAGTCAATTGAAAATGCCTCGGACCAAGAAGAATGTCATAGCATTAGGTATACCGGTCGGGCGTTCTTTGTATAGTTTTCCATAGTTGATTTCATGGCCACTGTGAAATCTTACTAAGTACTACCTAGAATTTAATGATTCGAGTAGTAGACAAGAATCTATGGCCAGGATCCGTAACAAATCATGCATCTCACCTTGAAAACCGAAAGAGATCTAAGATCTCAATCGCTTATATTGCATTGAGACCGCATAACAAACACATAGAACCCGTAATTTCCAATCTCAATTGATTTCAAACTTCTGGAAACTTCCAGGAGCCTAGGGTCATAAGAGAGAGCTTGGACATTTAGTGTGAAATTGGAAGCAGGTATTTGCTCAAGAATCGTAAGATAGATGCCAATTGATATGTTTAGGCTGTTTGCTTAATAGAAACTGCTGCCCCGTTATTAACATGCCCATCGCCAGCGACATGAAGGTTTTTAAATTCAATTTCGAATGTCATTACCTCAACTGAGCATTGTCTAATGGTGGGCGCGCCTGCATCGCCTAAGGACCTCCAAATAATCCCACGCTCAACTATTTTCCATTTTAGCCACGATCCATGCCTTCCTCTAATGTCAACCAAGTCTCTACATTACCATTCCCGCCCTCTTTCCATTAATACGCTATGCCCTCCTAAAAAATCCAGGAAATAATAAAAAAAAAAATTCTAAAAATCCAGAAAATAATAAAAAAATTTTAAAAAATCCAGAAAATAATAAAAAATTCTAAAAATCCAGAAAATAATAAAAAATTCTAAAACCTTAAAATAATAAAAAATTTTAAAAACCCAGAAAATAATAAAAAATTCTAAAATCCAGAAATAATAAAAAAATTCTAAAAAATCCAGAAAAATAATAAAAAAAAAAAAAAAACCTAGAAAATCGAAAAAATTAACAAAAATTTCCAGAAAAATCCAAAAAATTGATAAAAAAACCTAGAAAATCAAAATTAAAATAAAATTTCCAGAAAATCCAAAAATAAAAAAAAATTTCTAGAAAATCAGAATATTAATAAAAATTCTAAAAAAATCAAAAATTAATAAAAAATTCCAGAAATTAAGAAAATTAATAAAAAATTCCAGAAATTAAAAAATTAATAAAAAATTTAGAAAATCCATAAACATTAATAAAAATTCAGAAAATTCATAAAAATTTTATAAAATACAGAAAATTTGTGAAAGTACAAAAAATCCATAAAAAATACAAAAATTCCAGAAAATTCATAAAAAATTTCATAATTGCTAACAATTACATGAAAATCCCAATTACTCCAAAAGTCAAAAATGAGGATTCTTCTATTAAATTAGAGCTTTCTTTTATTTAAGGATCAACGCTAATTGCAAATTATCCCTTTTTTCGTGAAATTTAAAAATCTTTTTCTTAAATATTTTGGGATCTTTTAAGTCTCATTTAATGGACTCTAAATGGGGAGTTAGGTGGTCCCATTAACATTACCAACATTTAGTAGTTCATATAGGTCCTGGTACGCTTGGCCGCCGCTCAGGTATGAGCGACTCGTCTTCTTCAAGATTTAAAAATCTTTTAATATTTTGGGATTATAAAGTGTCTCACGCAATGGCTCTAAATGGGAACTGGCGGTTTACCCGCCGTTCAACATTTAGTAGTTCGATAGGTCCCTCGTGCCGCCTAGCCGCCCCGGGCCTTGTGCATGAAGCTGGACCAAAAATCCCTCTCAAAGATAAAACTTTCTCAAAACAAGATCTTTAAAATAATCTTTTCTCAGCATTCTCGAAGGTCAAGCCTTCACAAACCAAATAATCTTTTTCTCAAACACTTTTGAAAGTCAAGCTTTCAAAACGACTAGAACTACGTAGTTTCGAGCTCCCATTGCACCGGAATACGTAGGAGCAGATCAAGTCCCGTCGTGCTAACTCCATTAAAATATTTATTTTCACTCTAATAAAAGGGATCGACTATTTTCAAATCACCACACACTCAATTTAAGGCATCGCTTAATAAGGGAGCTGGGTGCCTAACACCTTCCCCACTGCAACTGACTCCCAACCTAAATCTCATCCGTGGTTTTTCCAAATCTTTTTCCCTTAAATAAAAATTTGGTGGCGACTCCACATCATATAACAAATCATTTTTCAAAATCTTAGCAAGTTCGCTGTCTGGCTTAATTACACAAGGATACAGTATTATGGTAATTAGTAACTAGATATCTTAATTAACTTTATATCAATTAACCCTATTATAAATATATGTTTTGTTGTGTATTTGAAACAAAAAAAATGTATATATATATATATATATATATATATATATATATATATATAGTTTCTTCATTAATTTGGGATTAGGTAGTATTTTTTTAATTTTTGATGGTGTACAAAATATATTCACACCTATCAAAATAATACCAATTTTTTTCATTAGTTCTTACCTTATGTAATGTAAAAAATCATTTTTTACATTAGTTATGATCATATATAAAGTCCTATTTTGTATATTAATTATACACTAAACTGGGGTAGAAAATTCATATTTTTACATCAGTTTAACAATAACCGATGTAGAAACTAAACGTTCTATATTGATTAAGCGTGCAACCAATATAAAAAATTACATTTTTTAAACTTCTTTATCTATATCATCTTGTAAATTGATATAAAAATTTTAACAAAATTAATATAATTTTTTTTACTATTATAATACGTATGAATGTGAAAGAAAAGTAGAAAATATATATAAAAAAAAGGTATAATATAATCAAATTAATGAAACAATGTTAATATGAATAAGATTAAAAAAAAATCAAAACCTTTGAAAAGTATAAAAAAATGAATATAACACCTTTCTCCTTAAGTTGTGGATATAGAAGCATAAAAAAAAAAAATGTTTCGCTGTATGCTATTGTTAATCGAGATTGGACTAGACAGAATTTTTTTTAAAAAAAAATATTTTTACACATGCTATAGTGTTCTATATCCGGATACATGTAGATATGAGCTGTTAGATGTATTTGTTTTAAAAAAATTTAACCATCGAATTAAAAACATAGAATGTAAATGTATCTACGTCACTATTAATATGACTATCAATTAAAACTTATTTTTTTAAAATTAAAAACCCGATCGAAATAATTTGTATTTAACTATTTTTTCTTTCAATTTATACAATTTGAGATCCAATTTCAACCATCGCTCATGCTGAATATGCTGCACTTAGCATGGTTATGGTCAGCTGACACGTGGTTGCTCACCCAAGCTCATATCATACAAATTTTAAAACCTATCAAATTTTTGTCAATTGATTAATCCGATTGAAGTAGTTAAAGCTCGTTTTGAAATTATAATATTGTTGTAGAAGTAGGACGATACAAAAAAAATGTGTAAAAAATAAAAAATTTTAAATTTAATTAAAAACATATTAAAAAAGTTGGAAAATAGTGTGAAAAGACTTCTTTCATTTTAATTTTGTTTTTTTTAAGGAAATTAACGTAATTCATGCACTTGGTGTTATTCGCATATATGGCAATTACATTATTTCTAAATTAAAATTATAATGAAGTTGTTATTTTTCCCTTTTCAAATAGTTTTCAATCAATAAAATATATATTATATTTAATTCCGAATAACAACTGATATGTGAGATCTTGACTCAGTGAATATGATTTACTTGTTTAAAAAAGGGTAACTAGTCACTGTTAAAAGAAAAGTGGCTCATGTGTTACTTACTAGTTGATTACAATGATCAAGGAGAATATTTCAATTAAGTATGAATAGTAGTTTCCTCAAGATAACTTGTAGAACCAATATCAGTAGTTTCCCCAAGATCACTTGTAGAACCAATATCATCTGATAGAGTTTGATCTGAGCTGTTACTTAGATCCTCTTGAATCATTTCACGTGGATATAAGGAAGGTTTTGGAGGCATTTCAATGCTCTCAAGATCTCCTTCTAACATCTCTACCACTTTGTTCATTGAAGGACGATCACTTGGTTTTAACTGTATACACCATAATGCAACGAATAACATCTTCTTTGCCTCATTATGTTCCTCCTTGGTAGTATCTTCAATTTCTCTTTTGTTTTCTCCTCTCAATTGATCGTATATCCAAAGAGGAAAGAAAAGTTCACTTGAATGTTCTGCATGCACATTTAAGTTTTTTCTCCTACTTGCCATTTCCATCAAAAGCATTCCAAAGCTATAAACATCAGCCTTGTATGATACTCCTCCAATATTGTGGTAGAATAACTCTGGGGCCATGTATCCAATTGTTCCTCTTGCCATAGTCAAAGTGACAATGCTTTTGTCTACAGCATAAAGCTTTGCTAGGCCAAAGTCTGAAACCTTTGGAATGAAGTTCTCATCAAGAAGGATGTTATGTGGTTTGATGTCAAAATGCAAAATTTGCATGTCACAACCGTGATGCAAATAAGAAATACCATGAGCCACTCCAAGAGATATCTCACATATTTGCTCATAGGTTAAAGAGACACTATCTTGCTTGGAGAAAATATATTTATCAAGCGAGCCATTAGGCATGAATTCATAAACAAGAGCATGATTTGATGCCTCAACACAAAATCCAATAAGTCGTACCACATTGGTATGATGTATTCTTCCTATAGTTGCAACTTCATTGATGAAATCTTGCCCATTACCTTTTGATTTACTCAGCATTTTTATTGCTACAAATGATCCACTTCGTAACTTTCCTTTGTATACCGATCCGAATCCTCCTTGACCTAGCTTTTCCTTAAATCCCCAAGTCATATGCTTTATTTCTTTGTATGAGTACCTTATTGGCATGAGGGTGTTTCCTTGCAGAAAATCTTCAATACTTCCATAGTTTGACTTATGTCTTCTTCCCCATTTATAGATCAATAGCATAATGAAAGCTACCACACCAAATAGAAATCTGATTATAAAGAATGGTAGAACATACCTTCCTGCGCTTTCTCCTATTTCAACTTCAATTTCATCGAACGACCTAGCTCTATTCAAGCCAAAAATCTGCATAACTCCTGCATGGGTCCCAAATTTGATTATGGTTACTTTGATAATTTTTCCTTTTCTTCTGTCATCTAATATTTCCTATTGAAATATTTATAATCCATAGCTACTGTATGCAATATTGTTAAAACTACCTATCAATTAAAATTGTTGGGTAGAATTATTGTAACATTCGTACTTTTCTGAAATTAAAATTATAATAAATTTTAAGACATAATTTTTTGTTTTAAAAATTAAGAAAAAAATCCTAGATGAAACATTTGTAAATACTTTTCAAAGACATTCCTTTCTCTATTTTATTATATAATTTATATGGAGGGATTCCTAGTAATATTTTCCTATGTTTTAAATATTTTATTGAAATTAATCTTGAAAGAAATATTAGATGAGATAAACAATGAGCAGATATCATTATAGAAATAAAAATACATGCCTCAGAATAAAAAAAATTACCTTTGTAAATGCCAATGCAATATAAACCTGTAAGAAAATTTTGTGATATTAACAATCTGAAAAGAAAGATAAAAATAACTACTACAGTATAACGGATAAAGATAGTAGAGTACAAGAATATTTATATATTTATAAAGCAAAATAAGTAAAAATAAAGAATAGAATCCTTACCTATGGCGGAAATTATGTTCCATAGCACCCCCGTACTACCTAAAATTTAGGGAACAAAGGAAGATTTATATATAAAACAAATTCTATATGATCTTAGATAAATATGTGCAGAATGATTTAAATGTACAATTTAATGTGACATTTCAATTGTATTTATAACTCCCGATCAAAATAATTATTATTAAAAACTTTTATTTATTTTAACCATTTAATAATCCTTTATTACATTCTAACGTAATATGTATAAAAGTATATATAAACTTTAAGCCGCAACACAACTTCAATGGGTGTTGGTAATACAAGTCTTAATATTAATTCATAGATTAGTTTCATTCATCAATTTTGGATTAATATTTGAAGCAATGATATACTTAATAACGATGTTGATGTTGCACTACAAGCTGTTACAGAATGGCAAAGGATAAATGAAATCATCTCTTAGACTCCCAATTTAGTTTCCAAGGACATTGTTTCATATATAATATTTGCAGATTCTGCTTCTACCTTATGGTCCGATCTGAAGGAACCAATAAAAAAAAGAAAAAGAATGCTCCATAGATTTTTCAGTTGAAGAAGGATCTTTCCACTCACATGACTGTGACACAATATTGCTCCAAACTCAAGGAAATTTGGGATGAATTGCAAATCTTTCTCCCTCTTTCTTCTCGCAAATTGTGGAGGTTATGCAAATGTGGTTGCACACCTTGAGCAAGGTTATGTTATAGCATTCTTAATGGGACTAAACGATTCTTATGCCCATAGACAAATTCTCTTCATGGAGTCTCTTCCTTCCATTTCAAAGGTATTTTCTATTATTTCTCAAGAAGAAAGTCAAAGGTACGTTGTTGCATCCACGGCACCTGCTCCAGATCCCAGATCCACAGCTTGCTTTTGTCGTGAAGGATCCTTCTAAACATGATGCTGATTTTGTGTTTACACAATGTCCTGTATGTCCCTGCTTTTCAGGTTAATCTCATTTCTGTTAGTGCCCTTCTTGCTAACTATGATCCTTTCATGTCAACAATCTTACTCATTTCTGTATGTACCCCAATTTACCATGGAAAATGTTTTTTTAACACTGATTAATGATTATTCCCTGTTTACTTGGATTTATGTCATGGCTCACAAATATCAAGCCCCATCTATCATTAAACATTTTTTTTGCTTTAGGGGAGACTCAATTTGACAAGGTTTTATTAAGGCATTCCGGTTTGATAATGCTAAAGAGTTGCAGCTACATGATTTTTGAGCTGATAAACGGGTGGTGCACCAATTTCGTTGTGCGGAAAGACCTTAATAAAATGTTATTATCGAACACAAACCTCCTAAACGTGGCTTGTTCACTATATTTTTAGGCTCAGGTTCTCATTCGTTTTAGGGAAGAATGTGTATAAACTGCTGCCTTCTTGGTCAATTGGGTTCCTGCCCTTGTTTTAAAACATTAGTTCCCACAAAAATTAGTCTTACAATTGTTTGGTTGCCTTCCTTTTGTCTCCACCTTGGTTTCCACCAGAGACTATTTTTCTCTAAGGTTCACTCCTTGTATCTTCATCTGATACCCTATTGGTGGGAAAGGTTATCAATTTACTAATTGGCATCCAAGAAATTCATTGTCTTGTGATGGTGATCCTGTTGGTCCATGAATTCTTTTTCAAGGACCAGCTTGATCCTCTTCCCTGGGATTCCAAATGAGGAAATCCTAGAAGAGCTACCAACTCCAACTATACTATCTATGTAAGATCCATATAGATCTAACCAATTGTCCATCCTACTTCCTCTAAATCTTGACATAATAGAATCTTTTAATGACATGTTTTGATCCTCTTTTCTATTAACTAGAAAAAGTAAGCCACCATTTCAAATACAAGATACTATTCTTACCATTGGCAATTTTTCCAAACACAATTTCTTATGTATCATACCCTGTCTACAACGCATTCCAATATGCATCAAAGAAATAATAAGAAAAATATTAAACATATGTTATATGTCTTCGTAAAAGGTGATACGTTTATTGTAACCCTTTAATGCATATTGAAATGTATTATAGGCCAGATATATCATATAATAAATTGTACCCATAATTTATACATCTCAGTCACTCTCTAGCCCTACTTTAAAAATAACATTATTTAAGGCATATATTTTTTTTAAGGCTACTTTGGGAAAACTGCCCCTCACAGCTTGTGTTGTTCCATGAGACAACTTTTTCTTTTCATGTGTTACCTATAAGAAATGACATCCCTGATTTTTATTTTATATTTTTTGACCTTATGGTTAAACTGCCCTATCGAGATGTGGTTATCACTCCTATAGATCAAATACTTACACAGGATGCAAATGTTAATCTTATTGACCTATGTGCCTAAATCTGACATCAATTCAGCCTATACCTCACCCCGTTGTTCCTATTCAGCGTTCCAGTAAGCCCCACAGGCAACCCTTTCACTTAAGTGACCATGCTCAACAATGTATCACCTTACCCTATCCCTGACTACATCTCTTATGATAGCTTGTCCTCTTCCTATAAGTCTTTAGCCATTCAAGTCTCCAGGGCTTTTGAACCTCAATTTTATCACCAGGCAAATTGTACCCTTCTCAAAGGCAAGCATGCTATTGATTTCCAGTAGATATATAAAATCAAGTGCAAGAAAGATGGGAGCATGAATTGCTACAAGACAAGGTTATGATAAAAGGTTATACACAACAGGCAAACTTTGATTTCCCATATACTTTTTCAGCCTGTAGCAAAACTTAAAATAGTCCACATGAACAGTTCACATGTTATTGTCTTTGGGCGCTATTCAAGGCTGAAAGTTGATGCAACTTGATATCAACAATGCCTTTCTAAACGAGCACCTCTTTGAATAAGTATACATGAAACTTCCATTTGACAATTGCATTAAAAGGGAGAACCTTATGTATAAACTAAATAAGTCCACATAAGGATTCCTTCATATGATTGTATACATGAAGAAGCTTACGATTGTAAAATTGCGAACCTGCCCATGGACCCCAATTTGAAATAATTGAAGACGATGGATGGGGAATTGTTATCATATGTTTCACAATATTGAAGGTTTATTGCTCGAGTTTTATATCTTACTGTATCACGGCATGATATTAGTTTTGTTGTCAACAAGCTTAGACATTCTCACCAAATTATTGCCTTTCACAGTACTATGTGCAAGTTATAATTGTGTAAATTATCTATAAAATAGGGTCAGAAAAAAAGTTACTTATAAAATAAATAATTTTATTAAGCAGACTAATAAATTTTCAGATAAAACATCAAATAAAATAATATAATTTTATATAATATTTTAATTTCATTGACTCTACCTTTTATCTCAGTTATAAATGAGCTTAGGTAAATTTGTGCACTTACTGCAGCTGTAGTAGGTGTCTTGGTTGGCTTCGTAAATGTAACGACAGTTCAACTGGTCGTCACAGCGGACTTCACCGGTGGATTCATCGGTAACACGGCATTTCTTCCCTTCACCGCATCGATCTTCACAAACAAAATATAACCAAGAGAGCTGAAATCCATGTGAAAGCACTTTGTGGATATCAGAATAAGAAACGTTTTTGTTGGGCTTGTGGTCTTGGGATGTTCCCCAATTTGCCAAAGTAGCCACCTTCAGTTGGCACCCAACCTTGATGTCCTTCACTCCAAATTCTATCCGTGAATCTTGCACCACAGCATACATGTGCCCCCCTCCGTCGCCACAGGTTGTGCCGTCCACATCAACATATCTAGAATCATCGGTGATTGGATTGGAACAATTGAAGTATGCTATTGAAACTTGAAACTTGTCCAAATTTAGTGGACCCGGGCCAGGCCCAATAAAAAATTGACGGAAGTTTCCAGAATATAAGAAATAGCGAGGCATGAAGGAGCAAGAAGCGTCTTCCACAACACCCGCATCACTCAATCGGATTTTGTATCTCCTGTAATCAATATCTTTTACAATATATTTCCCTGAAAATAGAGTCAGAAATGTGTTGTTGTTCTCACACTCTAACTCGTATCTCTTGTCGCCGCAGCCAGGTGGATCACCGCTGAGTCGAAAGGGATAACTAATGTTGGGAATGATGCCGCAGGAGGAAGCAGGACAATGGTTGATAAGAGAGGAAGCACAAGTTTGTAGAAATAGGAGAATGGTAGTAGCTATTGCTCTCGTTTTCATTTTTCTTGTGAATCTAACTCCCCTCTCTTGAATTCAGTCTGTATAATTATTGAATGCTCAGGAAAACAATTATGGCATATCTATTAGACGGATTCATCGCTGTAAGTTTTCTCGGGAGAGGCGGTCACAAAGTTTAAAAAAAAAGTTTATAGTATAAATTATAATATAAAATTGTAATTTCTCCTTATGAAATATTAGATAGAATGCGATAACTGAATATTTTAACTCACATATTAAAATTATGAGATAAAAATTTATTAACATATTTTAACTCTATCATAAAATAATTTGTTTTTAATAATTATTAATATTATTAAGAATTTAATTTAAATAATTTATGTTTTTAACTTTTAATTGAAATATTTATTTATATTTATAATTATTTATTTATTTTTATATTATTATAAAAATTTACATTTTAAATATTATTATATTACTTATTTAATTTATTAAATAAAATTGAAATTTTTGAATAGAAATAAAATAATAAAAATAATTATTTTTTAAAAATTATTTATGTAAAATAAAAATATTTAAATTATTTAATTAAATTTTAATATATTTTTATTAAAATATATATTATATTTATTAAATTTTAAACTATTATTTAATTTTATCTTTATAGGTCATTTATTATTTATCAAACATTCTTATCAGCTTTGATATTTCTTTTCTGTTCTCGGTATCTTTCTTTTCTAAGTTAGCTTTTCAACTCACCTAAGCGTACTGCTAAGATACAGCTATAAAACAAGTTCAGTTGTAATAATAATTAATTTTAATATATTATGGTGTAATTAAACAATTGTTTAGAAATTCATTTAAAAATAAATAAAAATCATTTAAAATAAGTGAATTATTATTCTAATTTTTAACTTATAGTAATAATTCAATCTAATAAATAGTTTAAAATTTCATCGTGAAAAACCCGTTAAATCCTTAACCATTTGAACGGAGGGTGTTTTCATCGACAGACTGATTTTTGTTTCGGTTTAGTTATATGTTTATGTTTCTAATTTCAATTATGTATGACTATAATATTTTAAAAAATTAGTAATTTTAGTATTTTTCATTTTCAAAATTTAAATTATTTAAATTTGTATTAAGTTTTCTAAAATAAAATAATAAAGTTATTATTTTTTACTAAAGTTTTAGAAAAATCAAATGTTAATGAAATATAGAATAATTTTAAAAATAAACATTGTTATATAAATTTAATGAAATTTGAGAAATTATATAAAATATGAGTTTAAGAGTTGAAAGATGAAATTTTAAGATTTTTTATTTTAAATGAAATTTGTTAAATTTAAAAAATAAAAATGAAAATTATTTAAAAAATTATAAGTAAAAGTATCATAAATTAATTAGAAATACCAAAATATAACTAATTATTTTTATGAATCTTATTTACCAATTCTTTAAAGAACTAAAAATAAATATTATTTATTAAAAAATATTTTAAAATATACTAAAAATTATAATGAAAATATTATTAATATTTTCAATAATCTTTTATGGCGTTACGACGATATACGAGAGAAATGGAGAAAAACTCGTGATTGGTGTGGAGGGGAAGATCTTTTTATTATATAGTTCAAGAAAGAGTCGTCTCATTTTTTTTTTAATTTCTTAATATCCTTACCGTTTAAATTAGAAGTTTTTAAAGACTTTATTCTATTTGACCTGAAAGTTTTTAAAGACTTTAAAGACTGAAAGTTCACATGGCATTTTCAGCAAGTAGTTGGGGGTATTAAAATAGATATTGACTTTTGTTGCATCAAGAAAGACAAAAATCTAAACCAGGATTTAGCTGTTATGGAAAGCGAGAGGTTTGGTCCTCTCTTTAGAGAAAGGAAAAAAATATAAAAATATATTTAACTTTTGTAAATATTACTAAACCTAATATTTCTTTAATTTTTTTAATTTAATTTTTAATAATTTTTAATTTTAATTTATTAATAATATAATATATTATTTAAATATATTAAATTATTTATTATATTAAAATAATTATAATTATAATATATATTCAGAAAAGATAAAATTACTTTAAAAATAATTTTAACTTAATAATTTTTAAAAATAATTAATTTTTATAGATTCAACTATTAAATTAACATATTTTATTATATAAAATATTTAAAGAAATTTATAAAATTTAATATTTATTAAATAAATTTAAATTAATAAATATTAAATATATTATTTATTAATTTAAATTTATTTGATATAATATTAAATTTTATAATCATAATTAAAAAATAAAATTTATTAATTTAATAATTAAATTATAATATTCAATTGTGAATAAAAATTATTCAACAAAATAAATTTAGTTAAAATTATTTTAAATAAACAAATTATTTTATAGAATTTTAATATATATATATATATATATATTATAATTTAAAAATTAAAGACAAGATTAAATTTAATCATATTCATATAAAAATAAAAGCACACGTTTAAATTTATTAAAATTTATATTAAAAAACGGAAAACAGTTATATTTTGAAATCTTTTTTTTTTTATTTTTCTCTCAAATAAATCAATTAAGTTTACGCTTTCTTTATTAGCAGAGGAATGACCGAGCTAATCAAATGCAAAAAGAAAAAAGGCTTAGACGAGTAAAAGAGATGAGTCTCACTTATATCCATTATTTTTCTCATCCGTCACTTAAATTTATTTTATATAAGTTAAAAAGTTAATAATATTTTTATTTTTATTAAATTATTATATAAATTTTATTATATATTTTTTACTAATTAGTTTTTATAATTAATGTTTTTATATATAATAAAAAATATTATTTTAATTTAAAAATAATAATTAAAAATTAAAATAATAACAAATAAAAAAAATAATATTTAATAATAAATTACGGATCGTGCGATAAACATTATAAAGAACGATTAGTTGAAAATAACATTAAAAAAATAAAAAAAAATTACTGGTTATTTTTTAGTTATAAAAAAAATTGTCAACAAAAATTATTTTTAAAATTTTCATCTTCTTAATCTTAATTTTATTAAAAAAAATACTAAAATCTAAAAAGAATGATAGTATGCATATCATTTCCTTCAAATGATTTTCTATTTTTCTCTTTAATTCGACTTGCATCACTCAAGAATTTTTTTATTTATTTTAATATTAATTTCAGTGAGGGATAGATTACAACTTTTTGCAAAGTTAGGAAACAACATGAGAGTATTGATTTAAGACAATATTAGGACTATGACTTTAACAATTTCAAGTAAGATGGCATGGTCTAAACCTGCAACCCCTCACATAGTCAAGTGTCTCACTCTTTTACTCAAATGTGTAAGGTTGTCTTTCAATGTCATCAAGTTCAAATTTCATTACCATAGGTTTGCCCATTTTCTCTATTTCCACCAAAACTTCACATGCATACAAAATCAAGAGGTCTTATTCTGGGTTGTAATGTGGCTTAGGTAAGGGTGGGTGTGATTTTGGAAGGTAGCTTACAAGAGTCAAAGAATTAGGAACAGTTGGTTTGTTGCATTTGTGCTCACTACTTCCTTTGGTGCTTGTTTTGCTATACTTCTTCTTTTCTCTTTACACTCTTCTGTTTTTTTTTTTTTTTGCTCTTCATTTTACTGTTCTTCTTTATTCTTCATTTACAGTGATGTAAGTGGGTACCCCAACCCCAAACTTAAAATGTTGCTTGTCCTCAAGCAACCCCAAACTTAGAGTTGTTGTTTGTCTTCAAGCAACCCCAAACTTAGGCACAAACTTATTCTTTAAGGCAAGCAACTATTTTCTACTTCTTTGACTGGGTCACTTCATGGTTTTTCTTTTTTATTTGAATTGGGTTAATTACATAGAAACAGATTATTAGGCTTAAGGGGCTGTGCAAGGGATAGATCTATGCTAGGTAGGCCATTTGGTTAAGTGGGTGCATGCAAGAAGATGCCTCAATCATGTTTATGTAGCATATGATAACTGATCTCAATTAAGAAACTGGGCAAGTTCTGAAATGAACAATCACTTGTGACTTAAACACACAAAACAGATATACTGTATAGCCTCAAGTGATCACGGTTCGTTGGCTACAAGCTTAGGACATGCATCTTAACAGTTTCATTGTCAATACCAGAGCAAAATGATTTCCAGTCCTAGTCAGTCATGCTGTTTCTACTTAGGCAATTTGCTCAAACTACGCATTACTCAATCAGTTTATTTCATAAGGAATAAGGAGATAGAATGATGCAAGTTAGAATAGAAGTGGGATGGAAACACTCAAAGGAGAAGTAATATGCATAGTATGCAAGTGATTGAGCTTCAGTTATTAGTGGTTTAGGTCAAGAAAACTCCATGTACTCTGTGTGTCTTATGAGGACTCGGGACGATTGCGAGAGCCAAAGATTTCGTAGTGTTTGCTTATTAGTCCTATGTTGTTTGCAGTCCAACATGCGTTAGCAATGCATCTGCTATTTGCGTTGGCAACGCGCTGTGCCTTATGTCTTTTGCTGTGACTTAGTGTGACAGATCTGTTATGTTCCAATCCTTTCACCTGAGGCATGGTCTTACTGTGGGTTAGTGGTGTGTGCACATGGTTTGGGTGGTACTCAGTGTGTATAGTACCTCGATAAATCACGTAGGCAACGCACTCTGTTAGGAACACAATTTTCAAAATAAGTTTCAGCAGTTCAAAATTAGACTTGCATAACCTAGTAGTTTAACTATGCTATTACAGAATAGGGATCAGACCCCCTCAATTATCATATTATTTAAGAAGTTTCAAACTAAAACTGATTCCTATAGTGAAAGAGAAAAAAAGAAAATTATTTTATCAAATGGAGAAAAATTTCAAAATAAAGAGCTGTGCTTAATCTTCCCATGTCCATGTCACGCTCCCTCTGTTCAAAGCATCACTCACCTGTCCTCCAGGTCAATCCACTGCAGGATATGTTCTTCAGTGATATCAGAGAGGTCCTCGTCAGTCAACCCCACATGCTTCCCAATCTTCTTGAGAAAATATTGGTTCATCCTCATTCTCATATAAACCTTTCGCAGGTTTCTCTACAGCATTTCTACATGTGCCCCAATGCGGCGGTTGAAGGCCTGCTAGGCGATTAACAGCTCTCTCTACTCGATTAACAGTTCATATATCCTGGGTGGTAAAAGTGAACCAGACTCCCTGCGCGGTGGTGGTTCCTGTTCAGTGAGTATATGACGTTCTATGTACGTCTTGTTGAGCGTTGCCTGTGGGGCAACCTTGGTGCAACCTTCAAAACTGACCCCCTGGGCTTGACACAAGGTTGTGATTAGGCTTGGATATCCCAGGGAGGCCTTTTCTTTGGCAACAATTTCCTCCATTTCTCAGGCAATTATGGTGCCTAGGTCTAATTCCCCGGGTTTCATAATCACCAAAACCAACACTGCTCTTTTCTTGGCTAGGCCATTTGAGTGGAGCAGGGGCAACAGATTTGATTGCACAAAAGTGCACCAGATCTTTGTTGTGGGTATCAAGTCAGCTTTACACAATGACCTTCCATCTCTTGACTTGTCCTTTTTCTCGTCCCACCTTGCTCCAGTGACACACAACACCTGCAGTGAACCTGCTTTGTCCACCGAGACATCCTTCAGCCTGTTGTACAGATAGCTTCTCCTTGGAGTGTTGACCTCCAGCAGGTCGTTTATCACTTGCGGCTTGAATGAGATGGTTTTACCCCGCACGTATGAGGTGTACCTCGGTTCTGCCCTAGTCAGCACTAGGTTGGAGTAGAACTCCTTGGTGATTTCTTCATAACCTTCACCAACCAGGCTGCACAGTTTGTGCCATTTCCTAATTTCAATCTCTTCAGTGTTAATCTTCCTATGCCCTACCACCGAGCTCTCCTTGAGTTTTTCATATCGCTCCTCATTTTCTGCAAATTTGAAGCGATAGGTATCAGCGGCTCTCGGCTTCCCGCGGAGGGTTACGGCAAGTGTTGTCTTTATGCGCATATTTCTTGAAGAGGATGCCATTCTGCAAAAAACAACAGTGAGTAGATATGATTTTGCTTTGAATATACCTCATGCTATAACAGACTCAATCATTGTAACAGTTATGCATGGATGAGTGTAGGGTTGAAAAATCCCTAAAATCAGTCATTGCACAATCCATTAATAGTTAAAATTTAATCGAACCCCCTGTTGCAGTGGATTATTTCCCTAGGAAAAATCAATGCATGCATGTTCAGGCTTTAAATAGGGTGATCTCTATTATGCAGTTTGGGAGTACTCACCATTGTAGGGTTCAACACATTCTTCATTCACAGAACCAATGACTGCAAGGTAAAGATGAAACGGAAAGGCGTACCTGACTTGTCTTACAGTTGAAGAGATGAGAAAACTGTTCTTGAGTGGGAGACGAAAAGGAAGGGTGAGTGGGAGTGTTTGCAAGTAATTGAGTGAGTGGAAGTTGATTACCTGACCTTTTTATACCTGGTGTGTGTGGGGTATGAGGGGTCAGGTGCGTTGGAAACATATTAGGTTAAAATGCCTTAGTCCCACTTACTTGTGTCATTGCGTTGGCTACGCGACCCTAGTCGCGTTGGCTACGCGACCCTAGTCGCGTTGGCAACGCAAATCAGTACAAATTACATACTTCCAATTTAACAACCCTAAACTTGATTTCTGATGGCCATCTAGTCGACTTGCGTTGAGCATACATATCAGGATAGAGAGCTTAGAGTTCTTGTGTCTTAATTTGCCTCTGTGCCCCTTCAACTCAAGTGCAAACAGTGGAATGCTTTGTCAATTCTCACCCCAGAAATAGCTTCTAAGAAAGCATAATTTTTCTGGATCGAACTTCCAATCTTTTTGTTCCAAAGTTAGAATTTGCTTCCCTTGATCATGGTATTGTGGTTCTGAGCTACACCCGAAATCAACTCTCGTTGGGTATGCGTATCAGAACACCTTATAGAGTCTGCTGCAGCATCACTGCCTCTCAGTGGTCTGTGATACCTCACTTTGTTGCTTCACTCAGCCTAGATGTGTTGGCTACGCGAGGGTTAACTGCGTTTACAACACAACTGGGCAGAGCGTGGATTCTTGTGAATTCAATTTACTTTCTACTTGTTAGGTTAGCCATGAGTCTTGCTGTGAAATTCTGTGTATGTGATAAGTGTCCAATAAGACACTTATTTGGAACATAATTCAATGTAATTGCAAGTAATTGAAGCATAAGACACCATTAAAACATGAGAGAATGACATAAAACTGAATAACCCATGCACAATCTGGAAAATACAGTTTTAGAGTCTTTTGGGTGATAAATTATCATAAATCTAATGTGTTTTAATTTCTGCAATCTGTTACAGGATTCCGCGTTGGCAACGCAGTTGGGCCGCGTTGGACACGCGACACTACAGACCAGTAGCTATAAAAAGCCCAGAACAAAACAAAAACAGGGCATGATTCACTCTATCCACTAATCTATCTCCAGAGCGAAAACCCAGAGGATAGAGTCGCCGTTTTCCTGGACGTTAGTTCTATTCTGGGTGAAGAAGGAACCCTAGGCGGAAGACGAAGTGCATCTGCAGCGTGCTGCATTGATCATGACTTTCTCTTCTTCCTCTGTTTTCTTCTTCTCCATTATGTGTAACTAAGTCCCTCTTGGGGGAGGATGAATCCTTGACTGATCTTATGTAATCCAGATTATGCATTTATTTAAGATTGTTTTCCTTTAACGTTGATTATTCATCTCTTTGCTTAATGCTTTTATGACTTGGTCACTTATAAATTGAATCTAAATTCTTCTTCGCAATTGGGAAATTGGTTTAAGAATTGAACCGATTGAATAACACATTGAAGCTCTAGGATAGAGGTTTGCAATTGTGAGATCGTTCGAATTCTGAACTTAAGGCTCACGTCAAATTAGGAATTGCTAAGGGATTAGGATTCCTAATTTGAGTGAAGAATTGATGAGTCAAGGGATTGACCTTCAATCAATAATTGTGAATTCGATCTTCAACCATATTTTATCTTGAATATACGTAATGATCAAAGGTTACATAGGGGAAGTTTTGGTGAAATCCAACCTTAACATCTTCCATAATTTGAATTCTTACACATTTATATTAGTTGTTGAGTGTTTGACAGTTTAGATATTAATTTGAAGTATTCTTTGCGTACTGGAATTCGATCTTCAACCATATTTTATCTTGAATATACGTAATGATCAAAGGTTACATAGGGGAAGTTTTGGTGAAATCCAACCCTAACATCTTCCATAATTTGAATTCTTACACATTTATATTAGTTGTTGAGTGTTTGACAGTTTAGATATTAATTTGAAGTATTCTTTGCATACTGGACAGAGTTCCAGATTTGTGACAGATTTTGTGAATTCTTGTTAATTTCTGTTTGCGTTGCCTACGCGCTTAAATTTGCGTTGCCTACATGACCCCATAACTGAGTTCAATTAGTGGACTAGTAGAAATTCAGTATTTGAACCAAATCCCTGTGGAGACGATACTCTACTCATTCTTTACTTCATAAAACGATAAGGTGCACTTGCCTTCATAAGGTTTAACACCAACAGTATGCAACTTGCCATTTCTATTCTGTCATTGTGTGCTCTGCATTATTTAGTGTGGTATTTATTTTGTGTAGTTCCTAAGTTAGATCATATGTAGCAAGTTAAGTTAGCACTAGAGTCAGAGATAGTCAAGTAGGCAACACAATGCTCAAAATTATAGATATGTAATTTTGACTAGGCTATTACAGGTCTGGAATTTAAATTTCCTTTAAGTTTTAAATTATCCTGAGTATAGGGGAAGGGGATGAACATGCAGTTATACTATCAGAATACAAAAATAACACAAGAAGAAAAATAAAAAAAGCTAAAGCCCCAGCTGGTGCGATCAGTCTTCTTCCATCTCTGTCGCTCCTGTTGCTTCGGCTTCACTTTCGATCTCCTCCAAATCAGCCAATTGCAATATCTGTTCTTGTTTAGTGTTTGAGAGTTCATGTTCAGTCATGCCCACCCTCCTTCCAATATTCATCATTGACCTTTCTTTATGTTTCTTTGTGTTATTTCGACCTATTTGCCTAGGCAGCGTACAAGGAGGTGCAGGTCACTCAAGCGGTTTTCTTGTTCATTTAGGATTTCATAAATCCTCGGTGGAAGTGTGGGACCTGGCTCCCTGCGTGGCTGTTCTGGATCAGTGAGAATGTGGCGATCAATGTAAGTTTTATCAAGAATGGCTTGAGGGGCTACTCTGGTGCAGCCTTCAATTGTTACTCCTCGGGATTCGCAGAGAGTCATGATTAAGCACGGATATCCCAAGGAGACATTGTCTCATCGAGCAATGTTTTCCATTTCTTGAGCTATTATACTGCCAATATCCAGTGATTCGGGCTTCATAATCACCCATACCAAGATGGCTCGCTTCTTGGTTAGATCATTTGAATGCAGCAGCTACAACAAATTCGATTGCACAAAAGTGCACCAAATTTTGGGTACAGGCAACAGGTTGGCCTTTCGCAAGGATTTTCCATCATTGGACCTATCTTTCTTCAAGTCCCATGTGGCCCCTGGTACGCATAGTACCCTCAAGGACTCCTCTTTGTCCACCAAAGCATCTTTCAAGCGGCGATAGAGGCAGTTCATTCCTTCAGGTCTAACTTCCAGCAAGTTCTCTATAACCTGCGGCTTGAAGGAGATGGTCTTCCCTCGGACATAGGATGTGTATCTCTCCTCTGCCCTTGTTAATGCCACGTTGGCGTAGAACTCTCTGGTTATTTCTTCATAGCCCATACCAGCCAGCCCACAAAGTTTCTCCCATTTTCTTGCTTCGATTTCCACCATTATTTCTGGAAACTCCCCAGGGTGAAGTTCCAGCTTCCTGTCCCCAACTATCGAGTTCTCTTTGATCTTTTCAAATCGCTCTTCGTTTTCTTGGTACTTGAACTTGTGGGTGTCGGATGCCCTAAGTTTAGTCCATAGAGCAGCGGCGGGTGTGGACTTGCGTCTCATTCCCTGTGGTGTAGACGAGGATGCCATTTTGGATGTGCTTGCAATTAAGGGGGAGGAACAGTTTGTGTGAGCGGAGAGTAAGGAGTTTGCAGTGAGAAGATTCAAATGAATTTAGTGGGAATTATATTGGTTCTGGGTGCCTTTTACATTCAAGTATGTGGGATATAAGAGGTCGGGCGTGTGGGCAACAGGCCGGGGGAGTTAATACAACCTTAGCTGCATGTGGGCCACAGCTGGCCATTTATGCTGATTACTCATTGGGTCAATCTATGCTGTGACTTTGTGTTGGACACGCGGTCTAGGCTGCGTTGGCAATGCAACTTTGACCAGAATCAAAACCAAAGTTGTGTAACTACCAACCTGGTTTCTGTTGGCCACACACTTCAACTTACCTACAGTACACAATTTAGGACAAATTTCAGAACCTTGGGATTTTTCAGTGGTGTACTTAGGTTCTTCAGCCAGAATACAAGCTGCACTGGCAGCTGAGGTGTTCCTCACAAACCAGCAGCATTTCAGTTCATGCCTTGGTCATGTCCTGTCAAAGTCTTGTGTGCTAGGATTGGTCTGACACTGTACATTCCCAACATAGGTTCTGTTTCCTTGCTGCATAACAGCTCCGTTGGACACACAGATCGCCTCTGTTGGCTATGCGAACCCGAGAACAGCACGTAACTCTCACAAATAAAGACATCCGAGTAGACTATTCTAATAGCGCTCCAAAGATGCTCCAAACCCTCCAAACCTACATGAATACTCAGTTGCATTTCTTTTAATTATTCCATTTGTTATTTACATAGAGTTTTCTTAAAATTAACATAAGAAAGAAAGAGAAAATCTAGTTTCCAAGGGTTTCCTCCCTTGCAGAGCGCTTGTTTAATATCTCTAGCTCGACATTTTGAGTTTCAATCTATTGACTGAAGGGTGCAGGTGGTCTTCTCCTTATTGATTTCACCTCCATGATAATGTTTGACACGCTGACCATTGACTTTGAAGCTTCTTTGAGATTGCATGTCTTCAAGGGTGATAGCACCATAATCTGAAACTTCCTTAATCATAAAAGGACCTGACCACTTAGACCTCAACTTTCCTGGAAACGGTTTGAACCTAGAATTGAACAGCAAAACCAGCTGTCCAGGTTCAAACACTCTGTGTCCAGATTAGGCCCCACTAAGCAAGGGAAAAAATGTCATACACAACCTTGGTTCTAAATTGACCGTGCACAGGCGGACCATGATTAATGACCATACTGGTCATTGTTATAGAAATCATATTATGGTCTGAAATTTTAGGGAACTTTTCTCCTATCCAGATTTAGGATTTGGGACGGCTATGATTGATAAATATGCCTATCTACTCTCCTTGATATCTCTTAAGTGCACGGATGACAGGACTGAATTGGTGGGTAAAGGTCAATTTTGATTCGTATTTTGTCGAAGGGTGGGGGCAGCAATTGATATTGAAAAACAGCGACTACTAGGCCTAAATTATATTACCACTGTAGCTAACAGCGTTTGGAATAGGCACTGATAATCAGAGTTTTCTTAAACTTGTTGCAATTTACATGGCTCGGGAGCAACTAACAAACTTAGCTTCAGCAAGGGCTAGCCTCTTTATTGAGTCTTATCAAGTTTAGAGGTTCCTCTTATGTTGTTCAGGCCCTAACCTTGAACCTAAGTCCTGTGGATCCAAAGACAACTCCTCAAGCCTATTGATACAAAATTGAGGCGGATCCTGGTTATCTACGGCCACTTATGACCGTTTTTGCTCATATGAGCCTGCCAACCATAGTCTAACAAAACCAAGGGTGATGAGAGTACGACAGCATTAGGTAGTGCACTTGACTGTTAATTAAACCTACCAGGTAAGGGTTGCTCCTTTATCCTAGCATCTAGAGATTCGTATACACTAGTGCATTTTCAGCTCTTCAGCAACTACCGAGTTAGGATGTATCAAAGAGGCGTGGGTCTCGCTGTGGTGATCACTCTAATTATAGCTCCGTGTGATTAGAGGTTCAAACAAACCTGTTAACTAAACGGAAAATAACCTTTAATCTAAAAGCAAACTAACTTGGATAGGACTGAATCCAGCATGCAGTAGCTAACTCTGTTTGCCTTAAAGAGGAGGATCTAGATGTGGAATTCTCTGCCTAAATAGGTTCAACAGGTCTGACTCCGACATGTAACCAGCCAGGTAACGCTTTAGTCCCTCGTTGTTTCAAGAAATAAAAAATCAATTAGCAACTGGTGAGTTTGCCAAAGCGAGACCAGGTATCAGGTTGGCTCATGAGTGGTTAACAGTGGCAACCATATTAAGGTCTAGGTAGCATTATGGGAGACAAAACTGTGATTTTATTTCTACCTGCCAATAATTTGGTTCTTTTGTGAGGGCTCATATTGTCACTGAACGTGACTTAAGGGCTGGATAGCAGGAGCAGTATACGACTTGCAAGTGCCTTCCCTGAATTCAACTTGGCCTGGCTAGTGACCTTATCTACCCAAAGTTGATCTCTGAGATTCCACATAAATCAGAACCTACCCCCACTTCTTGGTTAGATTATGGTTCTGTCAAGGAGTCTTACTCCGGCCATGATAAGACTTTTTACTCCAAAGTGCGATCCAACCATTGCTCCTGCTAGTATTCTCTGCGTAGGAACAACTTTTAATTCATAGCACAAGTTCTTAGTCTTAGGTTCCTACGGACTACCTCAGGCCAGGCCTGACGCTGCATATTTTAAACTAGATGAACCTGTCATGACTTAGGGGAACTGTGAATCAACTCCTCATGGGCTTAGTCTTATTAATTCACTTGCCAGCTCACTGTTTTCACCATCTCGGCTTTGATTTAGAATTTACATAATGCTTATTGTAACTTCCTGCTATTGTTTTTCATTATATGACTTAAGTCCTGCTGTTGGTTTTGCAGAATGAACTCAAGGATCAGGTCTGATCTTAGGTAGCCAACAGTGGCAACAATAGTCTATGTGATTATGCCAGAGCCAAGGTAGTGCTGTAAATGAAGGGATACAATTTTATTCATGCTTATTGACAATCTCCCTTTTTGTTTTACTGTTTCACTCCCAGTTTTAATCTAGGCTATTCTAAGTGCTTGGTTGAAGCCAGACCACTGCTATTTAGGACCTACTCACAGCATCCCTCCTTAGTGCGATATGATCTCCCCTAAGCCCAGTCTCGCCTAGGTGGTGAAATATGCATTCAAACCCTTGTTGATCTTACTTAAGCAATCATTTTATTCTTGTTTTGGGTGACTCAATTATTGATAAGATAATAACTTCCTTAGGCTCCACTGGAATCGGGACTGTGTGTATGGGAGCCTCCCTAGCCATTGCTACCCACGGGATCCACTTAACCATGCCACCATCTATGTGTTCCAGGCAGAGGTCAAGAGGTCTAGAGAGTTTGACCCATAGGCAAGGTGGATGCTATTATTTTCCCCACTCCCAGGCTATTTGGCTATGATACTGCTGGCCTATTAGTTTTCATAGCTGCAAGATAGGTTGTTTGACCCCATAATAAACCAAACATCCTTGCTCGAGTAACGGCTAGGATGGCTAGGTAGGTTTCAGCTTATGACGGAATTTTGTGAATTAAGGCTAACCCTTTTTTTTTCCGATTCCTGACGCTACATAACTAAGGTAAAGATGTTCCTCATTGAAAATCCCATATTCCTCACCAAACAGTTATAGAAGCAAGTTAGGCTGGAGCATTCAGGAACTGACGATCCGAGCTTATGTATACAGCTGATTTGGATAACCAATCAAACGGGGAGAAATCTTAACTCTTTTCATCCTAGTCTTTTTTTCTGATTGGCCTGCCTCTCATTGCACTCAGAAGCTTATGACATCCTAATCATGATTCTGCCGTACTAGCTTTACTTAGTCATGTTTATGGACAACTACTAATTCTTAACCTTCAACCACTTTCGATTAGCCAACTTTATATTTGGGATTCTATCCTACATGGTTCCTCAGGGCCTATCAAGTGTACTTATGACAGATACCTAGAACCAGATTAGGATGTTGCCCGGACTCTATGGACCGGACCATCCTACAACTGTAGGTACAGGGTACTGTAGGACAGCTTGGCATACTGACCAGAAGCTGGTACTGCCAAACTAGGGGTGTGCTCGTTTACCCCTTAGCCAATGGGTTCTATTATGCAAATTTCTTATATAGGACTTGTTTCTTAACCTTGTGAAATGAACTGACAAGGCCACTTGTTTGCCTGACCGATCTAGGAATATCAGCTCTTAGTCACATTTTGGAGTTCTCACCCATCCAGGTAATCACTGTCTAGTGTAGTGGTATGGAATAGAATCTAGATATGGAAGACTCGGTGCCCTATTAGCTTACATTCAGTTGAGTTATGCACATAATAGATGACATTACCACTACTAAGCTCTCCTCTTGTGATACAAGTTCTTTTTCACAGAACTTAACAGGTGGTCTACAACTATACTAGGCATGCAGATTGCTACACCAGGACTGATCAACACAGCTATATGATGAACAAAACTGAACAAAGAAAGTTCACATTAGAATCAGATCATTCACATAACTCCAATTAACACTCATTGGATTATTATTAAACATAGAACAATGTATAACACAAGACATCATCGGAAGATCATGCATCATGTGGAAATTCAACTATTCATTCAATCACTAGAAACAAAATCATCAACTGATCGGTTCATTTATTCGTAATAAGATCGGATCGACATGTCTACAATCTAATAAGATCCTTCAAACATAAAGATTTCATGCATGTAGAAATGTAATCTATATGCAAACGTTGCCGTTAAAGCAAATTAACCCAGGAAGCATAGCTTGAAGATATCGGAATCTCCGACCGAGATCGAAATCAAAGGTTTAAAAGATGGTTCTGGTCGTGCTTCTAGGAATGAGTATGATCGAAGGCGGGGAATCAGGACGGTAGACGCAATGTGAAGATATCGCAGCACGAGGGAGTCGCAACTGTGAATTCTAGCAAGAGGAGAGAACCGAGATTTCTAGAGGAAGCTCTAGAGAGCAATGAGAATTCCAAGAGAAGAAGAAAAAATCTCCCTCACCGATCGGAGAGCCTTTTGCTTTTATAATTTATTTTTAACCATAGTTAATTATACTAAATCATGGTTATTTTTAACTTTGGGTCTAACAGAATTACCTAACCCTTAACTATTTTTTCCTCCTTTTTGTTTTAAATTTCCTGATAGTTTTTTCTTTTTTCCTCCTCTTTTCTATTTATTATTATTATTCTTTTCTTTTATTTCTCTTGACTATTTGTAACTATTACCTTCTAACTGAACTTAAGCACCTAGAACCTACTAAAAAATTTCCCTTTCCTTTATCATTTTCTTTTCTTCTTTTTTCTTTCTTCTTTTTTTTTTTAATCTTATTTTCATTTATTTTATTGTTATTATATAAATATTTTATTTTTTCATTAGCTTGGATAGTTAATTTTGATGGTTCAGGCCCTTGAGCTTAAAAGTATTATTTTTTATTTTTTATTTTTTATTTTTACTTTATTTTATTTTTTTCTTTTTCTCTACCCTTTTTCTCTTTTTTTCTTTTTCTCCTTTTTTTTTATTTTTCTTATTTATAACTTAAAATTAGTCTCGGATATAATTAGGTATTCACACATACCAATCGAAGTTTTGAAAGATGTTCTGTAGGTACATAATGCGTCATCCAACTTGTTAGCTCAATCCTGGAGTTGTTCACAACCTTTTCCAGAATCCTCTTTATTTCCCTGTTGGAAACCTCAGCTTGACTGTTACTCTGTGGGTGATATGTTGTGGTAACTCTGTGCCTAACGCCATATTTGCTCAGAACTGCTTCCAGCTACCTGTTACAGAAATGAGATCCCCTATCACTTATGAGAATGCGTAGAACACCAAACCTAGACAAAATGTTCTTCTTTAGGAATTTTATTATAGATTTTGCATCACAAGTGTATATGGGGACAGCTTCTACCCATTTTGAAACCTAATCCATAGCTAGCAGTATATATTCATTAGAGTATGAGAAAGGGAATGGTCCCATGAAATTTACGCCCCACACATTGAATAACTCTACTTCTAAAATGTTAGTGAGGGACATTTCATCTCTCCTTGAGATATTTCCGCTGCGTTGGCAAGCATCACACATAACTACAAAATCCTTAGAATCCTTGAACAATGTAGGCTAGAACTACCTTGGCTATTGTCTTTCTTCCATTGAAATGGCCTTCATAGGCTTTAGCTATGGCAAAGGGTACGTAATGTCTCTTTTTGCTCTTCCTGTGGGATACACCTTCCTTCGAGCAATCCATCCACACCTCTTTTGCATAAGAAAGGTTCATCCTATAGAACTTATTGCCATGATACAACTTTTTTTGTCATTACAAGACCATTCAAATTTCGGAATATGATGCAGCTTTTGAATGGCTTACATTCGCATACCACAGCAACAAGGATGGCTGCAGCTTCTTCTCATCTGGAAACTCCTCGTTGGATCAGAAATCTCTTCATCCTCCATGGTTTCAGGTAGGCAGCCTCGGACAGGTGGTCTACCGCACCATTGTCTCTTCCGCTGGGCCTTGGATCTCGCGAAATCGAACTCCTGGGAGAGTAGGATCCACCCGATCAGCCTCGGTTTTGCTTCCTGCTGACAATGTCAGATGCCTCAAGGCATTGGCACAGGTATACGATTACTTTGGCACCAATTAAATATGACCCGAACTTGTCAAAATGCTGCAGATCAACGGCCGACAGGCTCCTTTTCTAAGAGCCAGGCAGTTCAAGTTGACTGCAGATCGTTCAAGACCTTGCCAGCACAGTATATGACATGTAGCCTTCTTGTCCTTTCGTTGTCCCAAGTCAGCGCCCCACAACGAAAGTCAATACTCGCACGTCACACATGAGTCTAAATGGAGACTCCAATCCTGGGGCTCCTAGGCATAGGTGCGCTCGGGTGGACCGAATCGTTCCTTGCTGGGTGTGTCGAACGCCTTCATACACTGCCGCATCGAAGTCGAATTCATGCTGTCCTTCACCAAGCAGGTCACACAATGGTTTTGAGATTTTGGAGAAGCTCCCTTGATGAATCTTCTATAAAATCCAGAGTGCACCAAGGAAACTTCTCACTCCCTTTCTCATTCACAGGAGGGAGCTTTCAATGCTTCAACCTTGGCTTTATCAACTTCCACACCTCTTGATGAACTCAGGTCCCAATACAATACCTTCTTATACCACAAGTGTTATCTCCAATTCAACACTCATGTTGGTCTCTTCACACCCAGCACACACAAGAAAGATTGCTCAAGCAAAAGGTTCTAAATCGTAACAAAAATTGAGAATTCATCCATGAAGACTTAACAGTACTTCTATCTTGTCGCAGAAAATGGCCAAGACGCACTTTGAATGCGGCAGGTGCTGCATGTGCCAAAGGGCATTCGGCGATATGCAAATATCCCATAAGGACAAGTGGAAGAAATCTTTTCTTGGTCCTTGGGATCCACTACAATCTGGTTGTAGCTAGAATAACCATCCAGAAAGCAGTAGTAGACATGCCCAGCTGGTCTTTCCAGCATTTGGTCCATAAACGGAAGAGGAAAGTGGTCTTTCCCGGTGGATTCATTGAGTTTTCTGTAGTCTATGCACATACATCAACCAGTCACTGTCCTAGTAGGAATGAGCTTATTCTTTTCATTCGGGCTAACCCAAGAGCTATCTGAAATTGGATAGATGATACATGCATCCAACAGCTTGAGGATTTCCTTCTTTACAAACTCTTTCATGGTTGGTGATAAGCATAAATTTCATAAATAATTATCTCTTATTTGTATCTCATTAAGACTTTTTATATGTTCAATTAAGTGGTCTTTTCATATTTTATGAGTTTGAGTTCATATGGAGTTTAATTGAATTTCTTTGCTTAACCGATTAAAATGATACTATTATAGTATTTTGAGCATAATAGGAGTTTTAGACATCCAAAAATCATGAAATCTATCTTGAAGGAAAGCTTAAATAATTTTCCACAGTTACAAAGCAAGATCAGACTCTAAATGGGATGTACAGAACTCCAAAATTATCTCAAAAGATAAGATAGTGTTGCTGTCACTAAAGCTGAACAGTGTGGAAAGATCTGGCCATATCTTGAGATACAAAAGTCATATTGAGTTGAAATTAGATCTGTTGGAAAGCTAAGATCCAGGGATAAAACTTTTGTTCAGACCTAAAACTCTAATTCGGACACGTGAATATCCGAAATAACACTGCAATCAACATCAAAATTACAACATTATGACAAAAATGTGTTGTTTGCATTTTCAACAAAGCCCATGTGAAAGTAATAAAAGGATGGAAAAGTAAAAAAGATGGGTGGTGACCTTCTGAAGATGATGCCTCAAAAATCCTCAATAAATAGAAGGGTTTACAAGAGGAGAAATTTCTTTCTTTGTTAGTTTGCCTCCTTCATGGAAGGCTAAGTTTTTCTTTGTTGTTAGTCTTCCTTCTAGCCAAGTGCTAAGTTTGTAATTTCAATTCAAGGATCCAAGTTATTTTCATTTTAACTTTGAGGTATTGATCTTTAGTATTTACATGCTTATTGCTATTTCTACTCTACTTTACTATATTCTTCATTTTATTCTTTTAATCAAAGTTTGTTCGGCTGACGTATTTTTGATTAATGCATAATTGATTTATAATTGGTTTTGATCGGTTAATCATTTTCCAAAAGTTTGAAGAGTAGAAATTAAGTAATTGAATCATGATAGGTGCTTCATTTTATTAAGCTTACTTCAACTGAATTGTGATTATGAAATTGGTTTAGATCTAATGAAAGATTAAGTGGTTACTTAATCTTGTTGATCATAATCAATTGAATCCCGAGAGTTTTCACAGGGGTTCCATGATGATTTAGGGGTTCCAGATGATCCTAGGTTGATAAACATAATGCATGATTTTAGTGATCAATGATTAGTAAAAAAAATAGCCTCTGAATTCCTTGAGTTGATAATCGTCGAGTCGAATTAATTTCATTCTTTATTTTTTATTTAGAACTTAATATCACATCTTTACAAAATCCCCTTGTTCTAACTTTCTCCTGATTTGCTTAAGAATTTGAAACGGTCTTTGGGAGATGACCTAGGTTGCACCTATACTATACCAATAGTCGGGGAAAATCTAGAAATTATTTTTGGGCGTTATGCATTTAGCCGTGTCACTTAATTTGAGTCTTCTTTGGGGCTGCACCACAGGTTTGAAATCTTCTTCCATTAGGATTTTATGCATGCAGAAGGAAGGACTTATTCCCTTCAAATCTGAAATAGTCTACCCAATGGAAAATTTGTGAGCTTTTAGAATTCTCAACAATTTCTCCTCTTCTTCTTCATTGAGAGAGTTGCTCACAATCACTGGAAATGTTTTCTTTGCCCCCAAGAATGCATAACGAAGGTGAGATAGGAGCTATTTTAGTCTGGGTTGCGGTGTCGTGCTCACTTTTTCTTCTTCCTTCAAGTAAGCCTTCTGGGTTGTGAGCTTGCTTTCATGGAAGGATTAGCTCATGGATATGCATTCTCCCATGGTATTGGCCTTTTCTTTTTCCTGATTTAGCCTTTGAATGCCAGGTAGTACTCCCTTCAAGAATGAAATCACTATCCTATTTTTCGCAAAGAGGGGCCGACAAATGGGCGTGGCCAACGTTACACGGGCAGCAAGTTAACTGATCCATCCTCATAAAGATGGATGTTTATCGCAACCGTAATTCCGACGAGACGACGGACTCGCTAAAATTTGACAATAGAATTTATTTGATGATGTGGAGTCGCCACCAAATTTTTATTTAAGGGAAAAGGTTTGGAAAAACCTGACTCGAGGAAGAGATTCGGGTTCGGGGAGTCTACACAATAGGGAAAGCGTGAGTTGACACTCCTATTCGCCTGTTCTGAGGAATTCAAATTTTAAATTGAGTTTGTGATTATTTGAAAATAGTTTGATCCCTTAATTAGCATGGAAATAAATTACTAGATGGAGGTTAGCCCGACGAGACTTGATCCCGGTCTTTAATGTGGATTCTATGCAATGGGAAACCTGGCTTAAGAAGTTCAGAGCTTGTAAAGCCACCTTCCTTGCTGAAAGACAAATGATATTTTGAAAAGATTTTCATTTTCTTTTTTTTGTAATCTTTAATCACTCATGCACAAGGTCCGAGGCGTCATCGCAGCACGGGCCTATACAGATTATTAAACGCAAACAACAGTGAACTGCCGTCTCCTCGTTTAGAGTCTGCTATGAGACCAAGGATCCCAAGACATGAAAAGAGTTTTTATTTTTGAAAGAGACCCTAGTCCACTAAAAAAACAAGGTCCGAGGCGGCTACGCAAAGACGGGGATCTATACACAGATTATTCAAATATTGAACAACAGGGTGAACCGCCATTCTCGTTTAGAGCTACGTGAGACCAAGGATCCCAAAATATTTGCAAAGCAGCTATATTTTAGCAAAAGGTCAAAAGGGAGAATCCTATTTGACTATTAGACAATGAACTTGATTTTTGGAAAGAAAAATTTTGTTTGAAATTTGGGGAAATATGGGGTAAAATTAGAATTATAGGAAATTTGGGTTTAGATTGCAATTAGGGGAAAATTTTAGTTAACTGAAATTATGAGATTTATGGTTATCTTGGCAAATTAGTGAAAGCTAAAGCAATTGTAATTAAGTGGATAATGAAATGGTCAAAAATTATGGGAAGTTGTGGGGTTGATTCCTAATTCTGGAGAAACTAGGGTCAAATCCATCATGAAAATTGGACCAATCTCAATCAGACACCAGAGGGAGCCGGGGCCAGGCATGGGAATGGATGACTCAACAGTTCGACTTAAATGTTCAGTCTAAGTCCCTTAATGTTGCTGATCGTGATGCTCTCTGCCGTCATGTTTGGTTCCACATGTGCAGAGGACTGGCCTGTCATGGTGGGTTCTGCTTTGGGACCACGATGGGCATGGGTGTAACTCCCATGTTTAAGCAAATGGCGGCTCGTTAGGAATTTCGCCTAGGACTCGAACCCAGGAGCGGGGAGTCATGGGCACCCAATAACACCACCAGACCAATGCCTCCACTTGGGTTCTATGTTGCTCCTATTAAAATTTAATGTTCACTGGTGTGGGGGTTTCCCCTGTGAAGTACAAGGCTTAGAAACGCTCCGTCCAGCATATCAAATGCATCATACCCTCAAGCAGTTCCCGTATTGTGTTAATGCGAGTCTCGCCTTCTCTCAATGATACTTGTTGAAACCATTATGGTTGCAGGGACTCTCCCCACGTGGAAAACAGCATGCATGGATCAATGGGGCGGCCTGGGCTCAATATGGTGCGACTCCTTAACCCGACATACGATGGGCGAAGTCACGAATCAGTGAGCGTACTTTCAAGTCTCTGTGTGGAATGCCATTACTATACCAAGCTTCTAGCACGTTGAAGGGGCATGTAGAATGAGCGGTTTGAGCGTCCCTTTGCTAGCCATTCTGCTGAACAAACACTCCCCCACTGGGCACCTTTCTTGGTCGAATTGAGAACTTTAACTTCATGCACTACACATATTCCGAGCGCAGC
This sequence comes from Canavalia ensiformis, assembly GCA_026541065.1. Classification (NCBI taxonomy): domain Eukaryota; kingdom Viridiplantae; phylum Streptophyta; class Magnoliopsida; order Fabales; family Fabaceae; genus Canavalia; species Canavalia ensiformis. Next base: position 36,354 of record JAMKYM010000290.1, read on the forward strand.
TCATGCCTTATTAAGGGGTTCGCAAAGAGAGTCCCCGAGGCTGGGCATTGGGGGTTTAAACTCTAGGCCGCTTTAGGGCGATCAGTAATCTTGACTTACGTTCAAAAAGAGACACCCTCATGCATTACTTGGAGGTATGCAACTATTCGCAAGCAGGGGTCCAGGTCTATTGCATGGCGTCCGAGCCAACACTGAACTATATCGTGTGACCTTCAACCACGCAGACCGTTCGCATCCCCCAGTGGGGTCCGAATTGCTACCAACAGTGGGTTCTTCAACATACTGTCTGTCTCATAGTTTCGGCCTCAAGACTGCCAGAAAGTCCTCACATTGTCTCCAATGTTGTCCCCAAGAACCCCACTTGAGTAGGATAGTTGCTGCTTACCTCCTCCTCTTTTTCAGTTCACTAATTGTGACCAAGCGTCCCCACGAGTCTTGACACTCTACTAGTTGTTATGGATCCTGACTATGCGGTGCTGTCTGCTTTCGGCCTACAAAGCAATGACATTGATGATTTGCCGTCTGCCTCTTCACCAAAGCGATTCCGATCATGGACCACAACCTGCATCTCTCACAACTGGCTTGATTCTTTAATCTTCGATCTAATATTCAGTGAGCCATGTCGTACCTTGGTTAGAAATGACTCTGTGTTCAAGTAGACGACCTATGCCTATCCTATGCAGTTATTATGCAGATCGAGAAAAATTTTCCTAGCAACACTAAATCAGATTCGAATATGGGGATCACATACGCTCAATATTGATTTTCTGATTACACAAAATCCTTATCGCGATCTAAATTGTAGCTCGGATTAAATCTCCCATTAATTTCCTACTCTTATCTAGTCATTGAATGTACAATATACAATATCACAATGGAGCTTTAATGCTTAACCTTCAATGACGTGTATTTGCTCTAAGTTTCTCTGAACTTATCTGTAACATGATGAAGCGCGAACGTCTCAGAGGAGGGAATGCTATGGTTTGGAATGAATTTTGAGAGTTCCAGACTCTGTCCAAGTGAACTTTCTCCTCTCGCTTCCAGAAACAAGCAGAGCTTTCCCCATTCGATCTTCAGAGCTCTTCGTCCAAGTTCTCACAGGACTCCCTCCAATCTCTCAATTCTCCCTCTCTGTCTCTCTTTCAGAAAATCGATTCTCCAACCCCTAAACCTTCATTGTGCCCTCTCTTTATAGCCTACGTCTTTTGCTCCCTTTCCTTTCTTTATTTACTTTTCCACTAATCCGCTTTTATTTTTTATTCTCCTTTTTCAATTTTTATTGTTATTATTTCATTTTTTATCCTTTTGTTTTTATTTCAGATTCTTTTTTTAATTTTTAATTTTATTTCAATTTTTTTTTATTTTTAATTTTATTTCAAATTTTTTTAGTTTTTTTAATTTGATTTCAGATTTTTTTAATTTTAATTTCCTTTTCAGATTCTTTATTTTTTTATTATTTATTTATTTATTTATTATTATTATTATTATTTGTTTTTTCGTTATTATCTTCATTTTTATTATTTTTTTTATTTTTTCTTTATTATTTCCTACTTCCTTCTCTATACTTTCTCTCTTTTCCTTTTTGTTCCATTTTTATTTATTTTATTTATTTCCTCCTACTTTGTCATTTTCTTCTGCTTGCTTGTTCTTCCGTATACATTTTTTGTTTGTTTTCTATTTAATTTGATATTCACTTGTTATTCAGGCTAGGGTTAATTAATAAATTTAGCAACCGGGAGCCTCAGACATAATTAGGTGTTTACAATGTTCAGCAGGATGTTTCATAGCTTCAAAAACATTGAATGTTACCTTTTCATCCTGCACTCTCTGCATTAGTTGCCCTTGCTGCACATCAATAAGTGCTCGCCCTATAGCAAGGAATGGTCTTCCTAAAATCAATGGTATCTCAGCATCTTCCTCCATGTCTAACACCACAAAATCAGCTGGGAATATAAATCTGTCCACCTTGACCAGGAGGTCTTCCACCACACCATATGGATATTTGATCGACCTATCAGCTAGCTGGAGGCACATCATGGTAGGCTTCACCTCCTCTATTTCTAGTCTCTTCATTATGGAAAGAGACATCAAGTTAATACTAGCCCCTATGTCACAAGGCTTTTCCAATTTGCAAGTTGCCTATGGTGCAGAGGATTGCAAAGCAACCTGGATCCTTCTCACTGAGTGAGCTTCCTTTGAATGATGGCACTGCACTCTTCCGTGAGAGCTACAATTTCATCCTCCTTTAATTTTTCTTTGGACAAAGAATCCCTTCCATGGACTGGCATGAGAATGGCATTTTCCACCGCTTTAGCTAGTGATATAACTGTAATTTCAATATGTCCGTGAATTTTGGAGAACTTCCTCTTCTGTAATGCTTTTTTTTTAGTCTTCTTGGGGACTGGATATTTTCAGTAAGCACAATCAACTTTTCTCATTTTAGTAATCAAACACCCAATTATGTCTGAGGCCTCCAACTGGTAAAGTAATCAAGAAACTAACGATAATTTAAATAATAAATAAATATAAATAGGAATACAAAAAATAGACAAATAAATAATAGAATAACAAATAAATAGAGAAATAATTAAACAAATAAAAAAAGGGGAGAGCGAATGAAAAATAAAGGCTAGATGAAGTAAAAATATGTGGAAAAAGAAAGAATATAAAAAATAACAAAACAAAAGGCAAAGAGAAAACAAAATAAATATAGATCGAAAGAGAGGAAGATGAGGTAAGAAGGAATCAAATGAAGAAAGAACAATAAAAATAATAATAAAAATAAAAAAGCACAAATAATTAAAGAGAAAATTATAAAGGAAATGTAAAAAAGAAAAGAAAATGAAAAAAAAAAGCAAATGAAAAAGGAAATTTAAAAAGAAAAGCGAAAGCATTAAAGAGGAGGCAGGTTTGAGTAGATGATATAAAAAGAGTGTAGGGGAACAAAAAAGGGTTCGGGATATATTTTCTGGAAGAAAAGGACTTTGGCCAAGGGAGAGAGATTTTGGGGAAGAAGCTAAACCAAGCCATTTTTTCTTAAAAAGGATCGGAGAAGAAGCTGCCCTCGCGTTCAGAGACGGTTTCCTCCTTTGATAGATATTTGAGCACTTTCCACAAAGACGTTATCGCAGAACGTGAGGATTTTCCGCTGCCACTAGGAAGAGTCCTCGCTTTAGCTGGTAAAGTCAACAGAGCGATCGATTTTGCTAGTATTTGAGGAACATCTTCATAAATTATCAAGACTCGCCTTCCTTGAACTAAAACCCATGTACATTAAATAATTCTAGAGTATCGAGAATTCGGTTTATAATGTGATCTTGATTGATAGAGGTCCGATCCTATCTAATTTCCGATTATTGTTCCTAGATGAATCTTGATTAATATTAGATGCGGATAATATCTATAGATAAATCTTGATTAGCAATAGATACGGGCATTAGTGAGTAGCTTCTTCCTGGTTCGAACAAGAAAATCAATTCCGACGAGGTCGAACATTTCCTCTGTATAATACACCACTTGCATGGGCTGTTTATTTCTTCATCGAAGCAAAAGGATAGGCATTGCTTCCCATTAATATGAAAGGATTCTTCCTCAAAGAGATACTGAACCCAGCCTTTGATTTCCTTGCACGCATGCTTCAACGAGAAACAACCTCCCCATATAGCTTCTCGATTCAATACAAATGGACCCCACACAAGCGACCATGAAGGTTCTAACTCACGTCCACAACGAGAGGGCCATGCACAAGCCATGCAGCTGTGTTAGACCCCAAAAGGCGTAAGTTGACTCTCCACGCTTGAGACAAACCATCCTTCCTTAAGCAGTTATAGGCTTGTTACCATATAGATTCATGGTGCATCCATCAACCATGATGGTGTCAAATTCTGATTCACCGGATCTGTAGGCTCCAGTTGATGATGGCATTATCTAGCCTTGCAGCTTCCAAGAAGCTCTTGGTGTTGCAACTACCTCATCACAGACTGGGCACATTCTGACTGTATGATGGTTAAAGCTGTTGATATGGATAATTAACATGCAGCCTGCCAGCTTGACACTTCCAGGAGCCATACTGAAGGAGGAACACTTACTGCCAGTAGAAGTTAAAATGGTTTAGCGTTCATAGTCGCAGGGGCTCTGATCAGCACTCACATGGGCTATCATATATAAACATGGAAGAGAATTTTGGCACACCGCATGACTGATCCCCTTCTCCTCACAGTGAAAGTCACGCAGCCATGAGTGTATGGTTGTTAAGGAGTTCCTTCTTGCCAATGCCACCATATCCAGCATACTTCCATGGGTCGAAAGCTTTATTCCTTGCTCGATCCGATGTAAGCCAAGGGTCACACTCTAAATGAGGCACCTGTCTCCAAGCATTGACCCATAGTTTGGTTATCGGTCACATTTATTTCCACATTTTTTCCATTCTAATTGAAAGATGGAGAGCCTTGCACGAACATCTTGATTATCAGAATGGGGTTCTTCTATGGTGGCAGCAATATTGATATTAAATCATGGATTCATAATGATCGGGGGATGTTAATCCAAGGCTTGTCGCAGTTTTTGAAATCCCATTAGTTAATTGATTCGAAAGGCCTTGTCACAGTGATTTGTATAATGCCTAACGTCCTCTTAGGTTCTTTATGGATAGCTAATGGCAAAAGTTTATCCTGCAGTGGGCCCCACTTCCCAAATCTTTCTCATAGAGTTCTTGTATCGAAACGGAAATCACCCCTTACCTGTTGGAAAACTTCAAAATACAAGTATTATAATTAGCCAATGCATCAAGTGTCTTCATCAAATTATTCAATTCGTTTGATAGGAACCACCCTTGGAAAGGTCTCCCCCATGAATGAATTAGAAAGGAAATTGATTACCCCTTTAGATCCACCTAATAAGAAGCATGGTGCTTTTGTTTGTACACAAGATAAGCCAAGAAATGGAGTCACCACTATGGATTATATAGGCATTGGAAGCGTGGATATCAACGAGCCTAAGGTGGCAGCAATACACCTATCCTCAAAAGCTCTTGAGCGCAAAACTACCATGACTAAGGTGTCACAGAACAGACGCCCAAAGTTGATGGTCAAGCCAAAGGATCTCGAATTGCTAGGTTGCCACATGCACACATTAATATTGTATTACTAGTAATCCTCTTAGCTCCTTCAATTTAATTAAACCACTAGCAAGACTATTTGGCCTCAATTAGAGACCCAGTTAGTGGTTATTTGCTCCCACATTACTCTTACATTCCGCTTTCAACTCTCACAGTGGCTTCACATTCTTAATTATTCACAGTGCCTATCTGCCACTTTTTATCAGAAGGCCATAATCAAACTATATTACTGTCACTCATGTAAACTAGTGTTTGTGTTTTGAGGCAACTTCTGAACAAACCATAGTCATATGGTCCATCCCAAATTAAGCCAGGTACGATCAAACCCATGCACGTAGGTCTTCTACAATTTACAAAAGGCATGAACAAGACTTTCACACGTTTGTACTTAGATAAGATTAGCCCCTGTGAATAATCCACCAGCAGACCTTGTCCAATAAAAGGAATGGCCCACCTTATAAAGACGATCAAGGCTAATAAACCATAAATCCTGTTATTCATGGAGAACTAATAGCTCCCACGTCTGTTTCATCTCAATTGTACAGCATTTTTCAAAAGGGATTTTAGAGGCAAAAGAAATATCCTCAAGTTACACACATGTAAATTGGGTCACACCTCCTAAATGGATTAGCCTGCCACTCGATGGCCTAACCTTTTAATCTAAGTTCATTTTAATTAGGTTCGATTGCTCAATCTTCTAATTAGGGTCGAGTTTAAATTTTTTTTTTCTTTTTTTCTCTGAATTTTGAAATTAAATTCAATTCTTTCCTTTAATTTTAACTTCTAAATATTGTGCTTGAAATCAAGACTTAATGTAGATCTATCTCATTATTCATGCTTTTCTTTAAATTCAAAACTAAATTCATTCTAAATTAAGTTCAACTCGTCATGTTTCAATTCAAATATTTCAATAGAATCTAATACTTTTCCTTAAATTTCAATTCAAATTAGTTCAAATCCATTCATTCCCCCTTAAATTTCAAACCAAATCCAAATTAAATTGTATAATTCTAAGTCTCATGCAATGAACCCTAAACATGAATTGGTAGCTTTTTCTGTTGTTCGATGTTTAGGAATTCATATGGATCACAAGGTACCGTAGTTGTCTAGACCCTGCATATTGTGGGACTAAGAATCCTTCAGAATAATTTCAATAGTAATTTCATTTAGAATCCTTGTTCATGCTTTACGAACCCTGCTACCGAATCGGTAGCTTTTTCTACTGTTTGATGCTTAGGGATTCGTATGGATCCTAGTGCAGCCATAGTTGTCTTGGATCCTATGCATATGTGGACTAAGGATTCTCCTTAAAATATTTTCAAAACATTCTGTTCATTTTCAAATACTCCTTTTCTAGCTTCTCCGAAGGTCAAGCCTTCAAACCAGAACTACGTAAGTCTTGAGTTTCCCATTGAACCGAGGAATACGTAGGAGCAGGATCAAGTCCTGTCAAGCTAACCTCCATCAAGTTATTTATTTCACATTAAGTAAGGGACCAAACATTTTCAAAAATCACACATTCAGTTTAAGGGTACCGTTTGGGCGAATGGGGTGCCTAACACCTTCCCCACTCGTAACCAACTCCCGAACCTAAATCTCTTTCTCAAGTTAGGGTTTTTCCAAGTTTTTTCCTTAAATAAAAATTTGGTGGCGGCTCCACTTTATCAAATGAATTCTATTTTTCAAATTTTAGCGAGTTCGTCGTCTCGTCGCAATTATGGTTGCGATAGCAACGACTTCTTCAATTAATTGCTTTTTACTTTTTCTTACTGGCTTTTCATGGAATTCTCCCTTTTGGTCTTCCTTGGCTGCTGATTGTGGGCTTGTTGCTAAATCTCTTTCTGGTTACATCTCTACTCCATTTTTGGAGGGTTGTTCCATTGGATCAGCAGCACAATTTGCTTATATAGCTGTGTTATCTCTAGCCTTTTGTAGTTTTGGTGGTCGAGCCTCTATCACCTTTCCACTCCTCGTTGTGATTGCATTGCACTGCTCCTTAGGATTCACCATCGTGTCACTGGGAAAGCTCCCAACATTTCTTTCTGTGAGCTGTTTGGGCAGCTGCCCCACTTGGTTTTCCAGATTCTTGATGGAAGCTTGTGTTGACTGCATGAACTGGCTGAGTATGTTTCCCAAGTCTGTAGAGTTGTCCAAAGATTTATTTGTCTGCTGTCGAGAAGGTTGTTGCTACATATACTACCCATTCCTCATGGAGGGACTATTTTGATTCCTGAAATTAGGATTATAAGAGTTAGAGTAAGGAAGATACTTAGACCTTTGTGGCTGGCTCATATATTGCATTTGCTCCTAACTGGATGTTCCTGTTACATTTGTGTCACAGCATCCATTCTCATGCTCTCCCCACAAAATCCTGGCCAGGTTTGTGTTTGTGGGGAGGTTCCCACGTTGAAACCTCGAATCGCGTATCACTTCAACCGCCGGGGAAATCAGTTTGTTTTGGGGCAAGTAGCTCGTTTATGTCCAACTCTAAAGACACACCTCCTTGGCACGCTTCTGTCATTCAGTGATTGGTATTCATTGGAAGCCATTATCTCAATCAGTTCCATGGCCTCCTCTGTAGTTTTGGTATTCAGAGATCCTCCGGCTGAAGCATCGATATTGAGTCTTGTGGCGAGCTTAACTCCATTGTAGAAAATGTGAACCTGGTGAACATCAGAGAAGCCATGGTGTGGACATTTCCTCAGAAGCTCCTTGAACCGCTCCCAAGCTTCATATAACGACTCTCCTTCTTTTTGACCGAAACAGGAAATCCCTCCTCTCAGTTTGTTATATTTAGAAGGTGGAAAGTACTTCAAGAGGAATTTGGATACTAATTCCTCCCATGTAGTAATGCTCCCTCTTGGTTGGGTTTACAACCAATACTTGGCACGGTCTCTTAAAGAGAATGGGAATAGTCTTAATCTGATTACCTCTTCAGACACTCCGTTCATCTTGATCGTGTCATATATTTGGAGAAAGCTTGAAAGGTGGAGGTTTGGATCCTCCACTTCACTGCCCCCAAACTGGTCCTACTGTACTAGATGAAGAAGTGCTAGTTTGATTTTGAAATTGTTGGCAGCAATCGATGGTCTCACGATACTGGCGCTGCAACCTACAGAATTTGGTACAACGTACTCTCCCAATGTGATTCTCCTGTTAAGCTAGTGTTCCTCCATGATGGAGTGGTGTACAGGGTGATCTTCGCATGCCCTTCGCTTTCTCTTGCTATGCTTTTCTTATCTTTTCTTCCCTTCCGTTCCTTCTTGCTAACTTTTCAATTTCAGGTTCAAAAGTTAGCTCCTGATCTTCTTCACCTCGCATAAATAAGGTAGCTGCAAGATTAAAACTTAAGGGAGAATTAGTATGGCAAATAGAGTCAGAATATCAAAAAGAATTGCTCAATCTAGTGGCATTCATAGTACTCATCAATATTGAAAATCAAATCCCCGGCAACAGCGTAAAAAAACTTGTTGGTGTATCACCATATGAAGGCAAGTGTACCTTATCGTTTTACAGAGTAAAGAGTGAGAAGAGTATCGTCTCCAAAAGGATTTGGTTCAAGTATTGAATTCTCACTGGTCCACTAATTGAACTCAGCTATGGAAATGCGTAAGCAACGCAAATGTGAAATAACTGCAAGTGCTGATTTTTGTTAATTAAAATGGAACATTGTTCTAGCATGCATAAAACTAATGAAAAGTAAACCTAGAACTGTCCAGTGCTAAATATTTGATATGAATGTGAATGAAATCAGTTTATGGAAGGTGTTAGGGTTGGATTTCACCAAAACTTTCCCTATGTAGCATTAGATCATTACGTGCATTCAAGATAAAATGTAATTGAAGATCGAATTCACAAATATTAATTGAAGATCAATCCCTTGACTCATCAATACTTCACTCAAATTAGGAATCCTAATCTCTTAGTAATTCCTAATTTGAGTAAGCCTTAAGTTCAAGAATTCAAACAATCTCACAATCGCGAATCTCTATCCTTAGAGCATTCACAATTATGTTATTCAATCTCAGTTCCAATTCTAAAACCAATTTCTCAATTCTGAAGAAGAATTTAAATTCAATCTATAAGTGGCCAAGTCATAGAAGCGTTAAACGAAGAGAAAAATAATCAATTTTAATGAAAAACAATTGTGAATGCATATAATATATCTGGGTTACATAGGTTTAGCAATGGCTTCCTCATTCCCTAATAGAGTTCTAGTTACACATAAGAATAAAAGAAGAAAACAAGGGAGAGGGTGGAAGTCATTCGCATGACAGCTCGCGGTGATTGCCCGTCTTCCTTAACCCTAGGGTTCCTCTTTCACCCAGAACAGAACCAGTGTCTAGGGGAGTGACGGCTCTATTCTCTATGTATTCACTCAAAGATTGGATAGATTGATGGAGAGAGTGATGCCCTATTTTTGTTTTGTTCTAGGCCTTTATAGGTGTTGTTCTATTGCGTCGCGTGTCCAATGCGACTTTGCTTGCGTTGCCAACATGTTGCGACAGATAGAATACTTCCTTTCTTTCATATTCACATGTGCTCCACGCATTTCTGGTTGCGTTGCCAATGCAAAATCCTATAACAAACTGCAGAAATTAAAACACATAAGATTTATAAGAATTTGTTGCGCGCAAGGCTTTAAAACTGCATTTTTCATATTATGTATGGGTTACTCAGTTTTCTATCATTTTCTCATGCTTTAGTGGTGCTTTATGCTTCAATTACTTGAAATTATATCAAAATATGTATCAAATAAGTGTCGTATTGGACACTTATCAACTGTCTAGGTAGTGTCCTTGACATTTGTTGTGCTAGGAAGGTTAGGATCATTTTCATCTACTCCTCTATGTTTTGAGATTGGAACATCTACATCTCTATGTTTTGCAATTAAGCCTCCACATTTTGGAACCTTGATTATGTGGGGGTTGACTCCCTCCTCTCTTGCCTGTAGCCACCTTGATTATACATATGAGAGAGCTTATAGTTATTAGAAGAATTATTAGTGTTATTCCCTTAGCATCCTCCCTAAGAAAGATTGAGGTGATTTCTTCAAGTGAAGTTGTAGGTTTTCTCCATGAAATGGGCCTCCTCAATTAGTCCATGTAGGCCTCAAATGTTCATCCTTCTATGGAACCACACAAGTTGCACAAATTAGACTTGAGTATGGCCTGAGTGAGAACAAGGGAAGCAAGTTGTGCCCCTGCTTGCATAAGTACCTTCATCTTTTTGTTGAAAGCCTCAATCTCATCGACTAACGAGGTATTTCGATATACTTGATACATACCTGCCGATTGAGAATCCTTCTTCTTTACGTGTCTATCAACAGACCTCCATTGGTTGCTGTTGGCAAACAGGTTCCATATCATTGTCCATGTATCTTCTTAAGGGTTGCGTAGGATACCCCCTCTAAAGGCTATATTGATTACAGGTCTATGGTATAGGAGAGGATTTTATAGAAGATATGCATGAGATAGGGTGTCTAGCACCCATGATGTCGAGATATTTGGAGAAAATTTTGAAAAAAAATCTTATGCCTCACGCAGGGAATCGTTCTCATATTGTGTGAAGCTGAAAATATCCACGACGATCCTGGATTGCATAAACCATGGGAAGTACTACATAAAAAAATGCTAAAGTAGATCCTAGGACGTCATGGATCCTTCCAACAAGGAGTTGAACTAGTCACTCACCTTCTCAATGATGGAGAAGGGAAATAATTGTAGTCTGATGACGTCTTGTGGGATGTCATTCATCTTAATGGTGTTGGTCAACCATATAAATTTATAGTATGGAGATGTGAGTCCTCTGAGACCATCCCTTCAAACTGGAGCAAGTTTTGTATCATGTTGATAAGTATGATACCAGTTTGGGGACCAATGCATACCTTTGAACTAGCATACCAATTACAAAGTTCTTCTCAACATTATCCATACCCTCACTCTATCCTCTTACCTTCTAATTATAGGCCTAGTCTTTTCAAGCTAGCTATATATTACAGAAACTAACTATCTATTACAGTAAGCTAACTAACTAATTAATGGTATAGCCTTAATTCTGTTAGTTTTTATTTCTTCTTCTATACACTTATCTTATTAGGGGTTTATCAATTTCCTCCCATATAAGTTGCACTTTGTCCTCAAGGTGAATGGCTTGTCATTGCTAAAAATAGTTCCACCATGATCCCAATACTAGACATATAAAACCCAAGTTATTGTTGGAAGTATTAGAAAAATTTAAGATGTTGAAATTAATTAAATCAGGGTAAAAAGCCCTAAGACTCACATGCTACCAACTCCCCACAAAAGCATCAACAAGACCATATTTTACTCCCTGTTTAGATGTCTTGTGGAAAATCTGCATAACCTACAAAACATTGCTAGCAATAATCTAAAACCTGTGAAACAACTCAGCCTTGATTCTGATTCTTGATCTATAAAATTGTTCCTAACTCTAACTCACCAAAGCTCATATCTTCTTCTAAGAGAGAAGTATTTGTTCTTATTCTTTGATGACAACAATTCTGATTTTTTCTCTACTTTTACTTCAACCAATTTGGCTTTTTCTCCTTTTGATTCTACATCATAATCTACCCTCCTTTGAAAATTTTGGATTCTTTCACCTCCTAGTAATTTCCACCTTCACAGCCTCCTTTCTTAAACATTGATTGATTTCTTACATCCAACCTTTTAGCTTTAAGCATTAATACATCAAGGGATGTTAAGTTATTCATCTCTAATTCTATCTTCAATTCTTCCTTTAACCCATTAAGAAAAGTTTCCTTGAGATATACCTCATCCACATCTTTCAAAGGACCTATTATGGATTCAAATTTTTCCTTATAATCTACAATAAATCATGTTGTTTAACTTCAGTGAGAGTTCAAATGCGTTACCAATTGCTATTGGTCAGAACCTCTCTATTACCACCTTTCTAAATTCATTGCATGATAGATGTGGGGTCTTAAGCTACCACCATTGAAACTAATTAAAGCCTCTTTCTTCCATTACTATAAGAACTCTTCCATCCTTTCTTTATCATTACCACCCTTCAATTTGCAATACCTTTCAATTTTATTCATCCACCCACAAGGGTTATCCCCATTAAACAGTAAAATGTCCATCTTTCTCCACTTATCATTGCGAACATGATATTGTCTAGATTTAGACCAAGATTTTTCATTTGCAGAAAATTATGCTTCAGCTTCCTCTTCACCTTTTTCCTATCACCCCTTCTATTTCGTAGGTTCTGTATCTCCTTCATCAAGATCTCACACTTATCATCCATCTCTCTTCTAAAATCTTCTTGACTCTTCCTTCATTCCAGCATGCTTTGATCCAATGAATTCAATATAGTTCCTATTTTTTTGCGCACCATAGAAAGCTCCCAAGATCAAAAGTTATAATACCAATTAATAAAGAACGGTACCCAAGAATACTAATAAGAACGATTCTTTATTACTGAACCCTTAAGATTCTGCCCCAGCCCCTATGTGAAACTAAAATGCAAAGTTAGGGAAAAATTTTATAAATAAATCCTCACTAATTATGAGTTTTGAAGAGACCCAATACACTCCAATTACAGAAGTCGTCTCAACATTATCCATACCCTAACTTTATCTTCCTACCTTCTATTTATAGGATTAATTTTTTCAAGCTAGCTAACAATAACTAACTATCTGTTACAGCAAGCTAACTAATTAACTCTTATAGCCTTAATTTTGTTAGCTCTTATTTCTCCTACTGTACACTTGTCTTATTAAGGTCTATCATGGTACGATCACCTTCACCCTACAACGTATAAATTAATAGAATTAGTCAGTTTCTATTAATGAATTAAGCATAATAGAATAACACAATTGTAATAAAGATACCATTTTAGAAAAAAGGAAAATAGGGTTCAAATAATAACATCACAAATTTTCCAAAGTTCCATAAAAGGGAAATCAGTTATTCGTGAGGAAAACATACAACCAAAAAATATTCATAACAAAAGTATATTACAGAAATACAAAACTGATGTTGCCAACAAAAAAAGAAACTATTTTGAGTTGCACTGCACAAGGACTACTTCCACCAAGATCCTATGGGAGGATGTCGAAGAAAGAATAGGGAATGAAAAGGTCGAAAATAGGAGATGAGGAAAGGTAGGCCACTGTGGGGTGTTGTTCTCCTATAGACCATGTTTGATCCAACTTTTCTGGAGTCTTCATGATTGTTCTACATCTCTACAATGTTGTAAGGATGATTGGGATGCCGCTTGTGTTATTAGGGGTGACTATGACGCCCCTGACATCACTAAGGTTGACGTGACACTCTTTCCTAGTTGTTTCAATTGTTAGCAAGGTTGTACTAAGTGGCATTGTCGGTGCTATGCCATGTTAGTACAATCACGTTGTCATAATCATGCAGCTTTATGCCAGCACAATCGTGCTCACTTCTACACGGTCGTGCTAGTTTGCTGAGGGATATTTTTATTCTTTTTTGCTTCCTTCTTGTTTTATGCCTTTTTTTCCTTTTTTTTTTTTGGCCCAGAATTTGGCTATTTTAGGATTCTCTACTTGCTTGATCATTCCTACAAAAACAATGAATATTAGGTGCAATTACAAGTGAATTATTCTTAATCGTGCAATTCTCTACTCTTCTTAGAGATGTCATTAAGAGCAATGTTAATTTTTAGAAAGATTGATTTCCACATGTTGAATTTGTTTACAATAGAGTGGTACATGTTACTACACAACATTTTCCTTTCAAATTTTTTATGGATTTAACCTTTTAACTCCTCTTAATTTTTTCCCTATATCTAACATTTCTTCTTTTAAGCATATGGATGAAAAATCTAAGGTTGGATAAGAGAAAAAGATACATGAATAGTTTAAGGATAATATTAAAAACAAAAAGGAACCTTATTAATAAATCACCATTCAGTTGATTTATCTGCAGAAAATTAGCTATAATTATTATGTAATTAATGATTATTCAATTGTAATTTCCCCTAATTTCTCTTATTTTTAAAAGAATGGTCATGTAAGCATAGAATTGGAGACTAGGCATATTTTAGGCTAAAGAAAGCAAAAAAAAAAGGCCTAAAAAGATGAAGGACTCGTAGAAGGATAAAAATGTACCTTAGAGAAAGTCAAGAAGCTATACTGGTTGAGCAAGCCTTCATAACGAACTAGGATTTCGAGCATGATCGAGCAGACCTAAGTACAAACCTTGCAATATCTTCAAGTTTCCAACATAGTTGAGCCAATCCTAGAAGGTGTTACAATTTATCCTAATCATCCCTAATGACTTTTGGAAATTTGAAATCATCCCAGCATCTTCATACGCTACAAACACAACTTCTTTTTAGTTAGCTCAAAATTTGAAATTTGAACTTCTTCTATAGATTGTTACATAGTCTCTATGAGATTGATACTAAGGGTCTAAAATACCCTTTTTTTACATAGAAGGGACAACCTTAGAGGACCCACATCTCCATATTAGAAAGTTTCTGAGACTAACTCATAAAGATGAATTGTGTTACATAGGACACCATACAACTATAATTGTTCCCCTTTTCCATAACGAAGAATGTGAACAATTGGTTGAACTCGTTGTCGAAGGCTCCATTACTATATGTAAGTAACTACATCTATTTTTAACGCATTATTTTTTGCAATCAATGCAATCCAGGATCATAGTGGAGATTGCTGGTTTCACCCAATTTGAAAACAAGTCCTTATATAAGGCTTGGGACTAATTCCAAAACCATCTCTGGAGGTGCCCACATCATAGGTACCAAATACCTTACCTTGTGCACATATTTTACAACATCATGTCCTATATCAGCAAAGTTGTTATTAATGCAGCTTCTGACGAGAGTATCCTACATAGCCCCTCAGATAACATATAGGAAAACATAGAAAACTTGGTTGCTAATAGAAATAAATAGCGATCTTCTTACAAACGTGTGAACGAGAATGACTCTTAACCAGCAAGATTATAGCAGGTGGATCACACCACTATGATAACCGATCAGGTAAAGGCCTTGAACAAAAAGATGAAGGCTCTTATGCAAGTAAAGGCATAATCTGCCCTGCTGGTTTAAACTCCAATTGCACCTGAACCTAGCTTGTGTAACCTTTGAAAGGATGTGTGGTTAAAGCTCATATGGATCCATAAAATGAGGAGGCCAACTTCATGAGATGAACTCAAAGGAAAAAGCTTGGAATCTTGTGCATTCAACTTGAGATGAACTCAAAGGAACAAGCCAACATAATGATTCTAAGGAGCGAGAAGGAATTGAAGATACCTGTGAGAAAGGAGAAAGAGAAGGTAAACATGGTTACTGGTGGCCACCTAGAGATTATTGACAACCTCTCAACTCCCACTAAAGGGAGTTCAAAAGAAAAAGGAAAAAGGTCGATGAGATAATAAAAGGGGATCTAAATAAACTCATGTGAATCCTTAGCAACCAAGCATACCTTTTCCTCGAAGGTTGGTTAAAGGGAAATAAAGATGACCCTCGATTTTCCAAATTCTTGGATATCCTAAAGCAACTGAGCATCAATCTCTCCTTCGTGGAGGTCATTTCCCAAATATCCAAGTAGGCAAAATTCTTAAAGGAGATTTTGAACAATAAAAATAAGCTTGAGGTATACATGACCATCAAGTTCAACAAGAAATGCTCTATCATTCTTCTACAGAAACTAGCACCAAAGCTTTAGGATCCAGGGAGTTTCATTAGGCCTTGTACTACTTATGAATCTTATTTTGATGAAGCTTTGTGTGATTTAGGCACTAGTGTTAACTTAATACCTTTATCTATTTTAGAAGGTTGGATATGAATGAACTCAAACCTACCACTGCTCTTCCCAACTTGCAATTAAATCTATCACGTATTCAAAAAGGATAATGGAGGATATTCTGGTGAAAGTGAAAAATTTTATCTTCTCTATTAACTTTATTGTGTTTGATATAAAGGAAGATGAGAAAATTTCACTAATCTTGGAAAGATCCTTCTTGACCAGTAGGAAAGCCAAGATTGATGTGTAATAAGAAAGGCTCACTTTGAGACTTGAAGATGAGAAAGTGATGTTTAACGTCACTAACTCATTAAAACACCCAAAGACTTATATCCCTTGTAGTTTTGTTAATGCTCTAGAACTCTCTCTCTCTCTCTCTCTCTCTCTCTCTGGAATTTCCTTCTGTATAAGAATAATCTAGAATAAAGACATATAAGGACCCAAAGCATTATAAGGAAAGAAAAAGGTAGGACACCTCCAAACACATTCAAAAATATGAGTTCCCAATAATAAAGAAGGTATTAATACATAAGTCATGGTTTTGTTTATTTTCTGGGAAACTTAAGAGTAAAGGAACTGGCCATTATAAAATAGGCAAGATGCTACTCTATGGTAAGATGGAACTTGTGAAAGAAAATTAAGACACTAAAAAAGAAATGGCAAAGAGATGAACATTATCAAGAAGGTGCATTTGACGAGGGCATCATTATGCCAACAAAAAAACCCTAGGTAAATCACCCATGGCTCTGCTTAGCCATTGGGTGCAAGTACGTCAAGTTCATGATGTAAAATAAGCGCTTACATGAGGCAACCTGATTTTGATATGTATATAAATTATTTTCAAAAAAAAAACTAACTTGACTTTGACTTAACTCTCTCCCACCTACTTAGGTATGTCAGGTGCCTTAAATCTAAAATTTTCTTATTATTATATTCCTACACAAGCTTGCTCAATATTTAGCACGTCCAACTGATTTGATCCAAGCACAGGATAGATGAAAAATTAAAACTTGTTAATTAACTAGCACCACTTGATCATCACGATTGTGTCCTTGTTGCATAACCTTGCATATTCATATTCATACTTTTAAGACTAAACATAAGTTTAGCAAGAATGTGACTTGTATTTCACAATTATGCTCATTTAAAATTGAATACATTTGCTCATGAATACGATTATGCCCTAGTTTAGACAATCATGCAAAATCATACATTCTAAACTTTCATCATGAATACAATCGTACCCCTATCTAAATGGCCATGCAAGTTCATCATTTTCTAGGTTTGTACCATTTTTCATGGTCGTGCTTCCTATTTTTCCAATTGTGCCAATTCTTTCATTTAATGACTTCATGTTTAGCATAGTCATGCCCTTCCTTAACAAGGTCGTGCATATTTACAAAATGGATGAGTCTAATAATCCAGCATGGTCATCCCATATCATGGAGGATTTCATGTTCTTGTTCAAGCAAGGTCATGCTCAATTATGCATAGTGTTGCCAATGTTTTCTAAGATAACATTATTTATTTTATCTTTACAAAAATAATACCTCCCTGCATTTAGAGGAGGAGTTGTACATATTTACACAATCGTGCATATTTACAAAATGGATGAGTCTAATAATCCAGCATGATTGTGCCATATCATGGAGGATTTAATGTTCTTGTTCAAGCAAGGTCATGCTCAATTATGCACAGTGTTGCCAATGTTATCTGAGATAACATTATTTATTTTCTCTTTACAAAAAGAATACCTCCCTGCATTTAAATGAGGAGTTGTACAACCACAGAGGTTGCAACCTTACAAGGATTGGCCTATCACATCCAAACCCAATGGATTGCTAGTATACAGTCATGGTTGGAAATACTATTGTGCTTCTCTTTCATCCTGACCCATAACTTGGAACTGAAATCTTTATAACTACTAGGAATAAAGGATCACATGATGATATACTTGGATGGAATGGAGTAGACTACAACTGCCTTCATACAAGAGCCCACCTACAAGGAGCCGACTCTGGAGTTTCTAGCTCCCTTCATCTGCTATGTCCTGACAAACGAGACAACGACATATCATATATTATCAGCTTAGAAGTCATCGATTTTAAGAGATCCTTTCCAATTTTAACGTTGCATTAGGATTTGAGATAGTATAGGGAATTCCCACTCCCTAGTATTTGGGCCTTCACAAACCTATCAAATGAGTTTGTTGAGGGGCTATTCCAGTTTGACATTACACGATATTACAACCATGATCCTCGTGTCTTAATGTCCACCGAAATCCAAGAGCTAGTACTTTGCATCCACATTGATGATTCTCTCTTAAGATCTTCTCCAGGAATGATAATACTAGAGTCGTTTCGAATATCCATCTATTCCTTCTATAGGTTGTTGTTAAATGTAAATGAGTGGATCCCAGTCAATTCTTCATTTTGTCTTGCTAGGGGATTGAAGAATTCCTATAGACAGAGAAAAGGGGCTTCATAAGTATTTGGTTCATATGTCACTTTCCTCTACCTCTATTATGGTTTCCTTCAGCTCAGGAAAACACTTGAGTAGTCGATTACACTACTTGTGATTACTACATGGATGTGCATAAGGGTGACTCAATGAGAGCCCCATGGCACTTACATTTTTTGCACCATAGTAGCAAGAGCAACCACAACGACATCACCTCCATAGCCACATCAACAAGAACCACAAGCAATGGAGGAGAAGATGGATGACACCCTAAGAGATGAGCATTCACAGGCTCACTCCCTCTTCAACCGCCTCGATCATTTACAATTATGGATGGATGGCATCTATGATCACCTGAATGCACAAACTGTCGCACTACTGACACAAACTCACAGGATACGACCTTCGCGTGGATGGACAGCCTATTTGTCATGCTTCTTCAGTTGTAGTAGAGCCAAATAGGCCATTCACCATTTTGATGACTAAACCTTATTTATATTTTATTCTTTTTTATTAAGATTATGTTTTATTTGTCTATGTTAGGATTTTTAAATATTTTTAATTTTTTTATGTATTTTTATTTTAGTTTATTTTATATAAAAATTATCTTTGTATGCATCGATACTATTTTTGTTTCATTTTGTATATGACTCTTTAACTCTAACACATGTGTTTAGTGTAAGTAGAGTAATATAAAGTATAAGAACTTCTTTTCCATCATTAGCATCTACTGGAGAATACATTGAAGGCAATACTAATATCTAAGTTTGAGGAGGGATACCTTCTTCCTCCTTAACCACTACCCAAGAAAGTCCTACTTTTGTCTCAATTATTTATATGTGTATATGTAAGGACTTAATTTTGAGGAGGGAAATCCTCTCTCTCCTAACTATCTTTTTGAAAATTACTTATCTCTTCTCTTGTATATAATGTTTTCTACCTTAATAAATAGTTTTTCAAACTAAATTAAGATAACATAGAAGATTAAGTTTAAGAAGGGATATCTCCATAATTTTTCTATAAATTGCTTGTATCGTATGATAATCTCATCTTTTCTAGATTGTTGGAAAGTTATGGAAACCTCTAATATTTTGTGGTAGATATTAATTGAGCTTAAAAAAGACATGGAAATTTTTAATAAAATAATTAATAATTAACCATGTTATTTGTAATCGTGTTTTACACTAGAGTAACCTTAGTAAATGATTGAACCTAATTGAGGTTGCATCCAATCTCTTTCTCTATTTATTAAGTGTTTTTTCTTTAACTTGAACATTCTATAAATTGCCTTGTAACCTTGTCAAGGATTTCATAAGTTGATTACATAACAAGAGAATGACAAAAGAAAATTAGGTTTTGTTGAATGAACATAAACCTAGAATATTACTTAGTATCCCTTGTGAGCTTGAAAGATTAAAGTAACTTTATTTAGTATCTCTCACATAATTATTATAATTTCATGTACTCGTAGAAATATTTTAAAATATAAATAAATTATAAAAACAAGAATGGAAAGTCAAAAGCAAAAGAGTAATCACAAGTATGAATTTTATTATGGAAAAGCATGAGACTTTAGTTTTCCTTCTAAATTTATCCAATATCACCTTCTAACTCCCTTATGAATTATAAGTATAAATTGCTAACCACTCAATCTAATTCTATTACTTCTCATTAACATACAATAATAGTATTTATTTTTTCCTTTAGTTATCATTCCATATGATCATAAAAGGTAAAAAATTAAGGAAAGTATAAAGAACATTCGAGTTTACTAATTTCATTATTAACTAGAAATCAAGAATCCTGATCGATCCTCCAAAATTTTAGATTCAATCTACATTACAGTTCTATTAATTAAGCAATTATACGATCATCTATTCTCTAATTAACTTAAAAATTAATAAGAATGATCTATTTTCATTAATTAATTAAGTAAAACAAATTAAACATAATTGAATAAAAAAACATATAATCATTCATAAAAAAAATATAAGGTTCAAATGGTTATATTATAAATTTTATTAAAATCCCATGATTCAAAAATTAGTTATACATAATAGATAAAAATAAAAAAAACATGCTAAATTTAAAATTTTAATTTTATATATATATATATATGGTATAAATGTAGTATAATATTTTGTGAACATGATACATTGTGAGTTTAAAATATATAGAAGATAATTTAATTATTTAATTTGTAAAATAATAAATTAAAAATTAATATTTCAAGAATTTATATTAAAAGAAGATTAAATATTTTTAATTTTAAAAATAAACTCAATGATATGAAATAAATTATCTAACCAAATTTACATATAGTATAAATATAGTGATAAAAAATATAACCAATTCTCTGTAGAAACAAAATAGCGGTTATATTTTATGTAATATTATATTTAAACATTATGGTGTTTAAATGTTTTAATTTCTCTTTAGAAGGGAAGAATTTTATTATTTAATATTATTTAAGTTAAGTATAAAAATTAATTTTTAATAATTTATTATATATAATAAATTTTATATTTAAATATGTTAGATAAAATAAGTTTTAAAATTTATTTTATTTTAATTATATAAAAATAAAGAAAATAAAAATATTAAAAAAATGTAAAATAAAATATTATAAAATAATTAAAGCTAAAATCTTAAAAAGATAAAGATGTTGATATTGTTGATAATAATAATGATAAAGTCTTAGCATAAAATATAAAAAGTATTAATAATTTTAAATTTTTTTTAACAAATAAAGAATAATAAATAACGGAGAAATCATGTATTATATTATCTTTAAATTAAAGACTCTTATTTATAATAATAGTTCACTGAAAGAAAATTAGACATTACTATCTAATGTGAACTGCATTGAAAAAAGAATTGCTAAATTCTAGTACTAATAATAATAAATTAATGATACAGTTAAGTAAAAAATTATTTCTTTTAATAGAATAACCACTAATTTTATTCAAGAATATCTTTCCATATCATTATATTTATTATTTTATATAAGTGATATTTTCTTACAAATTATTTGTTGTTTGAAATTTTTAATGAAATATTCATCTTTCTTTATCTTATTTAGAGTTTTTACTATAATTTAGTTTTATAGCCTTTTTTATATCATATTTTGGCTATCGAATAATAATTATTTTCTTTCAAAGAGTATATAATTGAGTTAGAGAAATTTTTCCTAGATGTAGTATTCATCTGTAAGATCGCTTTTTTTTTCTTTTTTTTTTTTTGGTCGAGAGGAAGGTTGATAAAATTGGTGGGAGATATGCAAATTCCTTATTTGGTGATGAGAGTTTTTTTTTTTTTTGGTCAAGGTGATAAAATCTAATTCACATTATTCTTGGTCTTCTAAGTTTGTAGCCAAGACAATTAAGATTGCAACAGGGTGATGAAATTGGTTTGAAAAAAACTGATCAAAATTGTGGGAGATCTGCAGATTCCTTATTTGGTGATGACATTTTTTTTGGTCAAGGTAATAAAATCTAATTAACATTATTCTTGATCTTTTAAATTTGTAGCCAAGCGTCATTTATGTGGCCTTGCCTAGGCTTGATCTTGGGTGCAGAAAAACGGGCTGCATATATCAATTGCCTGGTATATTTTGTTCTAAATATGTTTTGAATTTCTGATCAAATATTCATTTTTCTTTACCATATTTTTCTTCTGTTTCTTTATTAGTTTTCCTTTCCCCTTTAATCAGATAAAAAAAGATAGAACTGCTAATATTATATAGCGTAGTACATTCACAAGTAGAATTAATAGCTTAGGAAACAATAGGCACATAAATGAGTGTTAAAATTCCATACAAATACATCACCTCCCAATCATATCGGTTCAAATGTAGGAAAAATCAAGTTCAATCACGTATTCGGAAAAACCAAGTTCAGCCTAAAAGCCGCCTTTTCGAATCTTTTGGTCAGTAAACATTGAAAAGATGGAAATTATGACTTCCAAAGGCGTTCAAGAAATAACTAATCAGAAATAGCATTATGACCACGTTTCTGTCCTACATAACGTTCAAAAAGAACTTCAAAAATGAAAATCCGAAAATAGGTTTAAAATGGAAACAATGTCATACCTAAACAATAAAATACCAACCTGTACAATTCACTTCATTTAATCATCGTCGCCATTTTATCTACTGAAAGAGCTAACATTCCCAACGATAACAATTCATTTAATCATCGTCGCCATTTTATCTACTGAAAGAGCTAACATTCCCAACGATAAACCAGAATAAAAACTATAAACAACTGAACAAAATTCAAATCTGCAAAATAACTTTATACCCTAAGACCACCAAACACCAAGACAACCTCTCGCTTTCCGTACACTAAATCTCTTTATTGTTTTCTCCTTATTTCGCCCCTTTGGGGTACCAACGGCCACCGAAGAATACCTAAGGTAAAACAATGAATCTCCTGCTCAAGCTTAGAACAATCTTACTTTATTCTGTGCATTATCTTCTGGAACTTTGAGCATGAAAAATCATAGAAGCCACCTAAGTCATCACCGTGTGTTTGCCACTGCCATGGTGCTTCTTGTTCAGGTCCTGCTGCCTCTTAACAAACTCATCCTGATTCCTGTGATCTTGGTCTTCTTTGGTGAGGAAGTTGTCAACTTGCGCAGCAGCTTGCCGTCCCTCTGAAATAGCCCATACCACCAGGGACTGACCACGGCGACAATCCCCAGCCGCAAACACCCCTTTGACATTGGTTGAGAAGCGGCCATAATCGGCCTTGAAGTTTGACCTGTTGTCTTGCTCCACACCCAACTTCTCTGCAATTGTCTGGCAAAATAAAGCAAAGCTTGACCAGTTATTTACTTATAACAAAAACAATTCCCAGCTGAATATTATTCGCGTCAATACGTCAAAATATTAGAAGATTAGAGTCTGCTTTTGGCTAGAATGCAATAAAATTTATTGCTATAACTTATAACCATATGCACTATAATAGCAACAACCTATTTCTCCTTACTTTTCATCTACCATAAAAATATCCAGTTAGTTAAATTTGCAAAATGAAGCTATCAATTATGAATGCTTACAGCCTCAGGGCCAAGGAATCCCATGGCTAGTAAAACTAGGTCGGCCTCAATAATCTCCTCCGAGCCCTCAATTTCCTTGAACTGAAACTTGCCGGTTTCATCCTTCTCCCAGCACACACGTATCACTTCAAGTCCTTTCAAAACTCCATTTTCGTCTCCCACAAATCGCTTAGTCAGTACCTCATATGACCTTGGATCTTTGCCAAATTTGGCTGCAGCTTCTTGGTGCCCGTAATCTACACGGAATATCCGGGGCCACTGCATTCCAGTCAAATCAACATCGTGGTTAAACACAAATTGCGGAAAATATATTATCTGACAATTCTTTAGCCATTCCTAGTTAATGACAAGTGAAAATTTCAATTTCTCAGGTTGTCTGCAGCACATAAGAGACATGACAGACATTTAGAAAAACTAATTCAAATCTAACCTGAGGCCATGGATTGCCTGGGGCCCTAGTTGGTGGTGGCTGAGGGAGGAGTTCAAGATTCACGAGGCTACTACAACCATGACGAATGGATGTCCCTATGCAATCTGTGCCAGTGTCACCTCCACCAATGACCACAACTTTCTTGCCCTTGGCAGAAATGTAGTTACCATCCTGGAGATTGCTATCAAGAAGGCTTTTAGTGTTTGCATGGAGAAACTCCATAGCAAAATGAACACCTGACAGCTCCCGTCCAGGTACAGGAAGATCCCTGCATGAAAAAATATATGCAGATTTTTCTTGGTATTCTTTGGTGGTGTCATAAAAAGAAATTCAACTAAATGGATAGATAATAAATAGGACTAACGTCACTGTATCTCACCTTGGTTTTGTAGCTCCTACAGCCAAGACAATGGCATCATTTTCCTCTCGGAGCCGATCAAGAGAGTACAAAGGATCGTGTCCAACATTAGCATTCACTACAAAATTTATTCCCTCTTCAGCCATAAGATTGACCCGCCGTTGAACTATATCCACTTTGTCAGTTTTCATGTTGGGAACCCCATACATCATAAGCCCTCCAATCCTATCGGCTCTTTCATACACTGTTACTGTATGACCCATTTTATTTAGCTGATCAGCAGCCGCCAAGCCAGATGGTCCACTTCCAACTATGGCTACTCTTTTCCTGTATCAATGAAGATATTAGTTAATGATTCCACTTATCTAATGGATAATTGAAAAGAAAAGTACAACGATTTATTGTAACAAAGTTGAAAAAGTTTAAAAACATAAAAATTACTGTATATCAACTTAGAGGGTTATAAATATTTGGCTGTGAGAAATGTTATTAAAAAAAATAGCATACCCAGTTCTCTTGACTGGAGGTCGTGGCACCATCCAACCCTCTTCAAAAGCCTTGTCAATGATAGCACATTCAATGCTTTTAATTGATACGGGATTCTCAATAATACCAAGGACACAAGAACCTTCACAAGGTGCTGGGCACACCCGACCAGTAAACTCTGGAAAGTTATTTGTTTCAAGAAGCCTCTCTAATGCTTCACGCCACCTATTTTGATATACTAACTCATTAAATTCTGGAATTTTATTTCCAAGAGGACATCCAGAATTTTCCTGAAATTTTGAGCAAATATCTAGTAGTTTAAACACGGGTCCAAATAACTTCAGAAGGAAAAATGTAAGTTGCACATTAAAAATGAAAAGCTGAAAGTGGAAATGCACACCTGATGACAGAATGGAGTACCACAGTCCATACAACGGGCAGACTGTGTTTTCAAAAGGGGACCAGGCTTTGTCTCCTCCATCACTTCCTTCCAATCAGTCATGCGAACATTAGGATCTCTATACTGAACACCCTCACGCTCGTATGCAACAAAACCTCTATGTTTAACAGCATCAGTTACTCTACTCGGCCTCTTAGGTGATTCAACCTGCAGATATTCAAAGACATTAGTCAAGTAAAAATGTGCAAAAATTACTTGCACCACACCAAAAGACTAAAAGCGGAGTATTCACTAGGTTATTTAAAAACATTTATAGGGCCTACAGTCAAGAGGAAGTAAAAAAAATCCTTATCAAGAAACTATTCTATTCGTAAAGCAATAACAGACAGCATCTCCATCTTCACATGCCAGGAAACAGCCCCGAATTGAAACTTCTAGGCTTTCCAGCTAGTAACTCATGAAGATAGTCCCTCCATTTTTCACTTCATCTCATTTTAATCTAACACCACAAGGGAGATTGAATTTTATTTCAAAAACCAATAGCTCAGTAACTACTTAAGGAGAAAGTCTTGTTAAATAATCAAAGATATAGGAAGAGTGAACAAGAGTCCCAGGAGAATAATCCCCCATGTAAATGGTTTAAATTTGAACAATCATTCATTTTCTTAACGTAAAATTTGCCAGTATTATAAATTAATTACAATAATAAAATACTTAAAATTACCTGACTTGGTTTCTCATTCAAAGATGCAGTAGCCAGTTTCTTAAGCTCTTCAAAAGCATCTTTCTCCACTGCTTGTGCTTCATCATCTTGCTCGTTTGTATCTTTAGCAGCATGCACCGCTGCATCTTTGGAGGTTTCCTCAGACTTCATGCTTGCAAGAACACGTTTATACTCTCTCGGGAACACCTTGATAAATTTAGGAAGAAGGCTCTCAAAATTATCAAGCACTTCTTTGGCAACCACACTATTTGTGTGACGTTGATGCTGCTGTACCAACATTTTAAGTGTAATAATGTCCTCTTCCTCTTCAACTTTATCCAGATCTACAAGTTCTGAGTTGCATCGTGTGTGGAATTTTCCATCCGCATCAAGAACATATGCAATCCCACCACTCATTCCTGCAGCAAAGTTTCTACCAGTTTTCCCAAGCACAACAACAGTTCCACCAGTCATGTACTCACACCCATGATCACCAACACCTTCCACTACAGCCTTAGCCCCAGAATTTCGCACGCAAAATCTTTCTGCTGCCATCCCATTGAAATATGCTTCCCCACGTGTGGCCCCATACAATGCCACGTTACCAATTACAATGTTCTCCTTAGGGTCGAAGTTACTTCCTTTTGGAGGATACACTACAATCTTGCCACCAGATAATCCTTTACCAACATAGTCATTGCTATCACCTTCAAGTTCCAAAGTGATACCAGGACAAAGGAATGCACCAAAGCTCTGGCCTGCACTGCCAGTAAGTCTGATATGGATGGTGTCAGTAGGAAGACCAGCTATGTGGTACTGTTTAGTCACCTCATGGCTAAGCATAGTTCCCACAGCACGGTTTACATTATAGATTGGAGTTTCAATGTAAACTGGGAGACCCTTCTCCAAAGCAGCATTGGACAGGCTTATGAGCTTATTATCCAAGGCCATATCCAAACCATGATCCTGTCTTTGCACACAGTATTGAGCAGCATCAGGCCGCAGCTCAGCAGCAGGTCTAAGCAATAGAGAGAGGTCAATGTTCTCCAGTTTCTCATTGCTCTTAATGACTTCCTTATCAACTTCAAGCATATCAGAACGACCAACCATCTCATTAACTGTTCTAAACCCAAGTTGGGACATAATTTCTCTCATTTCTTCTGCCACCATAAAAAAGAAGTTGATAACATGCTCGGGTTCTCCAGCAAATTTCTCTCTAAGTACTGGATCTTGGGTAGCAATGCCAACAGGACAGGTGTTCTTGTGGCACTTCCGCATCATGATGCAGCCAAGAGTGATGAGTGGAGCAGTACTGAAACCAAACTCTTCTGCTCCCAGAAGAGTAGCTATGGCCACATCTCTCCCGGTTTTCAGTTGCCCATCAGTCTGGAGAACAGCGCGACCACGTAGATTATTGGCAACCAAAGTCTGGTGGGTCTCAGCCAGGCCAAGTTCCCATGGGAGCCCAGCGTTCTTTATGCCAGTCCATCTAGATGCCCCAGTACCTCCATCATGGCCTGAGATCAAGACATGGTCGGCATGACCTTTAACAACTCCACTTGCAATTATCCCTACTCCAGCTTCAGATACCAACTTCACACTAATTCGAGCAGCTGGGTTGGCATTCTACGAATTAACAAAAAGGGATTAAACAGGACGAACATCTAATTAAGGAATATTCAACCAGCAGCACTGAATGTAAAAGAATAGAATCCATAGATGAAAATACCTTCAGATCATGAATTAATTGGGCAAGGTCTTCAATTGAATAAATATCATGATGGGGAGGTGGGCTGATAAGTCCTACCCCGGCAGTTGAATTCCTAGTGACAGCAATGTCTCCAATAACCTTGTGGCCAGGAAGTTCACCCCCTTCACCAGGTTTTGCTCCCTGAAGATTAAAATTATTAAGTTAAGACACCCCTATACAGTAAATGAAAAGCTACATTTTTTATTTAACCTCACCAAAGGTAAGATGTAGGTATAAAGATGTAAAAGCACCCAGAGGTGCCTTTAAATCACGGTAACTCCAACCTCTGTTTAAATGACTCGTTTTGACAATTACCTGGGCCATCTTTATTTGCAGTTCATCAGCATTTGTAAGGTAGTAACTTGAAACTCCAAATCTCCCACTAGCCACTTGCTTGATGGCACTCCTTCTGGGATTCCTCGAGCCATCAGGAAGAGGCTCCATACGAGCCGGTTGCTCACCTCCCTCACCTACAACAAAATAGGGCAGAAATCAATTCTCGGAAACTTACAGCAATTATCAACAAAAAGATCTTCATTTATTAGCTCGAAATAGAAATCTTTCTAGGGAGAATGATACTGGAAAGCATCATGTGTGTCACCATTCTTGACACTGGGTAAAAGACTAGACATTTGTTTCTCCCTTTTAAGATGGAAAAGGAAAAATCTGATTGCATATTCTTATAATAAGTTAAACAGACCTGTGTTGGATTTTCCTCCAATTTTATTCATAGCCATTGCTAATGCTGTGTGTGCCTCCAATGAGATTGACCCATAACTCATGGCCCCAGTGCAAAACCGTTTTACTATTTCACTAGCAGGTTCCACTTCATCAATAGGAATCTTAGCTGCTGTCTCTTTAAATTTCATAAGGCCACGCAAATTGCAAGCCTTGTTCAACTCATGAACAAGCTTGGAATACTGTTTATATGCATCTGCACTGTTAGTTCTGGCAGCCTCTTGAAGCTTTGATATAGCAAGTGGATCGTTCAGGTGAACTTCACCACCTTTTCGCCAGTGATAATCCCCAGGATTTGGCAATGCTACAGCTTCAGCACTTCCAGGGGAGAAAACCCGAGAGGGAAAAGCCAACTCATGCAGTTGAAGAGCATCCCGAGCAAGCATCTGAAACGTTGCACCTTCAACTCGACTTGGGGTTCCAGCAAAGCACTTTTCAATCACTTCAGATGAAAGACCTAGAGCTTCAAAAATCTGAGCTCCTTTGTATGAAGCCAGAGTTGATATTCCCATCTTGGCAAGGACCTTCATCATTCCATAGTTGCTTGCCTTGAAATACTTCTTGACCAACTCATCTTTTGAGTAGAATTCACCACTTGCTTTTGGCGAGATCTTTCCATCAACCTGCAGTCGCCAAATTGCCTCCAGAGCCAAATATGGGCATATAGCATCAGCGCCAAAACCAACAAGTGTGCAGAAATGGTGCACTTCACGTGGCTCAGCAGATTCAACTATTAAGGCAACTCTAGTGCGCTCAAGTGTTTTAACTAGATGTTGATGGACAGCACCAACAGCCAGGAGGGAGCTCACAGCAACACGTTTCCTTGAGAAGGCTACAGTTTGAATCCCAGATACAAATAAATTAGATGGACGTGCACGGTACACAGTAGCTTTACACAATACAAAATTAACATAGTATAATACCTCTATCAGAGAGCACAAGGGTGGTGTAGCCTTCACTAATAGCGTCATGTGCTTCTCCACATATCCTATCCAAGGCTTCTTCCAACCCTTTCTTACCACGTTCCTTCGAGTAAGTTATATCTATAACTTTGCTCCGCCATCCCCTATAATTCATTTTTTTAATGGCTTCCATTTCTTCTGTGGATAAAAGCGGTCCCTTGAGTGAAAGGCGGTGGCATTGCTCCTTGGTGATTTCTGTCAGATCACCTTCTGGACCAACCATACATTCCATAGAAGTGACTATTTTCTCTCGAATAGGATCAATAGGAGGGTTTGTCACTTGAGCAAACATTTGCTTGAAGTACTCGAAAGTAAGTTTTTCTCTATTAGACATGACAGCTAATGGGGTATCATTTCCCATCGACCCAAGGGCTTCTACACCATCTTTAGCCATTGGAAGTAATAGCATTTCCAATGATTCAACTGTATATCTGCATGGACAGAACAGAAAATAAGAAACACTTCCTTTGGGAATACAGTGTGGATAAAATGGAGGAAGTATCAAGGATGTATGTTGCATACCCAAAAGCTTTCAATGGAGCCAGTAAACCATGAACTCCCATATTTTCCATATCCACATCATCATTGGATAGCTGTAGATCATGGAAGATGTAATAATTAGGCATGCCTATAAGAAATTAACGAGATGTTCAGATTGACTTTATGTTACACTTACTGGAGCCACTCCTGCTATGGTTGGTGGTACTCTTTCAGATTTATGAACAGAGTCAACTATGTCTTTGAGTTGAATCTTCTGCGTTTTGAGCCAATCCCCATAGGGTCTGGCCAATGAGTACTGTTCTTTCAAGGCATCATCATTTACAACTATATGCTTCTCAAAATCCACCAGGAGCATCATACCAGGATTTAATCTTCCTTTCCTACACACATCTTCTGGAGGAACGTCTACAACCCCAACTTCACTTGCCATTATAACTCGTCCACTATGTGTGACATAGAAACGGCCTGGTCGCAGTCCATTCCTATCCAATGTAGCTCCGAGATAGTGACCATCGGTGACTGCAATGATGTTAGACTAGATTGGATTAGTGCCAAATCGTAAAGACATTATGTGAAAGAACTTAGTCCCACAAAACTTTTTACATGATATAAGAGCTGGCCCATCCCATGGCTCCATGAGCGCTGAGAAGTATTCATAAAATGCTTTACGCTGAGGATCCATGTTCTTGTCATTTTG
Source organism: Canavalia ensiformis (assembly GCA_026541065.1). Lineage (NCBI taxonomy): Eukaryota > Viridiplantae > Streptophyta > Magnoliopsida > Fabales > Fabaceae > Canavalia > Canavalia ensiformis. The sequence goes on from JAMKYM010000290.1 coordinate 66,805, forward strand.
CCATGCTTCAGGAATCATCATCATAACAGCTTCAGGAAGACTTTTTCCTGAGTGAAGTAAAAACTCAAGCACACCATCAAACGCTCCTGCAAAAGAAAAACTACCCGTGAGGACCCAGTATACAACCATAGTTTAGCATGCTAATAAAGAACATTCACATAAAATTTCACCTGAATCTGATGAATTTGCATCCACAATGGGCAAAAGCTTCTTTAACTCATTCTCTGGTAAACCAAGCTCCTTGCATTTCAGTAAGCCCTCACGTGCCTTCATCCTACAAGATCGCACCAGATTAGCTGATATATTCTGCACCATATCTATCAACATACAATGATTACATCCTACACAATACTCATTGCTGTAATACCCCACCCATAGTCATCTAGCACAAAGCTTGTTGCACCTACACTGGAACACTATATCCATTTTTGAAGGGGAAAAAGGTGACACACTTAAGCAATTAACAGGCAATATTTACAGTCTGATTCATTCATTTCAGCAGATTGGATGCAGCTGACACGCTTTAAATTTGCAGTGCAGTACCATTAAACTATAGCAGTGAAAACTTATTCAAGAATTACCAGTTAACATTGCCTCTGAGGGTATTGATTTCTCCATTGTGGCCTAATACACGCATAGGTTGAGCACGATCCCAGCTAGGAAAAGTATTTGTGGAAAACCGAGAATGTATCTGCATGAACATACCAAATTGTCAATAATCCTGGTTATATTCTTAGAATATAAACAAATGTAGAAAATCAAATGCATAAGTGAAGTTTTTTCTTCTAGGCACAATATAAAACATATACTTAATGTGCCAATAGAAATTCTAGAAATCGTATCCACTTTCACCAAAATGATTTTTCACTCCACCACTTTGAAGAAATTGTCCTCCAGACCAACTAACGACAGAAAGCATCAGCAGAAATTTCTGCAAACATGATTTATCTTGATAATGAACTTTCTTACCAACTCAACCATTGCATCCAATCCAGCATCCAAACTCAAATAGTAATCAAGGAAGCGGAAGAACTTAAGAGATCATTCAAACCTCAATGCCTCAGAAGTCATTCCCCAACCTTGCATCTCTTCAGTTACTGGTTGTTCCCATGCTGTTTGTTGGAGTATAGAGTTAGTGGAGAAAGAAAATAGGTTAATGGGTAATATATTTACCAGGGCCATGTAGCTCGTAAACCTTTCATTGCCAAGATCTGCAAAATAATATTCCCTCAACTGAGCTGGTGTAAGCTGACCTTTGTAAACAACAGTCCTGTACAAAATTTGACAAACATCAGAAATTTGAAATTGACTAGATAAATATGGCAGCAGCCATAAGTTACTTCTAAAGAAAATGAGGTTGCCTTTTGACGACACACCTTGATGAAAGTGAACAGATATAGAAATCTGTAATGCCATCATTTTGGAGGTTTAATGCAGATGTAATAGCAACCATGCTAAGCTTCCTTAGTATGTACATCTGCAAGGAAAAAACCAAGCATCTATTAAGCACTAATCAATTCTATTAATGATAAAACGATGCAAAATGAACTGAACCAATAATTCTCAAAACCTTTTTTTCCTTGACAATAAATACAAATTCACCCGGATATTATGTCTAACCATAAGATTCACTGAATAAATTTATTTCTTGATTCTTTTTTTCAGAAAGGAAATCCAGTTCAATCATTGGTAAAATTCTTGCCACCAATGTCAACATGTAGAAAATATACCTGTATTTCCAAATCAACTTTTGATTGAGCACTTGCAGTAAGAAACACTTGTTCAATTACTGGTTCAGTCTGCAGAGCTGAATTGCCCAATCCTGTGTTATCTGTGGGTACAGATCGCCAACCAAGAACAGAGTGCCCCAGAGATTCAGCAACCTTAAACCAAACGCAAAGCAGAATTACAAACAAATATCAGTAACATACAAAATCACGGTAATAGTAATAGTAAAAGGAACTTAATACAAAATAGATAGAAGACACAGCACTCATTGGCACTGGAAAACTTCAGCATGATCACAACTGGCTGATATAGGGAACAGAACAATCAGTGGTGCACTAAACAAATCTTAAGTTGAAAAAGCCATTGCCATTAGGCATGAAATTTACAGAAATTTCAGAATTGGATTTACCTTTGTAAATATATTTTTGCTTTCATTCCTTCGTTTGTCAGATTTAGGCATGAAAAACATTCCAACTGCATATTTTCCTTGGGGGGGAAGCTCAAAATCCACAACCTGCAATGAGACAGACCCATTACAATAATCAACCTTTTTCAATATAACAGGTGAAAGACGCTAAACCAAGTCCACATAAATCAAACATCTTTCGTTGATTGTGATCTATTAAGAGGTTATAGACCTAGGAATGAATCCACCAAAAGATCTATTAACGCAATTAAGTGTTATTTACTGTTATTTTACACCTAACCAAAAGGATCTTGCAGCAGGAATTAATCTCAAATAAAGGCATTTCACAAAAAGGAATGAAGTTGTACAAGAAAAAAAAGGAATAAAGAAAAGAGATATTGAAAATATATTTAAAGGACATAATCTATTTCTATTATTTCAGCAAGAGACGGGGATAAAGATTATTAATGCTCCTCGTTCATAATAATAAAAGGAATAAAGAAAAGAGATATTAAAAATATATTTAAAGGAAAAAATTTATTTCTATTATCTCAGCAAGAGAGGGGGATAAAGATTATTAATGTTCCTCGTTAATAATAATAATTAAAAATATTAATATTATTATTAATGATAATAACAGTATAAGGGCAATCAATAACATAGTTCAAACAAAACGCCAATCAACGACAACAGAATAAAAAGACAAAGAAAAAAAGGAAAGAAGGAAAAGGAAAATAAATATTGAGAAAGTATAACGGTACTACTTAATGAAAAGCATCAAAAGAAGAGAAAAAACTTTCACAGATTAGAAGAGAAGTTTGCAAATTGATCTGTGAATAATAAATAGAAACATGATAAAATAAACGAAAGTCTCGTTTATTCTCAGAAGAACGCCAATCTCAAACAAGAAAACAAAAAATACACAGATATTTTCAATAATAAAAAAACTAAGTACTTTTTTTTTATGAAAACACACACACGAACAGGAACAAAACATACAGATGGATCGATTGATATTTGTAAGTGGAAAATAACAGCACACTCAAAGATACACACAATAAATAGATAGATAGATAATTGCAAATTGAAAAAAACACCACCACCCGCAAAAAAACAAAGCAAGAAACGTGCCTCCTGGTAAAAGGCATGAGGCAGAGCCACAAGAATGCCAGCACCATCTCCAGTGTTGACTTCACATCCACAAGCACCTCTGTGCTTCATACGCACCAACATCTCCAACGCATCTGTCACCTGCAATGCACACACAACATCACGCTATCACATCCACATCCAAAAATGCCGTAACAACTCATATCCATAACCAAACCTACTACGCACCGTTTTGCGGCTACTTTCCCCCGACAACTCCGCCACGAAGCCAACCCCGCACGAATCCTTATCCATAGCCGGATCGTAAAGCCCTAACGGCTTCTCCGGCACCGCCGAGAATGCCGACCGAACCGTCACTCTCAGCTTCGGCAACCGTCCCGATTGCAACAACCGGATCCGGTCCGAACCGCTCGGACGCAACCGAGTCCCCAACAACCACTTCCTCTCTATTGACGGAACAGAGCATCGCGCAACCCTGCTTCTCAGGCCGAGACGAAGACGCGCATTATTAGGGTTATTCAGAGCGTTGAGCTGAGGGTTGTTGAGAACCGGGAACGTAAACGACAGTGCGTTTGACATTATTCAACCAAACAAAAAAAAAAGCGTCGGGTTTCTTTTTTTGTGTGATAACTTTAATCGATGTTGTGTATTAATATATCCGAAGAGTTTGGGTGTTCATGCAAGTCTGGTATCAGCGTCGGGATTCTGTTACAGCCGCCTGAATATAAAACAGAAAAAGAAATATATCCAAAAAATGAAAAAGAGAGAACTTTTTTCACTTTAAATGTGACAGATCTAGGCTTGTTGCTCTAAGATCCGGATTTTGGTGAATTGTGGCTTAAAAGCACGGGGTGAAGAGAATGATAACAATTGAAGAAGAAATTAAAAGAGATTCGAATCACAAGGCTTGTCTCGTATGTTGTAGACACAGAGTGAGGACAGGACCGCTTTAGAAAACGCCCAAACTGAGGAAGTAACAAACGAAGGAAATGGATAGAGAAAAAGAGAGCGCGGCGCCTGAAGCTCGTATGGTGTGAGGGTTCTCGTTGAGAGTGGGAGAGGGTGAATTTATAAAGGAGAAAAGGGGAATGGGTAGGAGGAGGGAGGAAATGGGGACCACCTTGTTGTTCTTGTGTTTGTGTTTGTGCAAATACCAACTTCGTCCTCGTCACAGTTCTGTTTTCTTTGTTGACAGCTAATGATTCACAGTGACGCCACGTGTGAGCTGTTCTATGCGGCACGCTAAAGCCGCTCTCTGTATGGGTCCCGCCATTTGCCTGGCTAGGTTGGTTCGGATACTACGAACCTGTGTGCTGCTGGTGTGAATCGTGACTGGTGAGTGATACTCCCACTGTGCATTCATTCTTCCTACGGTAATTCGTCAACCTAACGGCCATCGGTGAACCCAGAAAAAAACAAAAACAACTCATCTTAGTCCAAACCCATTAGAAAATAATAACTAATAACTAAGGATAAATGAACTATTAAACAGTAGCATATAAAAGATGAGTTGATTAAGAAAAATCATAGCCGCACACAGTATAATCATGAATGACACATGGATATACATAAATCAGAGATATAAGAATGATTATCTAAAAATTAAAAATTATTTAATATTATCCCTTTTAATATAAAAAATTAAATAAAGAATATTTAATATAAAAATCAAGTTTTTTAAAAAATTATATTCTTATTTATTATTTATAATATAAAAAATTATAAAGAATATTTTGTTTGAAATAATTTTTTTATTTTAAGATTTATCAAATCTAATTTAATTTTAAATTTTAAAGTATAATTTTAAACCCTTTTGAGGTGATTTTTTAACTTCATTTTAAAATATGTTTAAAAATTAATTTCAGTTAAGATTTTAAAATGTTGGACAAAAATAAGTTAACACATTTTATTTTAACTTTTTCTTATAAATTTATTAAAAATAGATAAGATCCATTTAATTTTCAGTTTTGGCTTTTTTAATTTTTAAAAATTATTGGAAGTCTTTATTATTATGAATTTAGAAATAAATAAGGTTCATTTGATTTTAGTTTTAATTTTTAGCTTTTAAAGTTTGTTGAAAAATAAATTAAATCATTTTATTTTGTTTTTATTATAAATTAAAAAATTAAAATATTAATTTAAAAATTAAGTTATATTAAAATAATATAAATTTTAAATTAAAAAATAATAAATTAAATATTATTTTTTATTATTATTATAATTATAATAATAATAGTAATAACGATGAAAATAAAAATAATATTTATAAGATAATAATAATGATATGATAGTTATAATATAAAAATATTATATAATTATATAAAAATTTATATTTTACATATTATTTAATTATTAGAATTTAGAATATAAAATTTTATGTATATTATTATTATAATATTTGTATATTATTTAGTATTTATTTTATATAAAAATAATATATTGTAATATTATATTATAAATAATTATATAATATAAAATTATATTATAATATTATTAAATTTAATATAATTTATATATAAATTAAAATTATTTATTTTTTAATATATAAATAAAAAATATTTTTAAAAATAAAAAAATAAATTATTATTATTATTATAATGATGATGATTATGATAATGGTAATTATAATATAAATAATATTATATAATTATACAATTTTTAATTTTAAATATTATTTGATAATCAATATATAAGAAAAATAATTTTATATATTATTATTATAATTTTTTATATTATTCAATATTTATTTTATACAAAAATAATATATATTATATGTAAAAATTTATAAAATATAAAATTATAGTATAATACTATAAATTAATTATAATTTTATATAATGAATAATATTATTATTTATAAATCTATAAAAATAAATGATTAATTAATTAATAATTAAATTTTTTAAAAAAATAAAAATAAAAAATTGATATTGTTATTATGATAATAATGGTGATACTAATAAAGATAAAATTAAAAATAATATTGATGAAATAATAATAGTGTATAATGGTTATAATATATAAATTATATATAATTATACAAATTTTTATTTCATATATTTGATTGTTAATATTTAAGATAAATAATTTTATATATTATTATAATATTTTTATATTATTTGATATTTATTTTATATAAAAATAATATATTATAAAGTTATATTATAAATAATTATATAATATAAAATTATATTATAATATTGTAAATTTAATATAATTTATATATTAAATAATGTTATTTATTTTATTTTTATTATATAAAAATTAGATAAATAATTAATTAAATTATCTTAAGTAATAAAAATATATTATTATTATATGATAATCTAGTGATAATAAGATTAGGTAGATTTAAGAATAAAAATATTTTAAAAATAAAAATAATATTTAATAAATAAAAAATTTAGTTTTGACATTTGATTTAAAACAGTTTTAAAAATATGTTAAAAATCATTTAAAAATCTTATTGAATAGAATTTATTTTTAAAATTGATTTAAAAATTAAAAATTAAAAAATCATAACTACTTGGGACTTAAGTTAATTTACTTTGTTCTAATTCTTCATTACAAATTTATAAAAAAAATGATTAAAAATTAAAATTATTTTAAAATAATAAAAAAATAAAATTAATATAATAATAATTTTATTATTATTATTATATGTGATAGTAATAGATGTAATGATGATAGTTGTGAATATGGTAATGATGTATTTTAAAAAAAAAATTAAAATTTAAAATAAGTATAGAAAACTTCTTTTATGATTTTAAGAATTAAATCAAACGACTTTGAAATGTGTAAAAAAAAATTAAATCAAAATCATCTAATCAACAAATTTTTTTTCAATACCTTACATATTAATTTAACAATTAATTTGATTAAATATTTTTTATTTTAATCAACAAATTTACTATTTTTTATCTATAGCTTTTAACTTATTTTTCAACTTTTTATCTCAAATTATGTATTTTAAGAAATAAATTTAAATATAGAAAACCCTTTTTATGATTTTTAAGAATTAAATCAAAACTATTTTGAAATGTGTAAAAAAAATTAAATCAAAATCATCTAACTAACAAATTATTTTCAATCATCTTAGATATTAATTTAACAACTAATTTGATTAAATATTTTTTATTTTAACCAGAAAATTTTCTATTTTTCATTAATAGCCTTTAACTTATTTTTTAACTTCTTATTTTAAAGCTAGAAATTAAAAAATTTGCCAATTATAGTAAACAATAATTGATAAAATTATATGTTAAATCAATCGATAAAGGTAAAATGAATAAGAATATAATTACTAAATTAGAATTTAAGAATTATAATTTTTATTAATTATAAATTTTAATATTTTATTATTTAATTTAAATTAATATATTAAAAATAAAGATAATATTTTTAATTTATTATTATTTATGTATGTTTCTATTCTTTTATTATTTATGATATATTTTAATAAGAATATAGTTTTAAACAAATTACTTTTTGTTTAAAATTAAAAAATTTATTTTTAATTTTTATGAATAAAATTTAAAAAATATTTCTATAAAAATCATATTTATTTTTATTTTAAAAATTTTATCAACAAAATTAAATATTTTATTATAAATAGTTTAAATTAATTAATTTAGTAACTAAACTATATATTGTATTAAATAATTATATAAAATAATAATATTTAAGAATTAATGATAGACTATCATAATATACTAAGGATAAAAATAATGAAATATATTTCAACTAATAATTAAAATCTTAAAGGCTAAAATAATTAACATATCAAACCTATTAGGAATAATTTAGTGGTGAGAAGTTGGAGATTTCATAAGGATCACGGGTTTTAACTTTATCACTTTTCACATTACACGAAAAAACTAACATATTAAACAAAATTAAAATGATCTTAAAAAAAATTAATTAATTCTTTTAATTTTTTATTCAATTGAATACAATATCAAATACACTTTTAAACAAATCACCATATAAGCAGATCCTTTTGTCTTATATTGTAATATAATTATTTTGAAAAAAAAATTGTTACATGTAAAAATTTACCATAACTTATTAGCACATCTACTAATCATATTTAAAAATAGAATAAGAGATAAATTTGTCTCTTATTTTATTATGATCTTGAAAATTAGTTTTTGAGTTACAAAAAATCCTCCATTGATCATTCACTTAGTGATTCATCTTTTAAATTGATCACTTGTCAAAGAGTTAACAAGTATTCCTCAAAGACCATTTTTTCTAATCATTTTTCGTGTCACTCAAACAAACATGTACTTTCTTCATCCTCTTTCCACCCCCATCAAGCATCACACCACCATTACCTCTTCCTCCTTCGCCACCATCAGCCCCAAATCCTTTATCTTGTCTTAAGCTACCACCTCCTTTTTTTCCTCCACCAATGTCACTTTCAACTCCACAACCTACACCTACACCATGACTCAGCCCCACTATTATTCTAGGCATACTTTTCCTTTTTTACTTGCTGCTCTCTCCATTTTAGCAAGCATCACACCTTCATTTTTAAACTTAAGAATTTTATAGGTTGTTGAATGTTGGAGCATTCATCATATCCCCATAAGTAGATAAAAATAAACAAAAAAGATGAGCGAAATAGAATTTTCTTTAAGGTTACAATTATTGAATTGACTAGAAATTTTTTTTCTTATAAAGAATAGAGTAAAACACATAGAAGAGGGAGAGAAAGAATTAAAAATTTATCCAACGTTAAATCACGTAAGGCAAATTAAATATAAAAATAATAATAAATGATATTAATTAATATGTTGATTTTTAAATTTAGTGTAATATTTTAACTTTATTTATATTTAGAGTAAAATTTTAATTATATATATATATATATATATGTTATGTTGATTTAAAAATTATTAAAATTATGAAAGATAAACCTAAAAAAATAAATATTTCTAAAATTTTACAAAAATATTTACATTAAATCTTAAAAAACATTATTGAAAGAGTCTTATAAGAAGAATAAAAAGAATAATGAGTAATTATAAATCTTTCTACCTTTTTATTCTTATAAAATTTTATTTTTGTTTTAAGCTAATAAATATAAATTATTTTATTTAACACTTAGTTTATAAAATAGTGGGAGAATAAGTAGAAAAAAATTATAAATGGACATTTTTTATAAAAATAAATAGTTTATTTAGTAAAATTGAATAAAAAGTAAGCATGACAATTAATATTTTATAAATTTAAATTTTATTTTAAAAACGATCATAATATTAAACATTTAAATATCTAGTACTACAGATACAAGTAAATAAAAATTTCATTAATATAAATTTTATAAAAATAAAATTATAAAACTTAATAATTAATATACTAAAAAATTAAACTATATTTTTATATTTAAATAAATAATACTAATCTTTTATGAAAAAATTAAAAAAAATCCATTGAATATAAATAATACTAATCTTTTATAAAAAAATTTTAAAAAAATCCATTGAACTTGCCTGTTCAAGTGCCTTACTTATTCAAATAACTACAACTTATTCAAATGTCTTGCTTATACATGGAAATATAAAACATGAAACAAACATTGTTTTCCTTCTTCACAGCTTCATGATGGAGGTTTTGGTGTTGGAGGAGGTATAGGTGATAGAGTTGGAGGAGGCATTGGTGGATGAAAAGATGGTGAATTGGGTGATGACTAAGGATTGATGCTAATGGTTGTGGTGGTGGAGAATGAAGAAGAGAAGACAATGATGAATGCTTGGTAGGTGGGAGAAAATAAATGGAATGTTTGTTTGCTTACTTGTTAAGTGACCGAAAAAAATGATCTTTAGATGGTACCATTAACGTAAATGAAGGAGAAAAGGTTATATTCATAATAATATAGTTTGTCATTCATGTGGTGGCCTATATCATATTTAACATGATAAATCAACATATTGTTGATATCTAATTAACAAAATGATCAATTTAAAAGATGAATTAACAAGTAAGGACTAACTATTTTGCAAGATCATAATGAATTGAAGAATAAAATTCATTCCTTTACTTTATAAAAGTATATATTTTTCTTCTTTATAATAAAGCTCTTTGTTTCTTTTTTCACAAAAAAAAAATTATTTAATTCATATTCTAATAAAATATTTTTAACTATATCTCTAAAAAACAACTTTCTTTATGTAATAACATCATATTTACTAATTCAAAATAACCTGTAAAAAAAATTAAATATATATACATATAACTAATACATATAATACTTTATAATATTATTATTATATCATAAAATTGTATTTTAAAAAAACATATCATAATATTTTATGAGGTAATTGATAGAAGTTGATTTAGCTTAATCTATAATTTAAATTATAAATTATAAATATGTTAAATATTTAAAATTTTTAAATTTTAACATTGTTTGTTTGGATTAAATTAGGAAAAAAAATAAAGTAGGTAAAAATATTTTTTTATATTTATTTGATCATAAAATTAGAAGAGAAAGAATTTTTTTTTTTGTGTCTATTGAAAAATAATCTTTTCCTACAGGGGAAAAGTTACTCTATTTTTTAATGTTTAAATTATTTTAAAAATATAAAACAAAAATAAAAATAAAAACTATTATATTAATAAAAAATAATATAATCAAAACATAAAACTTTTAAATAATTTAATTTTATTGATCAGTATAAAATAAAACTTGTAATATCAATTAGTTTCTTTTCACTTTTTTTTAACTATTTAAATAAAAAAATTCTTCTCTTTTATTAATATTTTTATTTATTTAAATAACTTATTTTATTTTTATTTTTATTTTTATTATTTTATTTATATTTTTCTAGATAATTTATACAAATTAAATCATAAAGAAAGAGAAATTTATTAAAGAAGGAATGATTTAAAAAAGAAAGGTAAATCCTTTCAATACATGGATGCATGAAAAACTTTTAATTTGAGGACTTAATATTTAATAATTGAAGAAGTTTAAATATTTTTTAAAAAATATTTTAAAAATATTTTTTAAATTTAAAAATACTATTGAAAGAGATAGTATAACCTTTTATTTTTTTCCCTCATCTTTTAAAAATAATCTTATAAATAAAATTTTAGAAGTACGTTATTAAATAAACTTAAAATTTATATATATAATTACAAATTATATAAATTTAATGTATTAAAATAAATTATAAAATTATTTATTTAAAAAAATTATTGAATAAATTAAATATATTTTTTATATATCTGAACCTAATTTATTTATTTAAAAATATTTTTTTAATAAATTTAAATTTATTTATTTATTAAATAAATCAAATTTAATAAAATTTTAAACAGATCATATTAAGTTGTTAACTTTTATGTCTGACTCATTCCATCTTTACATAAAATAAGAAGACTTCAACTTACAATAACCTACTTAATTTAAATAAAATTAATGTTTGTTTCGTAACCTTGTAGTATTAAATGTTAACTAATATAGATTAATAAAATAATATTATGTGTCATTTTGTAATTAATATAGTCAAACTTATTTATATGTTTTTAATAATTTAATTTGTAAAACTTTAAAATACTATTATTATACATTAGTCTTTTAAAAAATATTTTTATATAAATTTAATAATATATATGTAATTTATATTTTAAAATAAATAAATATAATATTATTTAAATGACTATTGTATTATTTGATTTGTTTCTTTAATTAATTTTTATTTTAATTATTCTCTAAAATATTTAAACAAAATTTTAAATTTAATTAATATCTTAATTAACTTATTATATTAATTTCTTACAATAATTAAATTAATTTTAAAATTAAATTACTGCATTATATTAATATATTAATTTTAAATAACATATATATTAATTTTAAATAAATTTAAAATCTTAAATAATTTATTGTCAAAATTATCTATAATATTAAAATTAAAATTTAAAATACATTATTACTCTAACTAAAAAATATTGAAATAAAATTTAAATTAACTTATTATCTTAATTAATTTTAAATTTTAAATATAACATGTAAAATTTTTATCTATAATATTTAAAATAAATTGAAATTAGTTTATTACTTAAATTACGTATAATATTTAAATGAAATTTCAAATTAGTTTTAAAATTAACTTATTACTTTAATTACTTTATTAGGATACTTCTCTATAATAATTAAATTAACTTATTACCTGAATTATCTAATATTTATAATATGCAAATAAATTTTATCTTAATTGTTTAATTATATTAATTTATAAATTTATATATTCTAATTTACATACTATATTTAAATTAAATTATAAATTAACTTTAAAATTTATTTATTCCATTAATTACTTATTACATTAAAATTAAATTTTACATTAAATTACCATCATAATTAATTTAATACATTAATTCGATATAAAATTTAAATTAACTTTTAAATAAATTTATTATATTAAATTAAATTATTATCTTAATTAAGTTAAAACACTAAATTAATTACCTTAATTAACTTAAAATCCTGTATCTATAATATTTTAAATGTAATTTTACATATTATGATTTACTTATATTATTTAAAATTAATTTTAAAATTAACTTATTATCATAATTAATTTATTAGGTTAATTCTCTATAATAATTAAATTAACTTATTAAATTAATTATTTAATACTTATAATATGCAAATTAAATTTACCTTAACTATTTACTTATATGAATTTTTAAATTTTTAAATTTTTATTTACATACTATATTTAGATTAAATTATAAATTAATTTTAAAATTTATTTATTCCCTTAATTATTTATTACATTAAATTAAATTTTATATTAAATTATTACCATAATTAATTTAATACATTAGTTTAATATAAAATTTAAACTAACTTTTAAATGAACTTATTATATTAAATTAAGTTATTATCTTAATTAACTTAAAACACTAAATTAATTATCTTATTTAATTTAAAATCCTACATCTATAATATTGCAAATGAAATTTTACATATTCTGATTTGTCTATAATATTTAAAATTAACTTATTATCTTAATTAGTTTATTAAATTTAATTTCTTAAAATAATTAAATTAACTTATTAATTTTTATATTATATTGAATAATATAAGAGATATATAAACTTATACTTCTTGTGATTTAATTTTAATTATAAAATAATTTCAGTTTTATAATTATTTAACAATTTTTTAATCCAAAACAAAATTTTATAAATTTTGAAAAAAATTATTTCAAAAAATAAATTCAAATTAACGGATAATATACTTCTTATAATATTCATTAATTTTTTAATATTTAATTAAATATAAAATTTTTTAAATTTTTATAAAATTTTATAAGGATAATATATATAATATAATTTATTAATTTAATGGTTTGTTTGATGAAATTTAATTATTTGTGAGGATTATTAAGCGGAACCACTCTAAATAAAGTTACTCCCAAAATAATTTGATCCCTCTTTATTTATATATATATATATATATATATATATATATATATGTATACGTGTGTATATACATACTTGTATAAAATATGTATTCTATAATCACTTTTTACACCGGTTACTAGAAAATCAACATAAATAATTACATGGTGGTAATTTTGTAATTAAGAATTAACTTCTTATCTTGATTATCTTCTAATCGATTTTAAAATTGTAATTTAAGCCTGTTATAAATGGAACCGATGTAATAAGATATATTTAAATAAGTTTTTTTTGAATAATCAACCCAAAGACTCTATCATAAGTTATTTGAAATATACAATATAATGTGCTCGTGAAGTAAATAATTCTAGATTCAGTTGAAATGAATAACGGTAGATAGGTGACAAAATACTTGAATCTAGTGTTTTTGCTTAAGAGTTTCTACTAGACCTTAAACTTTCCTGATTGAGTCAATAAAATTTGTGCTTAGAAAATATGGTTTATTTTTTGATAACATTCTTATGTTAAATTTGTAGATTTAACTCCTATTGATAATATTATATATTTTTTCTCTTTATTTATTTTTGAACTAACTTTGTAACTATTGTAATCAATCGTATATGATATTTTTGGTTGGATTTTTGTTCAATTAATTCTTTCATATGTACATTATTTCGAAAATATAAATTCATTGAGATGGAATGGAATGGAAGGTCTTTCTCTTTCAAAATTTTAGTTTTAGTTTTCTGTGGATAGGTTTGGTTTTTTTTCAATCCAATGAGATGAGAATTGTAATGTGAATTTTCACTTATAAGAGGGATGGTTTTGGCATATTCATGGCAGAAAAAGAAAGAATGAAAGAAAAAAAGAGAGAGATAGAAGTGAGAAAATTTAAGAAAATTTGATATTATATTTTTTGTGATTTAATCATGGGATGTGAAGAGATGTCATACACTTTGGGATCTCATAAAGATAAATGTAAGAAACTATGAAACATAATACCCCTATTATTTCTCGTGCCATTTTTCTAATTTTTTTATCATTTTTTATTTCTTCATTCTCTTTTTCTTTGTTTTCTCTCTCTCCTAATTTCTCAATTTTCTTTACGAGAAAGGTTTCGGAAAATCCTCAATTTAATAGTTTAAACAATATCATTTTCTTCATATCTCTAGAATAATGGTTTCGTTGTTTCAACTTTCTTCTTATATAAACATTATTTATCAAGATCAAGAGGTTTAAAATAAGTTGATCCCTGAATATGTTTGTGTTTTATTCTATATAAATATATAATACTTCACATGTGATCTTAAGTAGGAATGTTCATATTAATACATCATTTTTTAATAGTAAAATAAGTGAAACACTTCTTTTTTTTACATTCATTTATACGTATTTTTTTATTTTTAATTTCTTTTAAGTATAAATGTAAAATAAATATTTTGATACCTAAATTAGGTGTTATATTGTAAGATCTAAAATAATTTTTTATTGGATGTTTTCATTGATGATATTCTTTTCGCACATTGAAAAAGTGGGGGTAAGGATAATGTTATTGTTGGTTGAATATACGTTGATGATGTGTCACCAAAATCATGACAAACATCAAAGAAAATCTTTAGTATTGGTACTTGTGAAGGACTTTAATGTATGTAGATGCTGTTTTTTTTTTTCTTTATGGAATAAGTTTCATGCTTTGATTTTAGAAAGGGCTAATGAACTTGTCATATTGTTGGGAAAGTAATTTCCTTAAAAGAAATATATAATGAAATGAGGTGCATTGATTTTATATTTTTCTTTACTAATTATTTTTGCTGGAAAAAATTGAACTTGTTTTTAATCCTTAAAAAAGAAAAAATGAACATGGGCAAAATACTGTAATGGAAGGAAGAGAGTATCCATACTTTTCTAAACAATGGTTAAGATAAAAAAATAATTAATTAGTTAACAATTTATAATTGATTTTATTTATTTATTTTATTGGGTTATATTATTTAGTTATTATTGGTTGCCATTTAAAATTATTTGGTTGTGATTTAGGTGCTCTTCACATGACATATATACTATTGGCATCCTTGCTTAATTGTTTAGTATTGTATATAAACTTTGGTTTTTCTCCTTTTAATAATATAATATTTCTTTTCTTCAATTTCTTTATTCTTATATCAAGAGATTTATTCTTCTCTTACATCTCTATATAATAAAGTTAGTTTTTTTAGATGTGTGTTTCCAATGAAAAATCTCATTTTTCGTGAATGAGTTAAGTAGAGTCTATTTTCTCTTTAACTTTACCTTTTCATTCATATATATATATATATATATATATATATATATATATATATATATATATATATATTTCACGATGTTGCTTAGGTTTTCGTTTTCTCTTCAACTTTGTTCATTTTTTCTCCAACTTTATTTTTTTATATATTTTTTCTTGAACTTATAAATTTTCCTATGTAATAATAGTTCAACTTATCCTAAGAATTTAATAATCATGACAAAATCTAGCATACTATTTCAAGCAATGGAGAGATATTCAATCAAAGATAAAGATATTGTATTATTGTAATTAATTATTTTATTGTAAATGTTCATTCTTATTATTTTATTGTATAATCTCTATTTTTTTCATTTGTCATATAAATATTGTTTAGATTTTATTGTGATGACCTAACTTGATTTTAATGTGAAATTTTTTTCATCATTTATGAATTTTTATATATGCAAATATTATCATTTTTTTTACCACTTTACAAGTTGATTGAAGTCTTATAGCAAGTACAACCTTGTTAAGATTAATAAATTTTTTACTGTACAAATTTAAATTGTGGTGATGAAAAGGGCCACAAATATTTTTATATGATCTTTTTATTAAATTAATTATTATTATAACTGATGTAAAAGATAAATTTTTACATCAATTCAACAACCAATGTAAAATATTTTAAAATTTATATCATTTATATCTATATTAATTTTATTACTAATATAAAAAGTTATTTTTAACCAATATAATTTTTTACTGATAACGTAACTTAACTCGATGACAATGACTACCTTTAAAAAAATCATTATTAAATAAACTTAATTAATTGAAACAAACACAAATTTGTTGTTACGATTATTATATCTTAAAAAATTAAAATAAAAAAATATTATCTATATATATTATCTATATATATATAAATGATATTATAAAAATAAGAATAATAAATTTAGTTCATACAACCATACATAAATTATATATAAATGGTTAAATTTAAAATTTTGTTAAAACTAATCACTTTAAAAATTATATAAATTTTTTAAAAATTTACTTAATTTTTATATTTTAATATTAATCATTCATAATAAGATCTAATGAAAAAATTTGTTTTTATATATAATAAAGTTAATTTTATATGAATATAAAAATAATAAATTTAAATTATATATATATATACAATTTTTTGGTAAATATATATAATTAAATATGTATAATTAAGATTAAAATCATATTAAGTTATATAATTACTTAAAAAATTAAAAAAAGTATGCTTTTTTATAAATATTTGTTAACAATTATATAAATTGATACCAAATATTTTAAATTGATACAAAATATATTAAATTTTGATGGATATACCGTTTGAACAGTTATTAAAATACTTTTTGATGAATAATTTTTTATAATTATAAATTTTATAAAAAAATTTAATAAAAATTAAAATTGTCATTATTTATCTTTAAAATTATTATTAAAATTAAATTTTTTTAATAAGTGACTTTTTAAAAATTTACATAATTTTTAATTTTTTTTAATTTTGATCATTAATAAAAAATTTAATAATAGAAATTGTTCTTATCTTTTCATATAAAAGAACATAAATATATATATATATATATATATATATATATATATATATATATTTGAGATGATAAGAACAAAGTTTTATTATTAAATCTTATATTAAATAATTAATATTAAAATATTAAAATTATTTAAATATTTTAAAAAGTTATATACTTTTTTTTTAAAAATTTTAATATTGATCATCCATACATGTATAAAAAAATATATTAAATAATATTTTTTAAAATAAAAATAAGAGAAAATTTTCTAACATTTATTAATTATTCTATACATAATTTTGTAAATGAATAATTAAGACTAAAACATATAAGTCATTTAACAATTTTAAAAAAATAATTTTAATATATTATTAATATAATTTTTTTATTATTAACTAATTCAAAAAAAAAATTGGATATAATTTTTTACAGTAATTATTATTCAAATTAATAATTTATTGTTATATATTAATTCATGATTGGATGAATAAAAAAATTACACCAATAATATATTTCAATTAAAATATTTTTAAAAAGTTACGTAACATTAAAAATATTAGGTGATTAATTATTTTTAATTTTAATCACTCATATATAATTTTATAATTAAATTTATTATTTTTCAAAAAATAATATTTGTCACTGTATATTTATTTCAACAAAATTATAAATTGAATTTTTTTACTAATCTTACAAATATTTATTTATTTAATTATTTATTGATTTACATTTGCTAAAGATAAGGTTAAAATTCATTGACATTGAATATTAAATTTGACTACTTATTTTATTAAATAATTTTTTTATAAAATATAAAATTAAAAAATATAATATATTTAAAAATTCTTATAAAATATATTATATTTATAAAATTTTATATAAAACAAAATCAATATATATTTTATCATATAACTTTACTTTATCATGTAATATGCTATTAAATTATAACTACATATCATTCGAATAATATACTTAAAAATGTTAATGTTGGACAATGAAAGTTATCTATAAAAAATATAAAAAATTATACATATTTTTTAATTTATAAATCATTTATGAGAATAAAATAAAATAAAATAAAAAATATACAAATTTAACATAATTTGGTATGATTAATTTATATTCACATAATAAATCAAAAGTAATTTTATTATCATTTATAATTTTAAAAAAAATAAATTTATAAATTCTTTGATGATATAATTATTCAAATTTTAAATATATATAAAATATTATATTATTATGATGATAAAATTTGCATAATTTTTTCTAAAAAAATTATATATATATTTTTTTTAAGTTGTTTGAATAAAACTTATGAATAATATTTATTTTGATCCTATTAATTTAAATTATTTAAAATTTGATATACATATTATAAATATATTATTACATAATTTAAAAATTAAATTGATAAATATTTTATTTTATAAAAAATATAAATAATATAAATATTCAAATTTAACACTTTATTTTAATAAATTATAAATCTTAAAATATTTTTTAATTAAAATTTAAGGATTAGTTTCTTTGAGATATATAAAATATTGAAATAAATCTTAATTTTTCAACAAAATTTTTATCATACAAATAAGTAAGTTTTGAGGCTCTGCATATAAATAAATATATATATATATATATATATATATATATTATATATAAACATAATTATCATATATAATTAGAATTTGAATTCGAGTAACATGTTTAAAAGATATAACTATCTATTAATTATATGTAATTTTTTAGTATCTCTAACTTAGATTTATCTTTTAATTTCTTAAAAAATTTAATTTTCTAATTATTAAATTAAATACACATGATTTTGTTTTCAATTTTTTTAATGAAAAATCCTTAATTTATTTTATATGATCCATCTGAGATGTAAATTAATTTTAAAATTTTAAAAATATAATTTAGTAAGATATATAAGTTAATTATAAAATTTTTGAATAAAAATAATAATTTAAAATATTATTGTATCTAGTCTAGCTTAGTTTATTTTAAAAGATAATCACTTATTTTAAAAAGAATAATTATTTTTAAATGTTTAATAAAAATTTTAATTTATTAATATATATATATATATATACATATACATACTAGTTTTTTAATTTTTAGAATTTTATCCTTATATATAAAAAATTATTATATTATAAAATTATTTGAATAAATATATAGTTTAGATTTTGAATATACAGCGATATTTAGTTTAAAAAATATATCATATGTATAATTTGATATTATTAATTTCTTAAAAAAATTCCAACAAAAGTAAATGACAAAAATTAACATAATAAAAAATAATATTTATATAATTGATATTTTTTAGAATAAATAATTTTAAAATAATAAAATACAAGTCATAAATAAATTTAAAATTAAGTTATTTGAAGATTAAAAACATACAAAAATTTAAAATAAACCAAAATAAACTATGTGTTAAATTAAAAATTAAAACTTAATTGAATAATTTTTTAAATTAACCTCTTAACAAATATGAATTTACTAAATTACGTTTAAAATATTTTTAAATTTTTAAAGTAATTTGAAAAATAAGATGAGTTAAAAAAATAATTTTAAATTAATTTTTAATATAATTTTAATTTAACTTTTAAAATAAAAAAAAAGTTTATTATTATTTTAAATTAAAAAAAATTTTATTTTAAATTTTATCAAATTATATTATTATTATAATCGTCATTATTATCCTTCAACCAACATTATTATATCATTATAAATATTATTATTATTAATATATCATTATTGGTAATTTTATCTTTATTCTGATTATTATTATAATAATAATAATAATTTTTAATTTTTATTATTTTTTCAAAATTTATTTTTATTAATTTTTTAAAAATATTTTTATTTATTTTTTAAAAATATTTTTTATTAATTTTTTAAAATATTTTTATTAATTTTTTATTTTTAAATATTTATAATTATAATTAAATAATAATATTTAATAATAAATTATATTTAATTTATATAATTTTATATTCATTATTTATAATATAATATTATCATATATATATATATTATTTTATATAAAATTATTTATTTATAATATTAATTATTAATAATTATAAAATAAAAAATTATATATTATATCAATCATTATTATTATAATAATAAATTTTTATTTTTTTTTATTTTTAAAATTTATTATTATTTTGAAAAATTTAATTTTTTAATGAGTAATTTTTTATTTCTCTACTTTTTAAATTCAAAATTTAAAATTACATTATGCACACTGACATTTTGAAGATTAAAAATATATAAAAATTTTAAAAAATCAAAATAAATTATTTGTATTAAATAAAAAATTAAAACCGTAAAAATAAAATGGCAGTGACCTCAAATTACATAAAAAAGGAAAAATTAAAAATTTAATTAAACATTTATTTAAATTAAACTCTTATCAAAGATAGATTTAGTAATTAAAATAATTAAAAAAATAAGGATAAATTTATTTAAATATTATTGTGAGACTAAAATTATAACTACTTATACTAAATAACAAAAATGTAATTTAATCTTAATTTTTTAAGTGACTCAGAGTATTTTTTAAATGAATAACCACTTATGTTAAAATAATCATAAAATTGACAAAAATACATAATTAATTTTCAACCTAACGAACTGCAAAGAAGATGAAAATGAAAAGTATACAAAAAAATTCATCATCAGTTTTCAACGGTTATGACTTTACTAAATAGCAAAAAGATGGGGTTGGCGAGAAGGAGCACAAATAATATGACGTTATGAGTGACGAAAACCGAAGTGGCGTTAAAAGGAAAATATCGATATAAATTAACCGTACGCGGCTAATTGTTTAGACGAAAACCTAAGAAAATAGCATCCTCTAGATTCTGCACCTGTCTGCTGCCAACACTTATCTGTTATTTTCTCTCTCTCTCACGTCAATCTTAATATTTTTAATTTTAGATGGAGAAAAATAAATATGTTTAGAAGATCATAATATTTTATATTATAAATAATAAATTATTATGTGTGGTAATTTTTTAAAATTTTATTATAATTATGTATTTAAAATTAAAAATAAAAATAATATTTAACTTTTTTGTTAAACCGAATCGATTTATGATAATTTATATGTTCAACGATAAAAAAATATGAATATTGAAGAAGAAATAGCTATAAAATATGTATAATAAATTTATTTAATAATTTATTTGTTTTTATTTTTAGAAAAATAAAAAATTTAATTTTTATCTATTTATTTTAATTTTAAAAATATTAATTATTTTATATATATTTTTTATTTTAATCAAATATAATAAATGAAGAAAATGAAATAAAATTTATATATAAAATATATATTAAAAATAAATAATTTTTTTAAAATTTAGTAACATTATTTACATTTTTTAATATTTATATATTAATTATTGAAATACCTTAATTATATTTTTGATGCCAACTCAAATTAAATCAAATAAAAATAAATTAATTATAGTTAAAAATTGAATTAAAGATATTCTAGAAAATAATTTTTTTAATAATAATTAATTTAATTTAATTTAATCTAATTTAAAAAATAAAATATTTAAATTAAGAATTTAAAAAATTAAAAGTAAATTCAATTATTTTAAAAAATTAAAAATATAATTAATTATTTATTTATTTATTATATTATATATCTTTTATTCCTATATATGAAGGGATGGTAGTACATATATTTCATATGTATTATATTGTTCTTCTCCTACTTATAGTTTAAAACATTACTCGTATTTAACCTTTTTTTTTTCATCTAATCCTCCACGTCGCACAAATTCCCATGAATGATCTTGAAAATACTATACTTACATTTTAGCAAGATGAATATAGTTTTGTGGATTCTTTTCTTCAATATTTAAATTAGATTATTAAAATTAAAAATAAAAAGATAAAAGTATTAATTAAAAAAATTAAAAATAAATTAAAATAAATCAATTAAATTATAATAATTATTTTAAAATATAATATATGTTAAAAAATATTTAAAAATATACACAGATACATATAATTAAGATTACTTTAATATATTTTTTTAGACGGGATCCTCGTGGGATAGGGACTATTATTTTTGTTCCCACTCTCAAATCTATCTAAGGAAATTTTTTAATCCCATTCACTTCCTCCACAGGAAAAAGAAAAATTCAACGTCAGAACTCCAAATGAAACAGTACTTGCAAAGATTTCCAAGGAAGAAATTGTCATTTCTAACAATACCCATTTGTTATATAAATAAGATTTCTTAATAAAACATAACACGAATTAGGAGTGGATTTTTTCTTGAAAAATTGTCCGACTCTTCAATGTAAAATCTAATTCAACAAATTTAAGTAAATAAAAAATTAATATATTAAATAAAATGGGTCAAACCATCCAAATCCAATTAACCAATTTCTTAATCTATCGACCATTCATTATTCATTTAAAATTCAAATAGGAAATACTAAATCAAAATTAACAAAAAATAATAATAAACCCGTATACCAAAATAATAATTGTAATAAAACCTTAGTATGTGTTTGGCGCACAGAATCAGGTATGACATTAAAATATGAAATTAGAATTAGACCTTAAAATTATAAGTAGGATGTTTTAAGATTTTTTAGAATAAAAATAATATTTTTAAAATTAATTTTATAAAATTATAATATGATTAAATTAAAATAATAATTTTCAATTTCTTACCTCTCACAGTTTCAGTTACATTTACTAATCTAAGTAATTTAAATTTTCGTTGGATTAGAGTTTGAATATAATTTTAAATTCATACATGAAACAAATATGAGATTATGTTTAAATTGAAGGGAATAAATAAAATAAAGAGAAATGAAATAGGACAGTATTACTTAATATTTTTTATTGTTCAAAATAAGATAAATTAAAATAAAATTTAATAAAAAATCTACAGTTAACAAATATATGAATAGAAATTTAAATCTGAACCGATTCACATGTAGATTGTTAGATTATTATTTTTTTAAAAGTTTTTAAATTGTTGGATATGAATGTAAATGAAGGTATATCATATTTATAATTATATTCTTGATTTAATGAAACTTATTTATTTTATTTTATATATTTTTATTCTTCTAATTAATAAATAAAATTAACTTATTATTCACTAAACTCCCTATCACTTTTTAAATAATAAAATAAAACATTGCTTGATTTCATAAATATTTTAGAAAATATTATATTTAACTCATGAAAAAATATTATTTTTTAAATATTACTTCAGCGGAAGAAGTTAAAAAGAGAAAAAATTAAGTAAGAAAGAAAAATAAAAAGATAAATGCTTATTTTTAAGATGTATAAAATTTTAGGAAAATAAGATAAAGGCGCACTTTGATTTTTTTTATAAATAAATATAAATTTAAATATTTTTTATCTTTTATACATATAATTAAATTTAGTTTTGATTTTTTAATTTTAATTTTTTATAAATTTTAATTAATTTTTTTAATATTCTTCTTATTATTTTATGTGACATAATATTATTCTAAAGTTTGCTAAGCGTCAAAATTTCAAAGTTAAACCATATTAATCTTAATAATATCAAGCTCAAATAAAAAGTTGTGACCTAAATAGAAAATTGTCTAGACAAAATGTTATCAACCCAAATAAAAATTACCCACAAATTATAGACTTGTGAATATCCGACTTTGACTAGGTAATATTTTAAAATTAAAAATAATATTATTCTTTTTCATATTTAAAAATATCAAAACCAAAAGAGAATAATAATGCTATTTTTATTTTATTTTAAATTTAAAAATGTAAAATATTCTTATAGTTTTTTTAAAATTTTAAAATTTAAATTTTTATCCTTCATTTTTAAAATAAATAGTTTTGATTTTTTATTTTCAAAAATAACATCTAGTTTTTATTATTGACATGTTCAATATTAATATATATCATATGTTAAAATTTAATTATTTTATATATAAAAAATAGTTAATTTTACAAATAAAAAATCAAAATTTATCATTTTAAAAATAGAAATTAAAAATAAAAATTTAATATATTAAAAATTTAAAATATATTTCATGAAAAAATAAAAATATGAAGCAATTGTTATAGAAAATTAAATAAGATTTTCCATTCATAAAAAAGAAAAAAACAAGAAAAGAGTAAAAAGAAAAAAAAAATCTATCTTTTAAGTGCCACGTACAAAGTATTTCTATTTATACCTTTTATTTTATTTTATTTTATTTTTCTATATAAGAAGTTATTCTGTGTATGAATCATCCAAAAGTATTACGGAGATACTTGTTTTTAAAATCAGGTATAAAACTTATGTCATTTTAGCTCAAAATTTTGTTAAAAATTAGAGTGCTTGTGCTCTGTTCGATTTTAAGAGTTTTTTTTTTTGGCATTGTATATTTGATTCGTCAATTTTTTTTTCTTTTGATTTTTTTTTATTTTTTATTGGATTTTATTAATTTAATAGAATAATTTTTTTATCAAAGGTTTTGAAAACAATAAAAATAAATGAATATATAAAAAATGAAAATAACCTGATTAAATGTCTTAGGATTAGATAATAAAAATTAAAAAACAAAAATAAAAGAAATAAAAATACCAACAATTAAAGGCTAAAAAAAATAAAAATAAAAAATAACTTAAATTCACAATCATTTTCTAAAAATCATTTCACATTGAGATTAATTACAATTACATAAGGGGATATGTATGATCGGATCTTATTTAAGAAGCTAAATTTAATTATTAATTCGTTTGTATTTTTATTCTTTTATATTTTTTAATTTAAGTTTATCTATAAGGATAAAATAAAAAATTTTAAGATAAAAAATTCACAATTAATTCAAAATAACCACTTAAATTGGTGTTTTATAGGTGAATGATTAAATTTCTATTTTTTCTAAAAATAAAAAGTTGAAGTAATTTGAAGTTTTGAAGTTCATATGTTTTAGAGCTCAAAGAGTTCTTACAAAGGTATTTATACAAATTATCCGGTAACAAAATCTTCATCTTAGTGAAATTTGAACTTATTTTAAAATTTATTATTTATAAAAAAGATAAAATGAATATCTTTAAAATAAAAAATTCACAATTAATTCAGAATAATTACTTGATTTGATGATGTGAGATTAAATTACCATTTTTTCAAAATAAAAATTTGAATGAATAATAGAATTTAAGAGTTCATTAAAATCATGTATGTTTTAGAGTTTAAAGAGTTCATTAATAATATTCTCACCTCGTATCTACACTAGGATTTGGCATGGTGATATCATAAAACTCTAATGTAATCTTTACCAAAATTAAACTATCTTTTTTGGTGACTAAATTATTTATTTATTTTTATATATAATTAGACTCTGACTTTAACTTTTAGGATTGATTTTAGCATTCAAAAATATTAAATTTTTATTGAAAAGTAAATATTTATTATATAAAAATAAAATATGTGATAATTAAATTTTTTTATTTTTAACAAAACCTACCATTTTTAAAAATTTAAAATTAGTCCTAAGAGTTAAGGTTAAAAAATCGTTATTTTTTATTTTGGTCACCTAATGAAGAAAAATTTTATTAATTGAGTACATGGCATACTCACCCAAATACATGTCTACATCAATTTCATGGCTTGAACAGCACCAATCTGAGAAACAAACACGAGATACCTAAATTGTACTTTTGCCTGCAACTATCTTCATGCTGACACCAAAACTTTATCATATAATTGGCACTTTTTTCAAAATGGGATTGTATTTTAATATGCTTCAAACGTTTGTAATAAATGCATTGTTTTATTATCTATACACTATTATATATTATATTTTTTTAATATATATTAAATATAATATTTTTAAAAATTTATTAAAATTAATATATAATATTTTTTAAATATTATTAATAATATTTTGTAATATGAATTAGATATAATATTTTTTAAAATATCATTAAAATTAATAGGTAATATTTTTATAATATTTTTAAATATTAAAAAAAATATTATATAATATAATAATATTATTTTATTAAAAAATTTGAATTATAAAAAGCGTTATAGAAAAGGTATGAGATATATAAATTTACATGCTTTAAAATTAACATAATTTAGGTAATGCGTTATATTTATAAATATTTTATTTTTATTGGCTTGGAAACTTCAACAAAATTGTGATTTAATTTGGTTATATTCTTTTATCACCAATCATGCTATCACAACCGATGGATGGGGTATGATCCCACGTTGATTATAAGGCTTTCACAAATGACATAGGGAAAAATAGATTAATAATTCATTTAAATAAAATTAAACACATGGATTTGTGGATGGAGATTGCCAGGGGCAAGATCCAAAGACATTGTTACGACACTGCCTCCCTATGAAGAACTTTCTGGAACTAGTTAGGGATCTCAACATGAAAATGAGAGTGAGAGATCTTCGTTAATAGACTATTGTAATTTTTCAAAAGGAAAATAAAGCTAAGGAGATTGCTATAAAGCCAATGATGCTTGAGATAATATAGTTCATGAAGACTCTCAAACACCAATGCCAATTTGCTGCTACTTCTTCTAGTGATAGTTAGGCTTGTCAGAACCATTCTAACTGAAAAGAATCTTGATGATTACTCCTTAGCATCCTCCATTGTTATGACTAGTTTTTTTTTTCCATAGAATTTGATATTGTTAATTATATTCTTTTTAATTATGTTTTCTTTTATAAATAATGATATTTGTGATACTTTTAGATATTTTGATATTTATTAGAATTTCAGGTTGACGTTTCAAATTTTGATAATATAATATTATTTTATATGGTTATAATCAATCTTTCTTTGAGTATATATGTAAAAATAAAAGAAAAAGTTAGTATTGGCAAGGCTCATGCGCAGTGCATGACAACAATTAACATGCACTAAGTATCAAATTGACCTGACAACATTAATCTTAGCATGGGCAAAGTTGATGCTACTTAGTGTTAGGTAAAAGTTTTTTTCAATTTTTTTATTTTTTTACTTTTATCTTTCTCTAATTTTCTCTTTTACATACACATTAGATTTTATTCACACATTTTTTATATCTCTTTCTCCAAATAGATGGTCTATTTACTAACTGAAAAGAATCCCGAACCTTTAGTATTGACTAAACCAACACCTACACTTAGTTACCGTAAACTTAGGTCACATCGTTTAAAAAAATTGACATCTATTTGCATTGATGATAGTGTTGGCTTAAGCTATTAGCTTCGGCTTAGTCCCATTTATTAGCGTTGGCTTACTAAAAGTCAATGCTAATTTTTAGCTTCGAGCGATTTAGTAGCAAACCCCGGTATCAACATAAGGCAGATGCAAATCATTATTTTACATTGATTTTTCTCCATTAACCACAGCTTTTAATCGACGCTAATGGTTGAATTTCTAAAACTGTAATCTCAATATACAAAAAGTCATAAAAAAGACAAAAATGATGTAGAGCAAGAAAAAAAAAACTAGTTCATATAGAAATAAATTATTAAATTTATATTAAAAATTCATTAAATTGATCTAATAATAAAAGATTAGAGATTAAAATAATTTAATATGAAAGTTCATAGTTTAATTCTATTTTTTAAATTGTACCAAAAGATTTCTATTAAAAAAAATATTAACTAATGCAATAGAAACTCATCTGTGAAATGAGTTACAGATGACTTTGATATTATTTAAATAAATTATTAATCTATTTTTGACCAATCAATTAATCAAACCAACCAATTTAATATAATAAATTCAAAATTTATCTAATTCATTTGCCACCCGTATCTTAAATACAATGGGCCAATATATCGTCCTGTAATTTTTCTTTTGGACTATAGATATTATAAAATAATACATTGTTGCACAAACTTACCAAACAGTTCCATTACAAGAATCAGTAAAGGATTATTGTATAAAGTAAAATAAACTCACAATGCCATGACAAAAAATAAACTAATTAAGATGTATAGTTACTACGCTTTCAACTTGATTCTTGGCATGCTTTCCAAATTTTACAACTGGATGGTGACTTTAGGCTAGTATCACTATTTAATACGCATTACCCATCTAAAGTTTTTTGACTAAAAGAAGGCTGTGTGAAAATATACTTTTTTTTTACATAGCTATCAATAACGAAATTACAAAGTCATCTTATTGCACGTGCATTGAAAATTTGCCATATTAATTACAGTAACACACAAAGCAGGTCATGTGCATGATCTCATTTTTGTGATAGTTGTTCAAAATGGGAGTGTGTCCAATTGTCATATGGGGAAAAATTTATTGTTCAACGAGCAACGTATTGCATGTGGAAACCATTTTGGAATTGGCCATCTTTATTCTTCTTTTCCTCTTCAATTGAGTTAATGTTTTTTCGCTAAAAAATGCAATGACGTTAGATCGATGTTGTTTGTTAGGTTTGGAGAATCTAAAACGTTCAAGAGAGATCTTTCCTAATTTTAGGCCAGTCAAGGTACTACACATGCAGGTGTGGTGCATGTTTTAACCAAATCTTTTAATACAATACTTTCCCAAACTATTGGGTTGGCCTAACATATTTATAGGCCTAAAGTGAACTTTGAAATATGTAGGACCTTTAATTTTCAAATTAATAATAATTATAACGAGAAACACTAATAAAAACTTATTAAAATCAGTATAAAGGAATGGGTAAATTGGATATGGTAATGGAAAATAATTTGGTTAATTTTGAAGAAAATAATAAATTTGTCTTTCACAATTTAATTAGATTGATAGTTTCCACCTATTTCAGAAAAAATAATACATAAATGAATAGAAGTTAGGTAATGGAGTGATAAAGAAGGAATATGATATAACTAATGTGAATGTCTCATAAAACAGAGAAAAATACAACCTAATTTTGATTTTAAAAATAAATTATTTAATAAATATTAATAACTAATTAATATTTAACAGAAAGAAAAAGGAACACAACCAAATAAGACTTAATTCTATAAAAAGTTATTTAGTTACTGTTATTATCAAGTAACAATTAAATATTTATTTTTAAAATGTTAATAATAAGTAAAAACCAAAATTATGAGCCTAAAGTAAGGCCTTGAGTGGCTTTATTGTTCAGCCGGCCCTACCAAACTCTTCCCTCCTTATTTATTAACTCTTTTAATACAGATTTAAAAAGTATTTTACATTTCTACCTAACTCTTCACTTTCTGTATGATCGTTATTTATTAACTCTTTCAATATAGATTTATCAAATATTTTATGTTTTAATTATTTATAAGGTATTATAAATAATATTTAATAATTTTTCTACTTACATTAATCACATTGTAAGTATAATTTATATAAATTATTGTCAGAAGGAAATATTACACTATTTATTTATTATTTAAACATAAAAACACTTGATATTATTTTTTTAGTTATTTGAAATTTTACAATATTAGATAAAGCTCTAAAATGATATTAAAATAATTATTTCATTAAATATAATAAATAATAATTATTTTATACTTCTCAATATTGAAAGAATTTAATACCACAAATATTATAAAATTAAATTAATTTCCAAACGAATTTTTAAGGACAAAAAATTAAGGAATATATTTAATTTATAAAGTTTATTTATACATATTATATTATTTTGTATTATATAATCACGTAATATATATGTGCGTGATTAAGAATATAAATTACATTTATCTATTCGTACAAAGAATTAATTTATAATTCAGTTCAATGTCCAACAAAAAATAATCAAATCTAATAGTTTTTGTATAACATTAACTTCATAAATTGTTAAAGTTAAGAGGAAAAGATTAAAGGATGTGTATCATTATTGATCAGTATAAATTTATAAAGTATGATTATATATATATATATATATATATATATATATATATATATATATATATATATATATATTATATGAAGTTATTCATAAAAAAAATAATGAAATAGGAAAGTTGTTATAATCTAGCTATTACAATAATTACAAATAATAAAATGAATCAATAATCATCTCAATAAATTATTTTGGCTAAGAATAAGTGTTAATAAAAATAAGTTAATTTCTTTAATTAAGTTATAAATAATCTATTAATAAAAATATGTTAATAAAATATTAATAAAGGTAAGTGTTTTAATGTAATTTAATTTTATTTAACATTTATTAAGAGTTATTGATTGTTTTTTTTTTTAATTTTCATAGAATACAATGTTTTAGTTCTATAAATAAAACACCTTGTGGTTATATGTAAATTAAATTGCAACAAATTATTTTAAGTTTTTTTTTTCTTCTTTCATGAATTAACAATAGTATCGAACTTATAAATAAGGATAGTATATTTTTATCAGTTCACATAAAAATTGACAATTTCAATAAATAACATGATTATTGAATTATTTTAATGGAGATTTTTTTGAAAATTTAAAAGTATTAACAAATTATGTTAGATGAAATTTATATAATTATAATTGATATGACTATATTAGAAGTAAAAAGATAAAATAGATAATTTAAAAATAAAAGTTTTAAATCTTTTTTATCTGTTTTAAGTAATTGATTGTAATATATTGAAGATCATATTTTAGAAAAAAAACTTTTACATAAAGAAAAATTGATTTTTAAATTATTTTTTAATCTTATTTATGTTTATAGAGAACAAAGCACCGAATTCATGTAAATTAGTTTAAAAAATAATAAACATATAAGTTTAAAAGGTTAAAAATTTTTAAAATATTTTTATATTTTATCATCAATTCAAATTTGGTATGTTTGTTGATAAAGTTTTTTTCAATTATATTAAAAAATAATAGATATGTTCATTTAAATTGTTATTTCTAATATTTTAATTTTTTAATTATTTTTGTTTTATTGCAATATTCAAAATAGAAGGAACATTACAAATAAATATTGTGAAACATATCTTTATGTATGTATTTGATGATTATATTTTGAAACTTATTTCTTTGATTGATTTGTATAATAGTTTTTTTGCTTTTAACCAATTTTTTTTATTTGTTGGTAAATGAATTTGTTAATAACTTTAAATTGTATCCTATTTAGCTTTTATATTGTAGTAATGTTATAAGGATTTTTAATTTTTTTTTAGGATAGTCAAAAAATATTATACACCTATTTGTTAGGGAACCATCAAAGTTGAATGTGTATCAAAATGATGAAATTGAATACTAGTGAAAAATAAAAAAATATTAAATTTTTATTATTTTTATCTTTTTTATTATTAATTGATTGAAATTGTTGAATTATATGTAAATAGGATAATGATATTATAATTAGATAAAGATGAAACAAATAAATAGAGTAATTATAATAATATTATAATATTGTAATTAGAAAAATTGCATTGTTGTAATTATGGTAATTAGATAACTAGATATCTCCATAATTAACACTTGTATTAATGATTCCTACTATAAATCCATGTTCTGCTGAGACACACACATTCATTTTATACCTTCTCACTTATTTCTCTCATATCAGAGCCTAATGAGAAGCTATTCTCATCCGCGACATAATGATTGGACCCATTGTCCATTAACAAAATATTTTTTTTTTTCTCTAGGAACCATATTTTCTTTCTGATTTCTTATCTCCATCTTCCTTATTAACCATGATTGACTTTGATCCTTCTAAGGTTAAGGCTCCTATCTTTGTCAACCATGTCACTACTTCTCTTTCTACTAAGCAGTTGGATGTTAAAAATTATATTGTTGAACCATCATATGCCTCTTATACTAACTTTTTGAAGTAATGTGAGACAAGTAAAGCCTCTAGTTCCACTTTGTCAACTGTGAACACTGATAACTCCTTTGATGGTCTCTCTCATTCTTCCTATTTAGAACCTTAAATTCTTGATACTGGGGTCGATGATCACATAAGTGGTAAGCAATCCTCTTTTTTATACTCCCTTTTCGATTCTTTACCTTCTATCATTTAACTAATGGTTCCTAAACGTGATCTCAAGGTATTAGTATTGTTCTCCTCCTTCCGTCTATATCTATTGATAATATCCTTCATGTTTCTGGTTCTTCTTTTAATTTATTGTCTATTCATTATCTCACTCGTACTCTTGATTGCATTGTTTCATTTACAAAAAATTCTACACTCTGTAGGATCAGATATCTAAGAGGATGATTGACTTCAGATGTAAGTTTTGAGATCTTTACCACCTTAAAACTTCCTTGGTTCTGCGGTGGTGATAAATTTTTACTATCATTATAAGTAACGTTTTTATAGTAATCAAATATTTTTTTTTTCACTTTTATCTCCTTAGATATTCAAATCTTTTTCTTATTTGATAGATCACACCATCTTAATTAAGATAAAAATACGTTAATGTTTAATTTATTTTATTTTAAAAAATCTCTTAACTAAGATGAAATGATTTTATAATGTTATTTTATTTTTTAATACCATATTACTCATTTAAAACTATTGATCATAAACGACTATTTTTTAACTTAACCCTTAAATTATTGAGAATATTAGTATTATGTTCAAATTTTTAAACTATTTATTTTTGAAATACAAGCATGTAAAAATGTATATGATAAAAATAAAAATAAAATAATAAGAAATAAAATTAAAAATGTTAAACAAAGGATAAAATAGAAATGAAAAGGTTGATTTTTCTAATATAGAAGATCAAAGTCACAAATATAGAAAAAAGTTGTTTATGGTTGAGATTCCAAAATTAACTCCTATTATTGCTCCTAAACAAATGTTGTCATCTCTACGACTATATATACTAAAATACTAAAACATGCAACAAATATGTCAATTATAATAAAGTCATATTTAGGGGAAAAAAATGGTCGTATATTCTTATAATGATTAAAGATTGCTACTAAATTGATATTATGTCTTTCAAGTTGGTGCATGAAGATTTTGAATGTCCAATTTGCTTAGAAAGAAATTGAATTATGGAATTCCTAAAGCAATAATGAAAATATATGCAAATTGCATATGTTCAAGTATAAAAACTAGTTGAATATTCCTTTGCAGAACACATTAGGAACAAAGTTTCGATATGTTTTGTATATTTTTGAAAAATTAGATTTTTTAGCAATGTGTTTTATTGCTTGACTATCATAATAAAGATGAGTAGGTGAAGAATGCATGAAACTAGTGTTGGAAAGTCTACTGTTAATACATTTAAACTCACAGGTGATATCATGGAATGATATTCTATTTTTACCAAAGAGTAAGACACCATATGTTACTTCTTTATCATCCACAAGATATGAGAGTTACTAATAAAGTTGTCAAAACAGGCTTTTAGACTTGATCTAATATAGGTAACAAGTTTTTATGGATAAAAAAAATTATTGAGTATATCTAGATCTTAAAAATAATAGTCCAAATCCAACCATAGGTGTGCTATGGACCTAGGCGAACCAATCTATATTAAAATAAAAGAATCAAGCAAATCCTTTAGAAGCATGAGCTACATGCTACTATTTAAAAAAAAAGTCAATTCTAATTGTTCACACAAAAAATTATCTAAAAAATATTAATTGTTAAAATCAAAATCAATAATATCAATAATTGAAATAATGATTACGAAAATAGAGAATAAATTTTGAATAAAGAAAAATATAAAAAACTGAATTTTTCCATGCATTGCATAAGAGTACCAAGTCTACGAAGAAAAATAAAAACAAATGATCAATTTTGAATCATAAATCATGCTTAATACCAATCAATAGTTTAATTCATATTTGTTGACATTAAGACAATGCTTTTTTAAAAAATAAAAAATAGAGTAAAATTGTAAAAGGATATAAAATATTGTAATGACCATCAATTTTTTTTACACAAATACACATAATTATTTTACATACTTTAATAAAAAGAAGAAGATTTCAATTAGTTTCATCAAGTTTGACACTTGAAGAGTAATGATCTTTCTTTATCCATCATTTTTATTATCATATTCTAAAATTATAAAATATTGAATTTATTAATAAATTCTTATATAAAATAAATTTTTAATTTTAAATAATTCAAATGATAAATTTTTAAAAAATTGAACCTACCCACAAAACTATATAAGTAATTATGGGCGCACATAAGAGATTTAATTATTTCATCTTGTAATAAATTTTTAGAATTGTTTAAAATTGTAGAGCCAGTGTTAAAAGATAGATTTTGATTTCATAGTAGTTATAGGAATTCTTAATATATCAAGTTTTTTTTTTTCACGATTTAGACATCTACAATTTTGTTCTTTCCAACAAGCTAAGATATCAAAACAATGCGAAAAAGACATTCTTAAGTCCTCTAAATAAATATTAAGTTGAAAACTTTTGGTATTAATAACTATTGTACTTTCAAAAATTTCAAATTCCTCACATATAAATTACAAAATAAACCAATAGTATATTTGTTAAAAAAATTAAAATGGGTGACCCAAACTGCATGGTGAACTTGCACTAAACTTATATAGGTAATGGAATAAAATTGGTCAGGTGAAAGAAATCCAAGATATGTTTATGCCTTGAAATTGAAATCCTAAAATCTCAAAATTTGTGGATTTTTTAATTTCTTGGATCTAGTTATCTAGCAGGATAATCCATCTAAGATAAGGTCTAAGTGTTGACGAACAACTTGTTCAATCTAAGTTACACCACTTATATAAATGCAAACCATATGTATTGTGTAAGAGAATATCTTATTTGAGACTACTCTTCACGTATCAAACCACTTGAAAAGTAGAATTATGATGATCCTCCCTTGATTGGTGCTTCAATTAGAACAAGATGTGAACAAAATAATAAAGTTCAGGTGTAGGGAAACAAAGACAAATAAGACGCTTAAGAAGATGACAAAGTTGCAATAGCAAAATCTACCCACTAAATATCCATAGGTGAAAAACTTAAATTAATATAAGAAAAATAGTGATAAGAATTATATCATTCTTTGTATATTAAGAAACATATTTGGCATAATCGTTTTTCATGTGACCTTGCTTCTTACATAAGAAATAGGTTAAAACCTTATCTTGTTTCTTTTTCTTCTCCGATTGAGGTGTAACCACAGTAGCCTCACATTTTCTTTTGTACCAAGAAGATGAAACCATATGTGTGTTGTATGTCTTGTCTCACAATAACCTTACTTCCTATTTCACATAGTGAGATATAAATGTATTCAAGGACCAATTGTCCTTTAGAGTATTATATTACACTTTGAAATATCCAAATTGCATAAAAATAGAAATCAAAATAAAATATATGAATAAATCCTCAAATAACTCTAACTTTAATGCCTTCAATTTTGAAGCAAGATGAGACATTTTCATAATGTACTCCTTTATATTCCCTTTACCTTTTTACCTCATGCAAACAAGTTTTTTCAAAAGATTAGTTGCCTTCTTCATTTTATATATGGCAAAGAATTGATGAACATCCTCTAAGAACTTCCTGGCATTGTTATCCTAAGTACTAGAGTCTCAAAATTATTCAAGAATGGAACATTTTATGATTTTTACACTCATTCAATTGAATCATTCTCATTCCTTTATTTTAATCTCATTAGCGTTTTCTATGGTAAAAATAGGTTTATCTTGTCAAAGATCTATGTTCAAATCCATAGAGACGGCGACAATTTCTATAACATCCTTCCAAGATTTGAAGTTTATACCATTCAACATAGTGACGATGTTAACTTGAGCAAAAACATGGGTAACTAAAGACATAGCATCTGTATGGTCAAAATATTGTTAGTACAAATAATGACGAAATACATAAGATAACATTAATTTCAATCTTTGGATAGAAAAATTAATAGTAATGACACTCTTCATTGCAGTAATCAAATATTGTTAAAAAAATGTTTCCATGAAAAACTAAGCATTTGCATCCTACTTTTACTACATATATTTTTTATCAATCGGTGAAATAATAATCTTTCGTTGGACCAATTAATGTTTATATATAAATAAACTTAAGGTTCAATGTTTATTCTTTGTCTAAAAATAAATTTCCTTTGAATCATTTATTATCAGCATAAATAACAAGTATCAATAAATCTTGAGTTCAGTGACCTGAATACCTTAATTATATACATATTAACCATTGCACATCAATTGATCTATAATTATGTACAACATCTTATGATAATATATGTCACAGCTATAATACCTTAATTATAAACATATTAAGAACTATACACCAGTTGATTCATCATTATTGATCCATCATTATACCTTATTTCAATGTATTAAAACTATAGCACAATGGATCATATATTCATACTTATAATGACAAGTACATTAGAAATATAGAAACTCAATATATAGATTACAAGATTGTCAAAGTTTAACATTTAAACTAATTTAATAACTTTTTATAGAATACAAGATTCATCAATCCAACTATTAATTTGAAAATTCTTATCAAGCAGATCATGCTTGTAAAATTTCATACAAGATATAAATTAATAGATACTTCATCTCATAATTTTCTTTTGATGTCTAATATATTATTTATAAATAAGAAAATATTAATAGTTGAATAATATACCTACAAATTTAATTGATAAATCTTATATTATGTAAAAGTTATTAATTGATTTAAATGATATCAACGAGATCGATATATATATATATATATATATATATATATATATATATATATATATATATATATATATATAGAGAGAGAGAGAGAGAGAGAGAGTAAAGGCTAATTATTTTCATTCCTTATTTTGTTAGTGAGTTTTACTTTAGTCATTAACTTAAAAAAATTAATTTGTTAGTCCCCCGCATTATCCTCTATGTTTCACACGTTAGTTCCTAGTCTCATTTTTCGTTGATGGTGTTCTGATGTATAACGCTAACTTCCATGTTAGACACCTAGTTCGATCTAAATGTTAACATATTATGGTCCACAATTAATATAATCCCTCATTCCAAACATTGTCATCTTCCATGGTTTGAGGATTGAGATTTTAGACCTTTGCTAGAACCCTAATTTTCCAATAAAGAAATTAGGGATATATATCTATGAATCCTACATTAGACTATCCAATTAACTTGTAATCTATATTAGGGGTTAGTGATAGAAGATGTAATATATTAATATCAACAATAATTTTATGCCAATAAATGCTTTAGATGTTTCATAAGCCCAAACTTCTATGGCCCTCGAGTACTTTATGCCTTTAGAATTAGTAAGGATTTTTCAAACCATTATAAACAGTTGTAACAACAAGCTGATTTTCTTCCTTATTGAATCCTAAGAGAGGGAGACTCTAATACAAGGGATCAACCATCTCAAATAATGCTCTAAAAAATACATTAAAAGATGGATGGAACAAAGACTACTCATAAGAAGACCCCATCAACATCTATACTAGTTAGAACATTGATGTTATCCATATCCCAAAGCTTAATCTGATTTTCTTTATTGATAGCCAAAAAATAACCTTTTGTTATGTCATTTAGGAAAAACTAGAAAAAAACTCAACTAGGAAAAATTTTCCATCTTTACTTGTCCCACAATATAACAATCTAAAATAAGAAAGAGCAGTTACAACTCATATGATAACTTACAAAAAGAAAAACCTAAAGAATTAAAAGGAAAATTCTAAAAATGATTGGATTTGTTTTCAACATTATTCCTTATTTTCTTACCTACTTCCATAAACACCATAGTGCATTGTGGTGCACCACTATTCGAGAAAATTATAGTCCACCTTGGATCTTGTATCATCATACAACTAGGCCTTGATTTTCACATCAATAGAAGATGAAAATATAAACTGCATAAAATTGAAACTATTGTCAGTCAAACATTCATTGCAACAACCTTTCCAAGAAAGAAATACCATAGTTTTGTGTATGTTTATTCAATCATGCCTCCACAATTGACAACATATTAAACAAGATTAAATTATAGTTGTACAAAAGCATATATAAGTTTGTGTAGGACTGATATTGGTTCTTAGAAGGTTGGTTTGCATTATATCCTACAGTAGTATGGTTAAATCTATTCTAATCCTTAATTGGTTCCTAGAAGGTTGGCTTGCATTATATCCTACAGTAGTATGGTTAAATCTATTCTAATCCTTAATTTTTAATGTACCAAAATTTTACGTACAAGATTTCTTTTGGTTTCATACCTTTAGATTGAATTTCCAAATAATCAAATATTGTTTCTCAGCTTATAACAAACAAAAAGGGCAACACTAATTAAGGAGGATGCCTCAAAATCCAACAAGTAAGGGTGGGGTATTAGGAGATTGTTACTTGATATTCTTACTCTAATGGAAGGTTTTGTATGTGTAATTGATAAGAATTTTCAAAATTTGGAGATTTTTGTTATATAAAATCTAGATAGAAGTTAGTCTGACTCATAACAAAAAAGTTATTGTGGACTTTATGTAACTTTTCTGATACAACTGTTGCTTGCGAAACAAGATGGAATGACTCTTTTAGTGCACATGTTTGTGGAAGATTCTTTATTTCTTGTTTCCCTTCAAATATCGCATGCAGAAAATAGTTTCTCCTCCATGATTAGGAGTATAATTTGAAAAATACTTCCCAATTCAATGCATTAGTTATGTCATAAAACTAGAATAAAATAAACAGTTATGATTGACAAATATAGAAAAGTCATGTACCATTGGCATAAGAAAAGCATATGGCCAAATCTATTTTATGTTGAGAAGTGTAAATCAGTTATAAGAATAATCAAATCAAGCTTGATTCTTCATTCCTTTTTAACTATAATCAAATCAAGCTTGATTCTTCATTCCTTTTTAACTTTTAGTAATCATGTATTACAACTTTGGAATATTAGTTGGAAATTAAATCTCTACAATGAAACATAGAATTAAGGTGTATCCATAGGGAACCATATGAAGATAAGTAAAAAATAATTATAAGCAAATTAATATAGATCACACCTTTTTATCATAATTCTCGATATAGATTACAAATCAATCAGATGGCCCAATGTAGAATTTGCAGATATCTATCCTCAATTCCTATATTGGAAAATTAGGATTCCAGTAAAGGGATCTCTAAAATCCCAATCCCTAGATCATGGAAAATGACAATGTTTAGAATGAATAATTATATTAATTGTGGACCACAATACGACGATGTTTAGGTCTATCTAGGTATCCAACATGATAGTTAACGTTACACATAAGCACACCATCAACGAAAAATGAGGTCAGGGACTAATATGAAATAAGAGAATAATGTGAGAGACTAACAACTTAATTTTATGCAGTTACTAGCATCATGTAAGTGGAGTTCCAACAAGTTAGAACATCAAGACAAGCTAATTTTTGTGAAGATATTTTTTGCATACTCATAATACTTCTTAAACTTTGCTAGTCTTTGATGTGATGATCTAACTAACCTAATTGTAGTCTGAATGCTTACATTAGAACTATTAATGTCCTTCAAACTATCATTAGTTACCAAATTAAGGATATGAGTACAACATCTCATGTAAAAGAACTTTTCATTTATGACTAAGAAACTTATGTTCTTCTATCTTTTTCAAGTAAGTTACAACTGTATCATTGGAGGATACATTATTTACTATATGTTGTTCAATGATTTGATAGGAAAAAATCACCAACAACACTATATATAACATGATCCGATATTTATACCTCTCCTCCAACAACGAATACAAGATAGTTAATCCACACAACTATGTACTTGGGTTGAAGTACAAATTTGGAGTTTTATAAATTTGAATCACTAATCTCATAGAGAAGATTGATAAGATAATGTTCCACAAGAGAAAACAAAAATATAATCCTCACAATAAAGAAAAACTCTTATTTAGGTGAATAGAAACTCCGCTCTCTTTCATGACTTTCATTTCTTATAATACAACCATTAATATAAAAAAATTATAATTAAATCAAAAGAATCTATCAACCTTTAATATAAAAAATTATAACCAATTCTAACAGAATCTGTATATAATATAATTCAAATAAGAGATTAAAAATATAATAAAAGAATAAAAAGTATTTAATTAAATAATTTCTAAAAATATATAACAAGTACAAAATAGATATTATGGTCAATTATGAGAAAAAACATGACAATTTTTTCTTAAAAACCATGTCCTTTAAGTAGTTATGTATTATGTATTGTTTTTTTTTGGATAATTTTTTTTAAAAAATAGAATGAAAATAAATAGAATGAAAATAAAATAAAAAAATGAATTGGTTGAGTAGATGACAATATAGGAGAAAAAATAAGTTTTTTTTTATTATTTGGATGAATAAAAAAATAATAGTAGTATGAATGTGATTTATATAAATTTTTTAAAAAAATTAATTTAAAAAAATTAAATTTTTACCATATTTTTATTAATATAATATTTATTTTTTTATTTTAAAAAAATCATTTAATAATTTTAATAGTTTAAAATGAAAAAAACTTAACTCTTCTATTTTTTCTTCTCTCAAAAAATAAAAAAATTTATGCACATCTTATAAATGTTAATTTCTTCCTTCTATATAATATAAAAAATATAAAATAAAATAATTAAAATTCATATAAATTTTAAAAACAAATTCTTTCTTCTCTAATTATTTTTTAAAAAAATAAATGTATAGAGCTTTGCTTTGTTACTAAATTAAATAAAACATCTCTCCGGCATCCAAAATAAATTGATTATTCAGTGGGCCCAGTTCGAACCAAACTTTTAACACTAATTCCACAATTCCCGTCCAGAAACAGTGTACACTAAGATAGGACTTGGCATAAGTTATCATTAATATTTATACCCTACCTCCTACCTTCAACTTCATATGTTCTAATTTTCTTTTCTAAAGTAACATGTGTATTGTAAAAAAACAAGATATCAAATTTTTAACCCCAAATAAACACGTTGTGAATCCTTCAGCCTTCCGGACCTCAGGTTATTGGTCCAAACCACAGGTTCGGTAACTGACTTCCGCATGACGGGGATTTCGTTAAATTCTTTTCTGAAAAATTAATTAAAAAATAAAGCATATATTGGCATACTGTAACTGTAAGTTCCGTCTCAAAATTTTAATTTGATTTATCATTATTAAATATTTTCATTATTATTATTTAATTAAAGTGACGCCATCACAAAAGGAAAAGTGTTGTCGTAGAGGAAACAAAAACAAACAATAGACCAAATCCCGAACTAACCAAGAGTTTTATAACATATTTTTGTTCACCAAATTCCAAGGAATCATAGTTCTAGACAAATAGTATTTTAATTCTAATAATACTAACTTTGTATATACATTTCATATACAAATACGTATAAAAAGAGTTTACCTTTATGTGAGTTTGTTATATTAAAATTTAGTTTTCATTATTTGCTACCGTCTCAGTTCGATCTCACCGTATAAATAGCAAACTTATTTTCAAAAATAATTAATAACATATGTTTATCCATCTATCAAAATTTTTAATTTAATAAAACTTAAAATGAAAATTAAACTACATATATGTTAAACAAGAAATTGAATTCTCTTTAAATAAAATATCATTATTTATATATATATATATATATATATATATATAATGGACTTAAGCTATGTGTAAATAAATGAATTTAATTTTTTTGAGAAGAAGATATGTAAAGTGAGAAGAAAAGAATATATGTAAGATTTGAAATAAAATATCTCATAAATTTATCATAATTTAAAATAATGACAGATATATTTTAAGCTTTGTCGCCTTTGTAGACAATGTTTTGTTCGCACTTTATGTGAAAAGTACATTGTGTAATGATAATATATATTTGAGTAGGAAGCGAGTAGCCTAACTTGCATATATTCTAGTGCGCACCCTAGGCAGAACACATTGGGGAATCTAATATTATTTCTTTCACAATCAAACTATTAAACTAATTTCTGCGATCTCAACACCATAAGAATCTTGAATCACGAGTTGATCTTAACTACTTCGAGAAAAAAATAATTTATTTAGTTTTCTATTATTTAAAAATAGATTTATCAAAGTAATCACGTGATGTAAATAACTTCCTAGATTAATAAAATTTATTTATAAAAATTTTAAAAATAAACAATTTTTTTAGTATAATATTTTATTCTTTTTAAAACTATGCGCGCCCTGCTAGTTGACCCTATTTTTGTCTTTTCCTATTTTTCTTTTAAAAAAAAACTCATGGCGAGATGAGCGAAAGCTTTAAACTTAAAAATGTCATACCTTTTAAGGAATCACCCCAAATAATCTTGATAAAGCATCAGGGTTATATTAAGGTAAAGTGTTTAATTTAACTTTTTATGACGTACCATTTTTTTAAAAGGAAAATTTGAATTAATATAATTTAAAGAAATTTCAAAAAATAAACGTAACTTTTTTTATAGTAAAGATAAAAATGGAGATTATAAAAAATTAATTGGATTTATAGTTTTATGAAAAATAAAAGTTAATACATATTGGGTTGAATGTTACCTAGTTTTTAATTAGACTCGATTCAAATGTGTGTACAATATGTGATAAGATTTGTTTGTGAGCACTTACCTTTAATTTATTTTAATATTTCTTATAACATAAATGTTTATGGAAGTATTTGAGTAATTTTTTAACAAGCATTTATGATATTGTTAAAAGTTGATTTACATTCTTTTATATAAGCTGCTAGAAGAAGCTTATGTGAAACATTCTATTTTCAAAACTTAAGTGTTTATAATTTAAGCTCTTATATGATAAATACTTATTGAATAA
The DNA here is from genome assembly GCA_026541065.1 of Canavalia ensiformis. Lineage (NCBI taxonomy): Eukaryota > Viridiplantae > Streptophyta > Magnoliopsida > Fabales > Fabaceae > Canavalia > Canavalia ensiformis. Next base: position 110,036 of record JAMKYM010000290.1, read on the forward strand.
AGTGTTTAAATAAGTTATTTAATCAAATGATAAGCGGAAATAACTTACAAATTGGAATTACTAAAATTATTAGAATTAGTTTAATGTTGAAAGGTTGGAAATTAAAATAATTTTATATAAAAATTTTGAATTTAAATTTTATTATTTTTTATATTATATTAAAAGTTGAAATTACCGATATTATTGTAAGAATTTTTTAAATACATATTTTATATATTAAATTATAATATTTATTTTAAAAAAAAACCTTTTTATAAAATAAAGCTTATTTTTATAAATTCATACGATTTCTTTTATCTTATGTGTTTAATTTTTATTTAATGTTATTATTTCATTTTAATATAATTTTATTTATATTTTAAAAATTCATATAATAAATAAATTTAAAAATAGTTTTATTTTATATAAATCAAACATTAAAATTATTAATCAATATTAATTATAAAATTTTAAATTTTAAAATTATAACATATCATATCAATAATGATTATTTTTTATAATTTTAATGATTTATTTTCTTAATTTCATTGTCAATATTTAAAAATTTATTCTTTAATATAATATATAACGTATTATTTATTATTTATAATTTTTTTATTTAAAAATTATTTAAATTTTGAAATATTCATATAATTATAAAAAATAGATTTTTTAATAGTTATTTTTTGTGCTTGTATAAATTGGTAAAAAATACATTAAATTGACAAAATTTATATTTGATTCTAATGATTATACAATCTGAAAATATACTAAAATATCTTCTGATAGATAATTTTTTGATAAATATAAATTTATTAAAAAAATAATAAAAGTTAAAAATATTATTTATTTCTTAAAAATACCATTAAAATAAAATATTTTTATAATAAATATATGAATAATATGTTATTTTTATAAAATATAAGTCAAGAGAATTATGAATATTTTTTGTTATTAATAAATAATATTTTACTACATATAAATAAAATAAAGAAATAACAATTGCAAAATAGATAAAAAAATAATAAAGATAAATTATTTGGATCAATACAAATAATCTTTACTATGATGTATTAAAATTAAAAATTAATTATTTAAATTAAAATATATATAAAATTAAATTGGATAAAATTTTGTAATTCACTCTTATTTATATATGTTTTTATTAAAAAATTATATAAATAAATTTATAATTAGTTTAAAGTATATATTATGAAAAATAGTTTGAGAATTTTCTATTTATTTATTTATTTTATTATTTATATAAAAAAAATAATCCGAATAGGCTGGTGCCGACCGAATTAGTTCATTGCATACACACAAAGTATTCTAAATTAAACATTTAGAATAAACAAACATGTTAAGACCAAAAAATAGAAAGAAAGCATAAACAAACTTGTAAAAACATGAAAATATAGAAAAAAAAAAAGAAGAGTTTAAAGTATTTGTTTTTGGTAAAATTAAAATTATAAATGCAACAATTAAAAACAATTATTTTATCAATTAAATTTATTTATTTTTTAAAAATTGATAAAATTGAAAGTTTCAAATACCTTTAATTTATATTTTTATATATCATGAAATAAATTTTTATTATTACTTTACTTTTTCTTAAATATTTTACTATTTTACTATTTTATATTTATTTAGTATTTATATGTACTTATACAAAGCAAGGGATAGTAACATTGAGCATATTTAGATTAACTGACTAACAAAAAAGTTGATTAACTTGAAATTTTAAGATTAAATTTTATATACATAATTGTGTTAAAGTTTGGAAAGATAATTTTACTACTTAGAATAATTTTATCCAATTAAAATATGATTATATCAAGGATTCATATATCATCTTTTACCGAGAAAAAAAAGGAAGGAAATATAGTAATTATTTTTATATAACTTCAAAACACAGCATATCGCTAAATTTTCTTCTAATGCGTTGGAAGATTCTCTCAAATTATTGATTGAGATATACTGATCATCTTTATGGAGAACCGCATGAAGACAAAACTAAGGCAATAGTCCATTTAAAAGTCTTTCACTTTTGGATGAAAGTAAAAAAGATTTTTTATGTAGTCGTTAACTTTTTCTATTTTGCTATTAATTTGTGAAAAGTAGAAGTTCTTATTGCTGAAATGACTTTGTGAACATGGTGTCCAAATTATTGACTTTAATTATATTTCTTACCTTCCTGTCGGAGACACTTTCAGAAGATCTTATGCACAATAAAGCAAATCGCTAATCCTTTACCCCACAGTTTCCTCAATTAAAGAAAAACTTATCATTGGCACATGCAAGCTCAAGGCTTACTTTCATGAAAACTTAAAATGATGTTTAATAAGACATGTACATATATGTAATTTCAGAAAAAAAATCAATTTTAGAATTTAGAATTTAATATTATAAATATAGACATTAAAATACCATAAGAAATTTTAATTTTTATAAAATAGTGATTTTTAATTGTATGGATAGCGTATAGAATATTGTTCTAGTTTTAGTATAAGTAATTTTTTATAATTAAAATTGATAAATATTATTATTTCAAAATATCTCAAGAAATATTGAATGATTAGGCCCTTTTGGTAATTAAAAATGATTTAATTTCAAACCAGAATATAAATATTTAATAGTTTATTTGCATTATAAAGAACATGAAAAGTAAATTTTAAAAAGACGTATATTTTACATTATTAAAAGTTTCTAATATAACTTTTGCTTGGAATCTTAAATACCGGGGCCATCTTGCATTAGTAGTCTTATTTCACAGCAGTTCGATATAAGAAAAAGAAACCGTCATTAACTAATAATTAAATTTTTTCTAATATGATTTTTTCTACAGAAAACAAATTATTAATATAGGTTTTTTGAATTTATATTATCAATCTAATATATTAAATTATTAAATAATTTTATTAGCGAAGAATATTAATATATATTACCAGTTTATTAAATGTTAGTATGATAATCATACTTTAAAAATTTATACTAATAATTTAATTTTTGTTTGATAAAAAATTATAGTTATAAAAATAATTATAAATCTTGATAATTTTTATTTGTTATTAAACGGTAATTTTTTAGTATTTCTATGAAATAAAAAAATTCAACAGTAAATATATATACATTTAAAATAATATAAAATTAATAAAAAATTATAAAATATAAATTTTATTATAAAGATGTTTTCGTTAATTAAATGAAAGATGAAATAATAAACTAAAAATATTTTAAGATAATTTCGATTCTATTTCACATAATAACTGTTTTAATAATTAGAAAAATAATTAAATTTTTTTAATGTTACATCAATTAATTTTCAAAATTTTAACTACCAATTAAAAGTTATCATTTTTCTATTTTTAATATATTTTAATAATTTTTTATTTATTATAAAATATTTTTTATATTATTATTTAATATTATAATATTTAATTTAATTATTGAATATTTTATTTAAATTATTTATAATAAAATATTTAATTTTTGATAAAAATTTAAACAATTTTTTATAAAGTTAAAACTAAATATTTTTAATTTCAAACAAAAAATTATTTATTTAAAAATATTTTTATTAAATTTATATCATAATAATAAAATAAATAAAGAAATAATTAATTAAATTTTATTTTTATAATATATAATTATCAAAATAATTATAAATTTATTTTAATAAAAATATAAAATAAAATAAATTAATATATTAATTAAATTTAAAGAATAAAATATTAAAATTTATAATTAATAAAAATTTATAATAGTTAAATTTAATTTAATAATCATATCTTTATTTATTATTTAGCTTTATAAATGATCTAATAATTAATTTTATTAAATATTTTTACTTTAATAAAAGAAAATTTTAATTTTTAACTTACAACTATTTTTTTATCTTCTGCCTACCTTCTCTACTTTAAACTAATTTTTTAATTTATTTATTAATTTTATAAGTACATCTTATCTATAAAAAATAAGATAAGATAAATGATAAAAAAATAAAGAATAGTCCTTAAAGAACATGAAAATAATAGGAGAAAGAGATCTCTCTAATTTATTTTAGCCACCATCATGATTTAGGTATACCGCACGACGTGCAAACCGCATGATAATAAAATATACAATAAATTAATATATAAAATTTACCAATAAATGATAGAGTTTTTAACCATCAAATAAAATTGAGTCTTTCCTATAAAGCCGTATAGGTATTGGTCGGAGGGTAAATGTACTACACTGTCTAACCTTATTTATACCCTCATAGTATATTTTATTTTATAAATAATTTTTAAGAAAATAGATGATTTTTTAATTAATTTAATATTTTATAATAAAATTTGATTTTCCAATTAATTTATAAATTATAATTTAAAAAAAATTATACTTTTAAGAAAATTTATTTCTATTAGTTTCGTTATTTTAATGTTAATAGGATTTAAATTTATTATTTTTTCCTTCAAAGTATTATAGGAGTCTTATTTCAGTTGACCTAAAATTTGAGCCAGTAAAACAGGTTATTCAACTTGTACTGGGTTAATTCAAAATGGGTTCTGAATTTGACTATTTGGATCTAAAAAATCAGATTCAATTCAAATTTCTAAAGTAATGTTCAAATTTAGTAAAAAAATTTATTTATATTTTTACAAATTAAATTTGGATTGAATTTGATTGAATCAAATTAAAAAGATTTAAGTTTAATTTAATTTAAAATAAAAAATTCAAACCTCATATTTTATCAAATAATTTAGATCCGTTGGATTAAACCAATCTATTTTATCAATTCAATTTATAATGTGAGTAAATCATCATATGTAATATTAAAATTGTTACTTATACGTCAATAAATTTAAATTTAAATATTCTTTTAAAATATATCTACTAAATAAACATTATAACACTACACTTAAACTCTACTTATTGTCATCCCTGTTTACAAAGTTAATTATTTTTTGCCAATTGTCATTATAATATAATTGTGACACTAAAATAATCATTTAAAACTTTTAATATATTTACTCAATGTTATTTTAATAAGTATGACTTTCATAAATATTACATAAGCCCATGGTTTAGAACAGTTGGTCAACCGAAGGGATAAATAATTCATTGGCTGACGTCAGTTCACATTAGGAAATAAAGAAAAAGAGGGCACAACATGTATCATATATGCGGCATCTTGGGGCAGCTGCATGTCTTTATTAATAAATAATAAATTTGATAAAGAAAAAAAAATCAGCAACACTACAATGCTTGATATACCTTTTAATATACTTTTTTATTATTTAATGAATTGTATGCTTTATTAAAAAATAACTCCTAATTTTATATAAGCCATATAAAATTTTATTAATAAATAATATGTTAAAAATATATTATTTAATAAAGGTTTTGGGTGTATTATCTGTGTATGACTTAGAATTCGGAGTGATGACATTGAAGTAATCGAGCACGCTTATGAGATACCAATTTTAGTGTATAATAGAGGTCGTCATCATCTGGTGTGGCGGCGTATACGATACGACACGACGCTGTTGGTTGGCAAATTGGAATTTGAAATTCCAAAATTATATAAATTGAAGGTGTGATGCAATCATGCAACTCTCTCTCTCTGCAGATACATGATAAGCACTGTATGCGTCAACACATGCACTTTATGATGTTCCATTCACATGTGCTTCTATAATTAGTTTTGGTGTTACAGAATATTTTTAAATCATTGCTATGCATTGGCCGTTTGGTTCGTTTAGGAGCTCACTTTAGGGTTTGGGCCAATGGGCCCCCACTGGCTTCTACTCTTTCACTGCTTCTAAGAGCCACTTCTGAACCTGAGATGTGATGTGAAATTGTGAATTGACATTATTCACTCACTCGTTAATCTAAAGTTAGGATGCAGTACTTTGACCCAAAAAAGGCTGGCAAACAGTACCTATCAAGCTTAAAATTTCAGGTGATATACTTAATTTATAAATGTAATTAATTGGTTGAAAGTTGTGCAAAAAAAAAGTTTGTTGAAAGTGAATTTACAGTAAACTAATTTTATTTAAACTTTTGTCTGGAAAATAATTTTTGACTAAACGTTGTTTACCTAGCGTTTATAAATACTATTTCAAAGTGTTATATAGAAGATATGAATTTATATTCATTTACTTTTCATTTGATTTCATAATTTTTATAAGTATATTTGAAGTGATTTGTTAAATTTTTATCATATAATTTAATTAAATAAAAAATTTATTATATTTTATTTTATTAAATTATTGTGATTTTGAAATTTATAATTTTTGAAAAACTTTATAAATATAAAACTACATATTTTAATTAACATATTTAGTTTATTATTCTATTTTTATAACAAATAAAGATTTATATATGAAATAGTAAAAATATTTTTTATATTTTTCATAATTTATTTATAAATTATTTAAATATAAAAATAAAATAATATTTTTATAGTAATTAGTAAAAAATATAAATAAAAGATAAAAAATATTTTCTTAAAATAACCGGTCTCTAACAAAGTGCTTCACTTCAAATTATGGTTTCAACTCAAAATTATGTTGAAAAGTAAACATATACGTATCTTATCAACCACTATTAACAAGATTTTAATGTGAGATTTAACATAACAAAGTGCTATATTTTAAGATCATCATCTAATATAATAAAGTAGAACAATATGTCTATAAAAGTGTATGAATTAATTACATATTTATATTGTATATTTGTTCTAATAGTTACACGTGTATTTTTTTTAAAAAAAGTTACATAATTTTTTAATGAAAAAATTCAATTGAACTATAAAATTCAATTGAACTATTCTAATAAAATTGGTTAAATATAAATAAATAATTTTTATTTTCATTTGTAAATATTTCATTTTATCTAAGATATTAAAAAAATTAAAAGATATGATAAAATAAAGAGATAAAAAAAATAAAAATCTTACATCACATAAAATTAAAAGTTTAAATCTATTTTCAAAGTTCCAAATCGGAAGAGCATACTTCTTCATTCTTTTGTTCTCTTATACAAGGAGGTGTAAATCCCATATCAAACATAGCAAACTTGTTCAAATGATAGAATACTTAAGCTGAGCTACAAAGCTGGTGTTTGGAAGTATGTAGTGTTTGAAAGTATGTATCAAAACGTAAACTCATCTTATATAAAGTTTTTTAAATGTGTCAGTTCATATATTCTCATTTCAAGGGAGAAATTTATATATTAATTTGAAAATTTTTTAGGTAAGTACAACTAACTTTTTTTTTCTAATTTTTTTATTTTATTATAATCATTTTTCTTTTTTATTGGTTATTATTTTATTCTCTTTGTTTACTCTTTCCATCCTTTGAAAATAAAAGTCCTCTCCATACCTATAGTATGCATGAATAGTGGGAAAGAGTAAGGGATCTTCTTAACCATTTACCTTGAACCACAACCTATCCATTAATTACCAAAATCATTTAGAATTATCAATGGAATAACAATAGATCTTAAAATATAAAAAAAGATGGGTGAAACCAATACATAACCTCACTTCGACTGAAGATAAGGTAAGAAAATAAAGAAAAAAAAAAGAGATGAAATTGAGTCATATTTATAATATTTTGTATACTATAAAATTAACTAACTAATCATAAAGCTAACCAACTAATTGTGATAAACTATTTTGACTTTTAGCATCACAACCTTGGTAGTCCAATAACAAAATCTATAAATATACTATTTCACTTCTATCCCAAAACATCCAAAATCTTTAACATTCTAGATGGATTTTGACGTTTGACTTTTGCTGTTTGACACACTAAGCATGACCTAATGTATTTTACCATTTTTTTCTTTGTTGTCAATCATCAAATCATCTTCTTCACGTCTTGATATATCTTCATGGTTCTAGTGCTAGGATGGATGCTTATTGCTTTTGTGTATCTCTTCCAGTCTCGTATTTTTTTAGATCTTTATCTTATGGTACACAAATCTTGTTCTTAAACATCTTAATTCCACCACTTCCTATATGAAAATCTTATTATTTTCCTTGACCTTCCAACAAGGTAGCTCAAACTTATTATCTTAAGAAGTTATTGGTAACTTTCAATATCCTAAACTTAAGATCTTTTGGAGTGACTTTTATGTCCAAATTAAAAATTTCTAAGTTTCTCTATCAAATCTAATTCCTCGATCATCATTTCTAACACATGTAAAAACTTTCTACTTAGTGCATTTGCCACAATGTTGGCCTTTCTAAGATGATATTGATTTTTGAAGTCATAGTCCTTGAGGAAATCCATCCACTTATGTTGTTGCATGTACAAATTTTTATGATTAAAATAGATATTTAAGACTATTAAGATCATTGTAAGCCTTGATTCTTACACCACATAGGTAATGACTCCAAATCTTCAAAGAAAACACCACTGCATCTAGCTCCAAGTCATATGTAGGACAATTCACCTCATGAGGTCTCAATTATGTTGATTCATAAACCATGATCTTTTTATTCTATATTAATAAATAACCTAAACTTTGTTTAGAGGCATTGTAGTATACCTTAAAATTTACATTAGGATCTAGAAGCATTAACATAGGAAAAGAATTCAATCTTTTCTTTAATCCTTGAATGTTTCTTTTCAAATTAGTGAATCTCCATGGAAGGTTGTCCCTTATGAGTCAGCTTGGTCAAGGTAAAGCTATTTTGAAAAACTCTTCGACGAACCTTCTATAATACCTTATCAAACCTAAGAAATTTTGAATCTTTATTATGGTCTTTTAATATTTACCATTGTAAAACAAAATTCATGTTAGAAGGATCCTTAAATATTTTTTCTTGGCTAATCACATATCCTAAAAGGTGTACTTCTTCTAATCATAACTCACACTTTGATAAGTTGGAATATAATTATTTTCTCTCTGAATGTTTAGTATTGTGTAAAAGTAATTCACATGCATCTCATGATTCTTGGAGTATATAAGAATATTATATATAGAGACAAAAATAAACTTGTACAAGTATGGATGAAAGATTCCGTTCATATAATCTATAAACACATTAGGAGAATTGATTACACCAAAGGATTCATAATTTGATACTTTCTATAATGCATCCTAAAATTAGTCTTAGGGATATATTCAAACTTGATATAGATTTATTGGTAAGAAAACTTCAAATTAATGCTTGAGAATACAACCGTTCCTCTCAACTAGTCTATCAGGTGTTTATCCTTGAAAGCAAGTACTTGTTCTTGATAGTTACCTTATTTAGTTGGTGATAATTTATGCATAATGTCATACTTCCATCCTTATTCCCTAGCAATATAAGTGTACCCTATGGAGACACATTGGAGATGTATAAGTTACTTCTCTAGCATTTCTTCTAACTGATTCTTCAATTCAGACAATTCTAGAGGCAACATTTTGTAAGGGGATATAAATATAGGTCCAACTCCAAGTACTAAATTTATTGAAAATTTTACTTCTCTTTTCAAAGGTAATCCAGGTACATTTTCAAGAAATACTTCATGGAACTCAAACAAAAACAATTCATTGGTCTTAGAGTCTTTCTTTCCCTCCAAGAAGGATAATATCATGTATAATTGAGCTCTTTCATTCAAAGAGGTAGTGACTTTGTTGGAGGTCAAAAATAAAATCCTCAAGAGAAGAATCAACTTTGGTGTCTACTATTATAGTTTTATTGTAATAATCTACAAGAACATGATTGAAAAATAACCAATACAATCCTAAAATAACATCCAATTTAGAAAAGAGTGAGCAAAATAAGTTTGTGAAGAAAGTTCTATTCTCAATCATCATGGAACAATTCAAACAAGTTTAGGAATAAGTAGTTAGGGTATTATTAAAGGTATAAATAATAAAATTGTAATGTTGGATAATAAAAGAAAATTTCAACTCACACAATTATTGGAAATGAATGAAAGAAAGGAACTCAAGTCATACGACACATTTAAAAGATTCCCACTTATGAGACACATATCCTAAATCATGTCCTTTGTCTAGATCATCTTCTTCACTCATCTAAAAAACATCCCCTTCATCCTAGGCTGCCTTGCTTAGTCGTTTCTTCTCCATTCATTCACAATCACACATACTAAATAATTTCGTCACAATTCTAAGATCCATTAACAATAATAAACAACTAAGCATAGTCAATTACATATAATATATAACATTCCTAAACCAAAATAAAACTAATTTGAATAAGATAAAGCATGCAATAAAACTAACAACATATAAATCAGTACACTTAATTTTTTAATAATATTAAAATAAAATATAAACCTTCAAGAAGTTAGAAAATATTATTCTTAGGTTACTATCTCCATCCTTTGCAAACAAATTTTCTCCCACTTAACTCTAATGGGTATGAATGGTGTAAAAAGGGGAAAGCTCTTTAATTATTTGTCTTGAGTCACAACCTGATCATAAATATCTAAAATCACTTAGAATGATCAAAGAAACAACAATGAATCTCAAAAATATCAAAATAATAGAGGTGGGATCAAGCTTTAACCTCACTTCCATGGAAGACAAGGTAAGAAAGGAAGGAAAAAATAGAAGAAAAAATGTGGGAACTTAAAAAAAATAAAATATCCATATTGGAAGATCTAAACCTAAGATTGCACAATGATGAAATGAAAGTAGACTAGGAAAATTTTTTCTAAAAAACTTCTATTAAAATATAATATCTTTCACCTAATATTTTATCCTTTTATGAAACAAGGATATTTAAGAAGTTTTCAAATATGATTTGAAAGGAATAAATATCTCTAAGATTTAGTTTAGAAACATTTAAGATAAGAAATTTGACCAGTTTATATAATGTTACTATTTACTCAACTTGTCATCTATTCATAACATATTCTAAATTTGTTTTATTATTTTAATATTATTTCTAGTTTAACATTTTTTTATATAATTTTATGATATTTTTATTATTGAAATTTAATTTTTAAGCTTGTATAACAAAGTTAATAACTTTACATAAGCATTTTTATAATTTTATAGGTTTTATATTAAAAATTATAATAAAAAAATTTAATCAACTTTTATATAAAGAATTAAATTTAAATTTCTTTTAAACTCCTCCTAAAAATTCAAACAAGTTAGCTGTCACACTAATAGTATAACATAAATAATAAATTTGTATATGTCTATATAGACCTTTATTTAGTCCAAACCTTTCAACTATGTTTTAACTCCTTTAAGCTTCCATTCTAATGATTATAGTAGTTTCATTGATGAGTATGATTCAAATATTAACCATGTCAAGTAATTCCTTCTTACTTTTCTAACTAACAACCTAGATTTTCTCTACAATATTTATTAATCTACTAAGGTTCTAATCTTTAGAATATTGAAGTTTATTATAAAACATTCTTAATATCTGTTTTACTTGGTAATTTCATCCTTATCCATGAAACTTGATATTTTAAAGTTTAAATGACAATATTAGAGAATCAAATATATTACAAAGTTTCAATAATATGTAGATTTAAATTAAAGTAATTATCCTTTAATACAAATTTAGAATATTGCATGAATTTAGAACAACATATATCAAGATATATTAAAGAATGTAGAAGTGTGTATGTTTATGACATATTTCTTTATAGATGTCTTTTTTTCTTTAATGTGCAAGGTTCCACTCAATTTCACACATAGCCGTAGGTGGTTTTTTGATAAGATAAAATCTTTGAATACTGTGAATATCTTGGTGTGTTTGAGTGGGAACCTAACGTTCCTATTTATAGAGTTGTCATGCTTCCATAGATGTAACTCTTCACAAAAGAATGCAATTTTCATAAAGATGTAACTTTTCACTTTTAATTTCAAATTCTAGGTTTAATATATTTATAAACTATGTCATCAATATTTTAAATATAAGATTAAAATTTTATTTATTAATATAAGACATAAAATTTTAAACATTCTCCCATTTGGACTATATTATTAAATTATAAAAAAAATATTAAAGAGAAAAGGAAAAAGTTATATATATATATATATATATATATATATATATATATATATATATATATGCATATTTATCATTAAAACAGGCTCTTAGGTTGATGATAATATAAAAGTTATATGGGCCCAAAATAAGTTCATAAATTACATCTTTTAAAAAAACAATCCTGTCAATTTTGACATCTAATATCAGACTAGAGAATCAATGTGTTATTCTAATCAACAAATGTTCAATCCTTAATCACTAATATTATCAATCAAAATCATAATGATAAAATTATAGAAATGTAGTAAGAAATGATGCATCTTATGTGATAATTATTAATAGCATCATTTTCTTATTGATCTTTACAATAATTTCTTACCTTTATATGTGTAAAAAAAACTAATAAAATTGCTTACTTCACATATAACATGTTTATGATTACCATGAACTTTATCTCAAGATTTTATGGTATCAATAGAAATAATATATTCTTGAGTTCAACCTTATACTCAAGGCATTATATGTATAGTTATTATTCATATTTATAAAATTTTTACATACCATATATATAATGCAAACAACAATCAATGTAAGTAAATAACTACCCTTAAATAACAAAACAATATGGATTTTATTATTTTAAAAAAGAACGGTTACAAATCTATATGTCTCCCACTAACCTAAAGAATCAAAAGACTCTAATATGCGCATATTCACCATATGACGTTTAAAGTTAATAGGTCTTAAGTCTTTAGTTAATGGGTAAGTCAACATTAAATCTATTCTAATATTATTTATTACAATACTTTCCTTCTTAACTAATTGGCAAATTGTTAGATATGTTGTTTCTATATGTTTAGATCCATTACTAATTTTATTATTCTTAAAGTAGAAGACTGCAACACTATTATCACAATATATTATCATAGGTTTTAAGATGGAATCCATAACCTTAAGTTTTGAAATAAGATTTTTTAGCTAAATTGCCTGTGTGGGCACCACATAGTAAGTTATGAACTTTGCATACATTGTTGAAGAAGCGATAAAAATTTGCTTAATATTTTTTCATGCAATAACACATCCAACTAGCATGAAGAATGTATCCTGATGTGGACTTTAGATCATCTAAACAACCACCGAAATCGGTATTTGTATAGCCTACTAACTCAAGATTCTATACTTTTCTATACACAAGCATATAATGCTTAGTTCGTTGAAAATATCTCATTACCTTTTTAGCTGCAACCCAATGAATCTTACTAGGATTAGAAAAGTATCATCCAAGAACATTCCCAACAAAGGCAATATCTACTCTAGTACAAACTTAAGCATACATTAAACTACCAATAGCACTTGTATATGGAATATTTGTCATATCTTATCTTTTCAAGTAATTTTCGGGACATAAATCTTGACTAATTTTATCACCTTTTATAATAGGTACTTCTTTAGGTTTGCATTTTTCTAAATCAAATTCTTTCAAAATACAGTCTATGTAAGTTTTTTGAGATAAAACTAGAATTTTATGTGATCTATCACAATAGATTTGGACCCCTAAAACAAAAGATGCTTCTCCAAGATTCTTCTTATCAAAGTTATTTGAAATCATACTCATTGAGAAGGTTTATATTATTTCTAGAAATTAAGATGTCATCCATGTACAATATAAGAAAAATGAAACTATCCTACTAATCTTCATATATATGCTTTGATCAAACTTGTTCTCAACAAAGTCACAAGATGTTATGATACTATCAAACTTAAGGTATCATTGTCTATAGGCTTATTTTAAACCATAAATAGATTTCTTAAGTTCCATTTTCTATGAATCCCTTTGGTTGTTTCATGTAAACTTCCTCAGCCAAATCACCATTTAGAAATGTTGTTTTGACATCCATTTGGTGAAGCTATAAATCAAAATGAGCTACTAATTCCATGATAATTCTAAATGCATCCTTACTGGTGAGAAAGTTTATGAAACCTATTCCTTTCCTTTGTGTGAAACCCCTTGCCACTAATCTAACTTTTAATCTTTCTATCTTACCTTTACTATCTTTCTTAGCTTTGAATATCCATTTTCAACTAATAGATTAATGATCATTGGACAATTATACAATGTCCCAAACATCATTATTGGACATAGATCTCATCTCATCATTCATAGTAGTTATCCATAAATTTGACTGTGGACTACTAATAGTCTCTTTATATGTTACAAGATCAATGATATGTCCTACATCATAATCTATTTCACCTAGATAGACATAATAATCATTAGAAATGACAAACCTTGTATCTTTTTATGATCTTCAAACTGGTATTTCTTGAAATGACTGGTCAACATATCCATTAGTTCATACCACTTCTTTTATTGATAAAGTCTCTAAACTTTTGCTATAAATTCTTCATCTATTTCATTAGTTGTAGGTAACAATATTGGAACAACTCTACTTGATTCTTTATGCTCATAAATTGAAGTTTGTTCATTTAATTGAGAAGTCTTTAAATTTTTTTTTTTTTTTACTTTTTCCACATCCTATTCTAAGAATTTAACTATTTGAGATTCAACAGTTCTAGTACCTTGATCAGGACAATAGAATCTATACATCTTTAAGTGACTTGGGTAACCTATAAAATAACATCTAGTCATTTTTTAGTTTATCTTTCTTTGTAGCAAATCTGTTATTTTAACTTTAGCAGGACAATCCCATACACAAAAATGATTTAGATTAGGATTTCTACTAGTCCAAAGTTCAAATGATGTCCTAAGAAGACTTACTTGGTATCTTATTTAAGATATAAAAAGTAGTCTTAATTGCTTCTCCCCAAAGAAAATCGGGCAGATTAGATCTACTCATCATATTTCTTTTTATCTCCATTAAAGTGTGGTTACGAAATTGTGTCATAACATTTTGTCAAGTGGATAATGCATAGTATACTAAGGGACTATTCTATTCACTTCCAAATACTTGGGAAAAGGCCCTTTATGTTGGCCAGCTTCAATATCCTTTCATAATATTCTTCTCCATGATAAAATTTTACTATTTTTATGTTCTTTTATAATTTTTTTCAACTTCAGTTCTTTATACTTTAAACATATCAAGGACATCTGATTTTCTTTTATTAAATATATGTAACCATATTTTAAAAAATCATCTATAAAGGTTATGAAATATTTATTCCCATATATGGTAGTTGGATAAGGACCACTAATGTCAGTATGAATGATTTCTAAAATATTTTGACTTCATGTAGATTCCGTTTTTTTATTCTTGGTTAACTTACCCTTTATGCAATCAATACATGTATCTTTATTATCATTTTCTAAGGATAGAATTATTTCGGTAGTAATTAATCTATTAATTTTTTCTTTAGATATATGACCTAACCATTTATACCATAATAGTCTCTATTTTTCCTTTAATCAAGGGTCTCTTAGTCAACTTGGTTTCAACACTTAAGGATATATCATGTCTATTAGTATTTAATGATAACCTATATAACTCTTCAATTAGATCACATGTGCCAATAATTTTATAATTATACATTGTATTTGCTTTGTTCTTCATACAATATCCAAGTTTAACTAATAATTGAATAGAAATGAAATTCTATTAAAACTAGGAATATAAAATGTATTGTTTAAAAGTAATTTAAATTTAGTATTTAATATTAATTTTATAGATACTATATTTTTCACTTCAATCTCTATATCTCCTCCAAATTTAATCC
This sequence comes from Canavalia ensiformis, assembly GCA_026541065.1. Lineage (NCBI taxonomy): Eukaryota > Viridiplantae > Streptophyta > Magnoliopsida > Fabales > Fabaceae > Canavalia > Canavalia ensiformis. The sequence goes on from JAMKYM010000290.1 coordinate 125,715, forward strand.
TTAATTCCTTTTGATTTGGTTTATCTAAATTTCTTAGATCCTGTAAGGTAGATATGATATGAATAGTAGCACCACTATTTAACCACTAAGAATCTATTAAAGCATTAACTAAATTGGATTCTAAATAAACATAAGCAAAAAAATTACCTTGGTCATTACTCTTATTCTTTTCTAAGCAATTTTTGAATTTGATGCAATCAACCTTCTTATGTCTACTCCTTTTACAATAAAAATATTTTTATTTAAAGTTGATCTTGATGCCACCAATACTTTTTCCAGTGTTTCATTATTTCCTCTCCTTTTAAAGTTTTTATTTTTTTTTGTGCTAAAAATTTTTATGAAATTTTCCTTACTGGTACTAGGATGAACATTAACTTGGGAATATAGATAGAGCTGTCAAAATGGGCTATGGCCCTAGGGCCAGCCCTTTTAACCCTATGTTTTGGTCCTATATTTTGTGGCCCACTTAGAAGTAGGGCTTTTTTAAGCCCTAATCTATATGGCCCTTAATTTAAAGGGCTTAGTTAGGGTTGGAAATTTAGCCTAACTTGCTAGCCCTACTTTTTTTTTTCTTTTCTATTTTGTAATTTTTTTAAATATAATTTTTAAATCTAAATCCATATAATCTTCAAATTTCATCTTTTTTTTCTTATTTTTTTATTTTTCTCTTTAAATAATGTTCAATATTTTTATTATACTAAAATATTATTTAATTTATTTATCTTTTTTTTAGATTTTTTATTTTTTTTCTAACTATTTTATCATTTGTCTTTAGAATTTTTCTCAACTTTTTTATACTTTTATCTTTTCTTAATTTATTTTTTCTAATATATTTACCTTTCCATCTCTAAAATTATCCTTTCTCCATATTTTTCCTTTCTCCTCTCTCTAAATTTTCTTATTTATTTTAATTTTTCATTACTACTTTATTTTAAGAGAGGAAAAAAAACTAGAGAGGAAAAAATAATTTATAGAAAAAATAAAAATATTTGAAAAAAAAAATGAAGCTCATAGATAACCAAGCTATTTTGACCTTAGCCCACATGGGTTGAAGTTGAGTTTGAGTCAAATTGACAACTCTATCAACAGGAACACTTCTTATTAGAGTAATAAAAAAAAATTCCAAACTAAAGCGATTTTTAGTCAAAAATTTCATAGAATAGAAAATATAATTATATAAGTTTATAAAGTTAAACAAACTTTATCTAAGCTTACTGATATAGCAGAACCTGTTGTTAAAGAAAACTCAAATGAGTGACCATCTATATTAGATATAACATCTTGGTTTGAGAAAATTGTTAAAGATGAATTAATCTTATAACATTGGTCATTATTCCCGTGTGACAAACTTAATTTGATTCTTCACATATAATTATGTGAGTAATGTTCTTTTAATATTGTAAATTGTTTTGAACTTGTATATTGATAGGGATGGAAGTAGGCCGAGTAATGTTCTTTTAACATTGTAAATTGTTTTGAACTTTATATTGCTAGGGATGGAAGTAGGCCGAGTCGAGTTAGGCTTTATGTGTCCAAGTTTGACCTGTTTAAAAATTTTGAGGCTTGAGTCTGAGCACATTTTTGTTAAAGGCTTTTTTTTTCAAGGTCTAGTCTAATTTAAAGCCTACAAGGCCTACAAGCCTGTTTAAAAATTTACATTACAAAAAGATCAATAAATAAACTTAAAACTTATATAAATAATTAATTAAAAAAGTTTGCAAACTTAAAGCCTACAAGATAAAAAGGTCATTAAATAGGCTTAAAATATATATATATATATATATATTAATATTATGTAAATAAAATATAAAATAAATATTATATAAATATAAATATATAAATATAAATAGGTTCCTGAATAAGTTAAATAAGCTTTTTTATAAGCTTAGGCCTGACTTGTTTATCTAAAAAGGATTTTTAACAAGTGTGAGCCTATCTATTTATTAAACGAGTCGAGTCTAACTAGGCTTTAAACGAGTCGAGCCGTAGGCCCCTGTCGGACGGCTTTGTTCACTTCCATCCTTATATATTGTTTATCATTTGTAGTTCTTTAGAGTTTACTTTTCCTAAAATTTTCTAAACATATAACTTATAATAGTATATAGTATGATTAAGTTACATATTTTATCTATTTTATACAAAAATAATAAAGATGATATGAATTTAATTTATTTATAACAAGCTGGTTCATGAACCAAACGAGTAAAGTTATACATAGTCCAGGTTCAACTGGTTTAGTTAACAAGTTTAATTTTTAGTTCAAGTTTAGCTTATTTGGTTCATGAACTAAGTTCAAAGAATTAATTATTGAATCAAGTTTGAACTAATTTTGAGTTGGTTTGGTTCATTGTCATCCCTAGTTAGAATCATCTTCAAAAGCACAAACGTTCATAATTTCATCCCGTAACCTTTTTATTTTTGAACCAAAATTTACAGTTAACAGTTTAAGATAATTATAATTTTTTATATAAGGGCTGACCCTAGCCCACTTGGCCCTAAGGGCTTTTTGGCCCTAATGGCTTTTTATATTTAGGGCTTTTTAGGCCCTAACCCATAGGGTTAGGGCTAAGTAGGGTAGGGCTGACCCATTTGACGGCTCTAAATATAGATAAACATATTCACCTTTCTCTCTTTGAATTTTATCGTATTCAACAACATATTTAGTAATCAAATCATTCACACTCCATGTTTGATTGTAGGTATTGTAGCCAATTTTAATTTGCCTAAACTAAAGTGAGAACTTCGAAAGGGTTTGATGAACAATATAGTCTTCAAACAAACTTATATTATTTGACTTGAGTTTTAATAGAAGATGTACTAATTTTAGATAAACTTTCTAACACCAATAGTTTCATCATACATTAAAGTCAATAGTTCGATCATAAGTGCTACTCCAGCAAAATTAGATACTCAATACCTTTTATTCGGTAATATGCATAAATTCTTTTGCATTAGTAATTTTTGGTAAACCACTAAGTAGATGTCCAACACTGGATCTCTTTATAGCAATTAAACTAAGTCTTCTTTCCCCTTTGGCATAATGGTTTTTAATTTCAGAAGGACTATCTTCATCATGTTTTATGATTTTATTGGTTCCTCTTCTCTAAGAGTTGTCTAAATCTACAATTACTAAAGCAAACTCTATATCATACTTCCACTTCTTGTAATTAAGACCATTTAAAATATCTATGACCATATTATTATTGTTCAATGAGAAGCAAATTATTTTTAAGATGCACTATGTTTAGTGACTAATTTAAAAATAATTTTAATGTTTAGAAAAAATTACCATTTTTGGATAAATAAACTTTTCTAATTCAAATTTTTACCACCTTTGAATGAGTAAAATCTTTTTAACTTTATTTTCATCAATTTCATAATATATCAAATTAATTTACACAATAACTATCTTTGGGTATGAGATTATGCAAAATAGTTTCATATTACTTTAGTAGAAATTCATACTTAGTGAATTTTAAATAAAACTTTGTTTATCATTGAAATTCTAAAATTTCTTTATATAGGAATTTTAATTTCCCTTCAAAAGACATTTTTTTACAAAAAATTATAATCACAACTGTACGAGATATGACACAAATTATTTCTTTAAAATATAATTGAAAAAATGATAAATAATGTGATTCTTTTATAAAAAAATATTTATGTATCTATCTAAAGATAATGACTCTTATATATTTACTCTATATGTGTCAAAATATCCTTTCATAATTTTTTTTATAGAAATATCTTAATTTTATTTTTAATTAATTTATTAATCCATAAAAATTTATAATTATTTTAATCATCAAATATTAAAAAATAACCATCCCAAAAAATCACAAAAATAGAGATTGTTATGGTGTAAAATTTCAAAATGAATGAAACAATTATGAACTTATATACACCCACTATTGTAGTGGGATTTGATTCTTGCTCCAATCACCTTCTTCAACGAATTTTGTATTTTTTAACGAATCTTTCAATAATTTTGTAATAATTTTTTAGTGCTTAATTAAGTATTTTTTTAATAATTTTTTATCATTCATATCTTTATAATTTAGATTTATTTATAACAAATTTCATAAATTAAAAATATATCAAAATTTTAACCACACAAAATATTTCTAAACATTGTTCTATTATATTCTTAAACATATGTAAACACCCATTTATGTCCGAGGCCTACTCCAAGTCAATTAATAGATAAGTCTCAATTAAAAACCCCAAGATTTTCATAGAAAAAGAGGAAACAAAACAAAGATGTGAAAATGGGTTAATTAATTGAAAAAACAGACAAACAGAAAACAGACAAACAGACAAACAGAAAATAGAAAACAGAAACAGACAATAATGAAAATATAATAATAAAAATTAAAAAAATAAATAAAAAAATAAAAAATAAAATAGAAAAAGAAGGTTGGCTTTTGGAGGAGGGGGAGATACACATAAAGAAAGAGGGGGAAAGTTAGTTACAAAAGGAAAAAAGAAAGAAAGAAAAAGGAGAGGAGTTTTTTTTGGTGGGAGGAATCTTTTTCTCTGCTGAGACTTCCTTTTGGCTCGCGGGGATCAGGGGCAACGGACTTGGATTCCATTCTTTTGGAATATTGATGGCTTCCCAAAAGGGTGCCATTCTGGAGTGTGTTCTTGGTTCTGATTCTCGTCACCGCGTGCATAGGAAGAATTCGCGATAGCTTGCGGTGTTCATGGCAACCAATTCTAGTTCGAGGAATTGCTGAATGCCAAGAAGTCTGCTCTACTTAGTTTCGAGCCAAGCGGAGGCTAGCTCCAATAACTCGGTTGCCTCCATCAGGAGAGGAGAAATATCTCTCGAATTGGTTTAGCTACATTGGCTTCTTACAGGTCAGTTTCCCTCACCCCTCTTCTTGCTTTCGAAAAAACCAGACGACACTCCACTTATTCAATCGTTTCTTGTAACAAAGATGAATGGTATCGTCCTGATAATTATTGGTATATGTCGCATAAGGATTATGTTTGATCTAATTGAGTAGGTTATAGCCATTGTTAGAATACATAGGTGTGGTACCACTGCATTGAAAAAGATTCTATGATTGGAATTTAGATAGGTAAGGGTCAATCCGTCATACTGTCATTAGTTTTACCAGCTACTGTTGTGGATTATGGCATCCTATGAACAAATCTGGTATGATGAGCCATTTCTTATAAATGGGTTTCATTTCTCCAAAAACCTGCATTGGCTCATACGTGGCATTCTCTGCCTACTAAGTCTTGGTTACCTGATCATTCAATATGGTCTTTGCTTTTTATGTTGAGAAACAGTCCATTGAGTTAAGGGATTAATCACACCTTCCATAGCTAGCTTCATCTGTAATCATGAGTTTTCTGTTCGAGAACAAATTCTGAACCTTGTTCGTGATTTTTATTAATGGGTGTATAGACTGTACCAAGTTCAATACCAAGAACTCCAATACCTGATAATAATGGTGTTGAGGTTGGTGTGCATACAGAATTTTCTATTGAGACATTAGAACTAGCAGGGTTTTGATTCTGCAGCATGGTTATTGGTATGGTTTGAAATCTCCTAGCAAATCACATCAGAAATTGGTACAGGTTCTTTAAGGCAGCTCAACATGAAATAAGTGGGAGCACGTTGGGATGACTTATTGCTTGGAGAAACTGAATCTCCCTTGCAGGTTGGATTTGATATTGTTTCTTCTTGGAAAAGAGTTACAAATTTACAAGTGAGTTTCCAGATTTGGTACGAGGAATTGGAACTGTCCCAATCGAATATGGAAAATAGACAGATAGTGAAATATTCTGCTAATCTTGAGGTCATCTGATGTGAACGTGGGCCCTAGGATAAGCAAAAGAGATCATCTAGGAGATTATCTACAAGGAAGGGAAGATCTTATGACGAGAAATAGGACCAAACGTATGGAATAAGCACTTAAAAGTCTTATCAAAGAAGTTCAAGGAAAAGACTACGTGGATCCAAGCCCAATTCCAACATGGGTTAATTTATGTAGTCATATCATTGAAGATCTTAAGTGATAAAGTTTATGATTTATTCCAAAAAAAAAGGAGTTTTGATAAAAAAAAAATTCAAAAAAAAAAGAACTACCTTTGATAACGTTGGTTCTTAAAGTCGTAGGTAAGTCGCGTTCCTCTTGATAACCGATTGCTCTCCGGCGGTCGCAGGTTTGTGTCGGGTTCCTTTATTTTACCTATCTTATCATATCTTACCCATCTTATCTTATCCTTATCTTATCTTATCCTGATTCTCAAGACGTTCCATTATCGTTTCCGCATTCCGATTCATTCGCGTAGGGTGAATCATATCATTTGACATCAGAGCTTCGGCTCTTGGAATCAGGTGTCATCTATCCTTTGTTTTATTTTCTTGTGTTAAAGTTGTTACCTACTAAATATTACAAAAAAAAAGGAAGTTTTGGATAAAAAAAAATTCAAAAAAAAAAGAAGAAAAAAAAAATTGTGATAGAAATTAAAAAAAGAAGAAGAAGTTGTGATAGAAAAAAAAGGAAATTCAAGATAATTGAAAAAAAAATCAATCTTCATTCAATATAATTTCTTTAATTTCTTAATTCTTGACCAATATTCCTTACCTTATTCATCTTGTGTATCTGTGACTCTTTCGTTATCTGTGGGAAGATCAACTTGTGAAGTTCTTAGTTCAAGGATTTATAAGGAGAATCGAGAGGTAAAAGGCAAGAGTTGGTTAGAGCATTATAGAAAAAGCCAATTCGAGTGTAAACACGAGTGAAGAGCGTCAATAGTGAGGGCAAACACTAAGGGAGTGACTTGTGAGGCCTTATTATTCTAATTTATTTATTTTGTTCAATTTGCAGCATTGCCAACATGAGTAGTGAACCCCATCAAAATGAGATGGATCTAAAAGTATTCATGAAATCAATTCAAGATCAATTCCAACAGTTGAACAGGAGGTTGGAGGACATGGAGGATTGTTCGAGAAGGAGATCTCGGGTGTCTCGTAGAAGTAGTCCTCAAAGATCACTTCCACCGATGAAGAAACAGTTGGGGGAGAACTTAGAATCGACGGTGGATGTTGTACGGAAAGAAGACAATATCGAGGAGAAAAGGATAACAACTTGGGGAGTACTAAATTATCCTTCCCTTTATTCCAAGGAAAGAAGCAACAGAAACTTATCTAGAGTGGGAGAAAAGCGGAGCATATGTTTAATTGTCACAATTACTTGGAGGAGAAAAAGGTACGACTAGCCAGTTTTTCTTTTATCGATTATGCTAATATTTGGTGGGATCAATTTATCCTTAATAGGAGGAGATATGGAGAGACACCTATCCGAACGTGGGAAGAGATGAAAGTAGCCATGAGAAGAAGATTTGTGCCAAGTCACTATCATAGGGACTTGCATTGGAAACAACTACAAAGTCTTACTCAAGGCGCCATGGGTGTTGAAGATTATTATAAGGAGATGGAAACTCTATGATAAGAGCCAATGTAGGAGGAGGACAGAGAAATCACTATGACAAGATTTATTAGAGGGCTTAAAAGAGAGATAACTAATGTGGTGGAGCAACAACATTATATGGAGATGGATGAATTGCTTCATAAAACTATTCAAGTGGAAAGACAACTCAAATCTAGGAGCACTTGCAAATATCCTAAGTATGCTTCTAGTTCATCATTGAAGTTTAATTGGTCTAATGAGAAGGGAGATCCTAGACCAAATGAGGTTTATTACGACCAAATGAAAAATTCAAAAGAATGTAGAATGAGAGAAAAAGAATTAGAAAATCAAGAAAGAGAAAAGAGAGATAAAATTGAAAGTGAAGAAAAAGTAGAAAGTCAAGAAAAGAATGAGAAAGAATTAGAAAAGCAAGAAAGAAAAAAGAGAGATAAAATAGAGAGTAAAGAAAAAGTAGAAAGTCAAAAAAAGAATGAAAGTGAAAAGAAAGAAAAATCAAAAAATAAAGACAAAGAAAATAAAGTTTGTGTATTTGCTCACAAAAGGGAGGTTGAGAGTGTTTTGAGGAAAAAGGAACAAGTTCTTTTTACTAACAATCATAACTCTTCTTTTCCTAGTGTGGTTGAATATTTGTTGCAGGAATTTGATGATGTATTTCTTAGAGAACCACCAAGAAGTTTACTTCTTATTAAAGAGGCTAAGGAGATTCAAAGACAAGTAGAGGAGTTGATGCAGAAAGGCTTTGTGAGGAAAAGTCTTCGTTCATGTATAGTTCATGTTATCTTAGTACCAAAGAAGGATGGAACATGGTGCATGTGCGTCGACTGTAGAGTCATCAACAAGATTACGAGAGTTAGTGCTGATGAAGAAAAGGTTAATGAAACTAGAGGATGGCCCATGCCTACAAATACTAATGAAAGAAGAAGCTTCCATGATTTAGCAAGTCTTTATGGGAGGTTTGTACAAAATTTTATTTCTATGACTACCTCTTTAAATAAACTTGTTAAAAAGAATGTTAATTTTAAATGGAATGACAAACATGAACAAGCTTGTAATCTCTTAAAAGATAAGTTAATTAATGACCCTGTGTTAAATTTAAGTAATTTTGATAAAGTTTTTAAGATTGAATGTGATGCTTCTGGAATGGGTATAGGAGTTGTTTTAATGCAGGACTTCAAACCTATGACATATTTTAGTGAGAAACTTAGTGGAACGATGCTTAACTATCCAACCTATGATAAAGAGCTCTATGCCTTGGTGAGCGCCTTGCAAACTTGGCAACATTACCTTTGGTCGATGGAATCTGTCATCCATTTTGATAAACTCAGCTTGGAGTTTTTAAAGTCCCAAGGTAAGCTCAATAAAAGACATGGCAAGTGGCTAGAATTTGATGAGATGTTTCCTTATGTTATGTATAAAAAGGGAAAGGAAAACATTGTAGTAGATGTGCTGTCACGAAGGTATGTATTACTTATGACTTTACAGACCAAATTACTTGGATTTGAATTACTAAAAATCATGTATACAGATGATATTAAATTTGGACAATTATGGAAAGCGTGTTCTGACCATGGTTTTGATTACTATTTTAGGCAAGACGAATATTTGTTTAATAAAAATAAATTGTATGTACCTAAGTGTAGCGTAAGGGGAATGTTTATTAAAGGGACTCATGAGAGAAAATTAATTGGGCATTTTGGTATTAAAAAATCTTATCATATTTTACATGAACATCTTTTTTGGCCAAAAATAAAGCATGATGTTAAACTTATTAGTGAAAAATATATTACTTTCTTACAAGAAAAATCTAAGGTAATGCATCATGGCTTGTATACACCCTTACCTATTCCTGAATATCCTTGGAATGATATTTCTGTGGATTTTATACTAAGGCTATCTAGAACCACAAGAGGAGAAGATAGTAATTTTATCGTTGTAGATAGGTTTAGCAAAATGGTACATTTTATTGCCTGTTTTAAAACTAATAATGACACTCATATTGCTAATTTATTTTTCAAAGAGATTGTATATTTGCATGGCTTACTTAAAATTATTATAGGTGATCGAGATGTTAAATTTCTTAGTCACTTTTGGAAAATCTTGTGTGGTAAGTTGGGCACTAAATTATTATTCTCTATTGTGACTCATCCACAAATAGATGGACAAGCTGAAGTTGTGAATAGAACTTTAGGAACCTTATTACGTGCTATAATCCAAAAGAATTTAAAGGATTGGGAGAATTGTTTTCCTTATGTTGAATTTTCATATAATAGGCTTGTTCATACATCTACTTCCTTTTCACCTTTTGAGATTGTATATGGATTTTTAGATATTTTACCATTTTATACTAATAACTCTCTTAATGTTGATGGAGAGCAAAAGACTGAATTTGTGCAGAAATTACATGCCAAGGTTCGCGCAAATATTGAGAAGAAGAATGAACATTATGCTCGCCAGGCAAACAAAGGACGCACCAATGTGGTCTTTGACCCTGGTGACTGGGTGTGGGTTCACTTGCGAAAAGAGCGGTTTCCAAATCAAAGAAGTTCCAAATTACATCCTAGAGGAGATGGTCTATTTCAAATGACCATCAAGATTCGAGGACGAATCCTCTTGGAGAAGGAGGGAATGATGTGAACGTGGGCCCTACGATAAGCAAAAGAGATCATCTAGGAGATTATCTACAAGGAAGGGAAGATCTTATGACGAGAAATAGGACCAAACGTATGGAACAAGCACTTAAAGGTCTTATCAAAGAAGTTCGAGGAAAAAACTACGTGGATCCAAACCCAATTCCAACATGGGTTAATTTATGTAGTCATATCATTGAAGATCTTAAGTGATAAAGTTTATGATTTACTATAGATTACATTAGGATTTACTTTAGATTATTTTAGGATTTGATATTTATCTAGAAGTTATTCGTTTTAAATTGGTTGCAATTCAAATTGCAATCTAATTAGGATTTTTAATTTATTATCTTTTTTACTAGATTAGGTTCACTATAAATAGGGGTTAGGGATTCAGTGAAAAGACAGATTTTGAGCATTAATCATATTTTCTCTTTGAGAGTTTTCATCTCTGTGTGAGTTGATTCCCTTGGTTCTTGGGCAAAGAACTACCTTTGATAACGTTGGTTCTTAAGCAGTCGTGGTAGGGGGTCGTTCCTCTTGATAACGGTGCTCTCAGTTTTGGTTTGTGTCGGGTTCCTTTATTTTACCTATCTTATCATATCTTACCCATCTTATCTTATCCTTATCTTATCTTATCCTGATTCTCAAGACGTTCCATTATCGTTTCCGCATTCCGATTCATTCGCGTAGGGTGAATCATATCATCATCTCCTGTGCTTTTGTTACAAGAGAACAATCCCGGGATCTCTGAACCTGGTATTTCTAAGGCTGATATATTACAGGATATTGGGAAGCACTGCAAGGAAATTGGGCAAATACCAGAGTCATTTTCCACTCTTGAAATCTTGCTATTAGCATTTGTTCCCGCAGTTACAAAAGGTTTTAGTCCTCCACTGCCCTGTAACTTGGACCTCAATTACAGTATCACAGTCACAGCCACTGCAACATGTTGATGACACAAATAGCTGTACATCGCTAAACCTTAGCAATCAACATAGAACAAGTAGAAAAATCAAATTTTTCTGCTTAATGGGGTTCATATATCATCATGGTTGAGGAAAGCCAGGGAAATATATGTTTGGCTCACAGCATACTGTATCCTAAACCTACAATCCATGTCCACATACAATCTGACTCACAGCGAGAATGGATTCCACACGACAAGATGCCTTGTCTGATTGCAGTGCGAGCTAAGTTGAATCTGAGCACATGACCTCTTTGGAAACAGAAGATGAGAACCTCTCAAACAGACACACTGTTGATGTCTCAAGTGTATTATCAGATGGAAGTTGGCAGATTCTGTTTTCCTCGAGTGGATCAACAAACTACATCATTAAGAACATTAGGATGGAGAATCAATCGTCATAACACTAACTGTGCTGAGGTACTAGTAGCCATGATTGCCATGCGGAAAGAGCTAGCTGTTGGCATAGCAGAATAAGGCTTACAACTGTAACTGCTGTCTCAGCTACCTCTAGGTTCGATTTAGCTGGTGTAATTGGTTCTGTTCAGGTGTATCATATATGCTTCTATGACTAAAATGAGTTTGACATCCTCACATTGGATTAATTTCATCCTGTTCTTCTGTAAAAAATGGACTGGAACTAGTTGGCAGCTGCCATCGGTATTTGGCTAGCCTCAGGCATGATAGTTGGGTTTCATGATGCTAACATCTCAGGCTTATGGAGATCCGACTCTTAACAATAGATCAGGGTAACTGAAAAGAAATAGGAGCCTTAGTCTTCATGTAGTGGCTTCAATGGCCTGTCACAAGGTCGTAACAGCCTATCCTTCAGGGAAGAAGCCTACCTCTGGACCTGTAAGAATCAATCAGTAGAGAGCCTGGGTGAGTTCGGTTAGGAGTAGTGCTTTAAGACCAGTTTGCAAAGCCAGTTGGTTTCCAGGAGGTAAAGATTCTGATATCCAGACCTTAGAGCCAGAGCTTGGGGCAGTAACTCAGCTAGTGGCAGAAAGAGTAGCTAAAGAAGAAATAGAGCAATCATGAAACTGGGTAGAATGGATTAACTATGGCTGTTGCAAGCCCGGCCCTTGACCATAATCTAAGATGGTAACGTTTGATGCATAAATATGCTATAGTAGCTATGGCAGATTCAAGTCCTACACCGTGCTCAAAATCATCCACTTTGAGTCAGTCTGCACAAATGAATAAAATAAGCATCACTCAATGTATTCAATGAAGACATGAGACAAACCTTGTGTTGAAATCTTGTCAATTAATTTTCATCAATTGGTCTAAATCCTAAATTTGAAGCCTGAATACAATGCTACCTTTGCTAATAAATCTAGTCCGTAAATCTTGAAACTAATAAGTCCTGTAGTATAATACTAAGCAGATTAACTACTAGCCCAGAAGCTGAAGATTTTAGCCGAAGGCATAGGCATATGACAGTCGGCATCTCTGTGGCTGGGCAGCGAATAGACTTTCTTTCAATGCTTGAGACTAATCTTGATGGTCCTGTTAAGATTGCAGAAGTTTGAATCACTGGTCTTGAGATTAAGAGGAAAATATTGAAATTATGGATTTCAGCCTATTAGGGGGTTAGGAATGAGTATGGTTTTGGGATAGAAGAAGGACGGGTACACAGGGGATATCCTTAGAGATCACGGTTCAAGTACAAGTTGGATCACATTCCCATGGGATGAGCTTGAAACAGCTACAGGCTCTACATCTCAGAGTCTTTAAGGGTCAGCCTAAGGAATTTCTAATTGAATTGAGATAATTCCCATTGAATTCATGAACTCCAGTGGCTGGTAGTCTAGTTTTAAGTTGATCAGGAAGACACTAATCTTGTCTGTCTAAGCATGGCTGGATACTGTAGGAAAATGCTCGATCCCTACTCTCTCCTTATATAAGTTCTTAATACTCTGTACGATTTTGGGAATTCTGAGGTTGCGTTTCTATAGTGATCTGAATCTGAGAGTCATACTTCGGCCTACAGATCATCATAGCTTATCACACCGAAACCTGTTTCCAATCATAATAAACTTGTATAAGTTTAGGACTCATTTGAATTGGCATTTTGAGCCAGGGGCCTGATTCTGATTTTTAACAGCCATTCATACACCTGATCAGTTGTGGTTAACTTAATTGTTAGGATCACTAAGTCCAAACCAAAAGTTTGGCAGAGTGGCTAGTTTTGTGCTTATGATTTCCCTCTTTGAACCCCAGGCATGGCAGTTTTCCCCTTAATTTTAACTCAAATTTCCAAATTACTCAATCTACCCCAACATTTCCCAAAATACTAAATCAGCCCCTACTATTCCAATCAAGCTTTATTCTCTTCTTCAACATCGAATCATTTTTTTATATTCTAGTTAAATTCTTTTCCAAAATATTTTGGGAATCTTTGGTCTCACGCAATGGACTCTAAATGGGGAACTGGCGGTTTACCTGCTGTTCAACATTTGGTAGTTTGTATAGGTCCCTGTGTTGCCTTAGCCGCCTCGGGCCTTGTGCATGAGTGGACTTGAGGTCTTCTTTAAAACTTTAAAAATCCTTTTCACAAATATTTTGGGAATCTTTGGTCTCACGCAATGGACTCTAAATGGAGAGCTGGTGGTTTACCTGCTGTTCGACATTTAGTAGTTCGTATAGGTCCCAGTGCTGCCTTATCCGCCTCGGACCTTGTGCATGAGTGGACTCGAGGTCCTCTTTAAAACTAAACAAAAAACTAAAAAAAAAAACCTTTTTACAAATATTTTGGGATTCTAGGTCTCACGCAATGGACTTTAAATGGGGAACTGGCGGTCTACCTGCTGTTCAACATTTACTAGTTCGTATAGGTCCCCGTGCTGCCTTAGCCGCCTTGGGCCTTGTGCATGAGTGGACCAAAAACCCTTCCCCAAAGATAAAACTTTCTCAAAACGAAATCTTCGAATATTCTAAAAAAAAAACAACATTCTTTGAAGGTCAAGCCTTCACGAACCAGAACTACGTAAGCCTTGAGTTTCCATTGCACCGGGGAATACGTAGGAGCATGATCAAGTTCTGTCAGGCTAACCTCCATCAAGTATTTATTTTCACTCTAATAAAAGGGATCAAACCATTCTCAAATAATCACACACGATGCTCTAGCGCAAGTGCGTTCTTAACGGCTAACGAAGTGCCTAACACCTTCCCCATTCGTAACCGACTCCCGAACCTAGATCTCATCCTCAAGTCAGGGTTTTTTCCAAATCTTTTCCCTTAAATAAAAATTTAGTGGCGACTCCACATCATCAAAATCAACCTTTTCAAAATTTTAGCAAGTTCGTCGTCTCGTCGGAATTACGGTTGCGATAACATATAATAAAGGCTTTATACTCATTGTAGATTTAAAGTAACTATTATTTAATATAAATTTAAAATATTGTATAAATTTAAAACAATATATAATAAAATATATTAAAGAAGTGTCATGTCTCTATAGATATTTTTTTTCTTTAACAAAATTGTCGTATCCTTTATCAAGAATCACGTGTTTTACCTACGCACCCAATCTATACATTTCATCGAAATATGTAACTCTTGAAAAGATTATATAAAGATGTAACTTTTAATTTTTAAGTTTTAATTTAATATATTTAGTAAAAGATACAATATCCACCTTATAAATATGATATAAGGCAAAATAAATTATTATTGGTATTTAAAATAAGGACTGTACCTTACAATTTAAGATAAACAAAATTAAAGAATAATTACTATAATTTGATAAGCTATTTTGTATTTCAAAGTTCTTGAAGTTGTGGTTCAAAAGGGCGAAGGAACAGACAGAAAGAATTCCTTCCCGTGAGTTATCATTTCAGTAGCTGTATAAATTCCCCTCTAAAAACGGTATCTAAAAAATGTAGCACTTTTAGAAGATGCCAAAGTGCATTGAAAATTGAAAATCGACAAAATGAAATAAGTGACAAACAGAAGAAGATGGCTGTAGAAATTTCAATTCAACAAAAGCATATAGATTTGCTCCAAGACTACGAGATTTAGTCCACCGATGAATGATTAAAATTAATCCAAATCCACTGGAAAAGCAAAAATAGATCGATGACCTTATTTGACTTTCTTAAATTTCTTCAAAGTGCTTTCATTGATTCTTTTTTGGATTAAAAAGCTAAACATTCGTGGATCACAAAATGAGTAATGAACAAGAGAATCATCAAAACCACTCTGTCTCATGATTCAGAAAGGAAAATAATATTTTAAAACAAAATGGAATCCTAACCGTTTTTTGGAATCCTAGTAATATATATATTATTATATTAATTAAATTGTTGCTTAAAACCTGGTATTATTAGATGGTGTGGTAGGTTGGTTATTAGTAGGTTATAGACTGGTTCACTATCACAAAGTGGGTAGCTAGAAAAAGTTTGATAAGATAGTGAAGCATGTGACCACTCTTTTGATTACAAACTTGGTATCTGAAAAAATAGTGTTCCAATCATCCTCAATAATTTAAACTATTTCACCAACCCAATTAATTGCCTTTGTATTAATTAGTATTAGCAATAAATAATAAATAAAAAGAACTCAAAAATGTCTACTTCTACTGTCCCAATCATTTGTCTTATATGCACTCTGGGGCGTTGGTGTGTCGTCTTGATTTGTGCAATTGGTATGTCAAAACCAAATTTGATTCTAACTCGTTATTTTTCATATTATTTATCAGAAAGGTGTTTGGAAACTTTCGTGTGTAGTTAATGAGTATGACATTTTATGTGGCTACTGGCATATTTATGTGTTTGTTTTTTCCATAAACCTAACACCAATCATTATGTCATTGCGCCTATTTTATACGCATTTTATTGTTCCAATGGGCACGGTGACGGAGGAACAAGGATTGAAGGAGCAAAATCAAAGGTTATAAATGCTTAGCCTTTTTTTTATATTTGGGATCTATTATAAATGCTTATTTTTTGTATGTAATATAGTTCTCAACTATTTTATTTCGTAGTAATGATTTTGTTTAAGAGCCAATTTTGCCATTAGTCAAATGAAAATAAAGAATAAAAAGAAAGAGAAAAAGAAAAGCGTGAAATATTTTAGATATTGACTAGCTTTTTGAAAAAGAAAGAAAGAAAGGAGAGCCTCTGAGATCTTACTGCTACGAAAGGTTGGGTTGGGTTGAGTTGAGTAACGAGAATATTTTCCCAAAAATAAAATGTAAATTTTGGCATAGTATAATCATTAAGATTTAAACTTGGGATGGTTTATAAATTATTTATGTTTCTCATTACTATTTTATTTACAAATCGAATTTTGATACACGGTTAATCAATTCAAAATTATAATAAATATAATTTTTAAAGTATGCCATTTTGTAATAGTAGTTTTAAACTATTTAATTTAATTTAACATTAATAATCTATATTGGATTAAGTAAAAGGAATTGAAGTTCCTTAAGTATATATTTATGAGTTCAATCCTAAAATTTATGTGAAAGAAATGAGTTTCTGCATTTCGTTCCAAACCATATTTTAAAGAACTAATTTATTATTTACCGGGTATGACGGACAAGATTCTAACCATCATAATTTTACTATTTTATTTACTGTCACATTCTTTCATGAAAAATAATATTATGAAAAGTTTCGTTGAAATTACAACTTATAAGTGCACCTACTTTTATCTTGCGAAAAAAGAAAAAGTTCACCAACCAAAAACTCTACAGTGGAGATTAATTAATTAATGTAGAAAGAAAGCAAAACTGTTGTAACACGTGATAAGGACTGAATTATCTCTCTATCTACCCCTCTTGCTATGACGAGCATGTTGATTGGTTAGTAAAAAGTATCAGTACAAAGGTAAATTAGTATGAGTTAAGATTTGTTACACATATTAGTATTTATATTAATATAATAATTTTATATAAAATATAAAATTTATCAATTCAATCGTTAATTTAAATTTTATTATTAAATAAATTAAATATATAAAATTTATATAAAATAAAAATTTATAAATATTTTATCTTATAACTTTATTTTAACAGTTTATATATTATTTAAATATATATAAATATTAATAATTAAATAATATATTAATATATTTTTAAAATTTTAAAATTTAATATATAAAATTATAAAAAATATTTATAACAATTTTATATTAGTAAATTTTGTATTTTAAATGCTAATATTGAATTTTCTGCTTTCAATAAATTAAAATTATTTATAAATAATATATATTATATCCAATGAATGTTATGGTAGGTGACAACAAAAGCCTATAGTATCCAGCAAACATCGCAGAAAGAAGGTGAGATGTAGAAAACACACAAGAGAGTGATATTTTGATTGGTGTTACTTTAAAGAACATATCGTTTTCGGTCATCAAACTTGAAATATAACGTTGTAATGTGTGCTTGACCAACCAAAAGAAAAAATCATATGATTGAAAGTGGGTTGTATCACCAAAACAAGTTTTCATTATATCTCTAACAAGAATATAAGAATAAAGAGTAACGATGCTTCAGTTTTCCACATGAAAAGGAATGTGATTAGTTGAAGATTCAACCAAGTTGAGCATACCCACCAGTCACCACTTCTCTTATCATTAATTTTCATTTTCTTGGTCATAGCTCAAGGGAGAATTTAGCTGTAAGTGCTCTCTTCAAACAATGATCCAATCATAGCATATAGAGATTTTAGCTGAAATTGTTGAAGCATAAAAACTTTGGGGCAGATCAAAAGATGAGGGTTAAATTTTGGGCTATTGGGTTCAGGATGAGCTACATAAAACCTATTGGGCTAAAAGTTTAGAGGGTATCCTTTGTTGTGTACACTAAAACCTATTGGGCTAAAAGTTTAGAGGCCATCCTTTGTTCTGTATATTGGAGATTATTTTTTTCACACCAACCTTTTTTTCTAAACCCACCATCCCTCTTTTTTAAAACAAAAAATTGATTTTCAAAAATATCTTTCCAGAAGCATATCAAACACTTTAAAAATTAGTTTTCGAAGTGCATTTCATACATACTTTTGAAAACTAATTTAAGGTATGTTTGATATGCTTTTAGATTTTAGTTTTTAAAAATTTCACTCACCAAAAAGTTTTTTAATTTTTTTAGTTTTCAAAAAACAAAGCTGTTTTAAACAAGAATCAAAGAGGTCCTTAATTTTCATAAGTATATACAACACAATTACGAAAATTATTTTTCAAATTTTTCTTTTATGTACAAATAAAACTTCCAAAAGGTAATTTTTAGAATTGTATTTTACACACTATTAGAAACTAATTTTTGAAAGTATATAAATCATAATTTTGAAAATTAATTTTCAAGAATTTGTTTTATACATATGCAAATAATACTTTAGAAACTAATTCAGAAATGTGTTTGATACACTTTTAGAAGGATTTCTTGAAAATTAAAATAAAAAAAAGGATAGTGTAACCATAAAAAATAGATAGTGTGAAAAGTAATTCTCTATTATAGAATTGGGTTCCATATTTTACTTTAAATGTTTAACTTAAAATTTTTTAGGAAAACCTGTGACTTGTTAAAAGAAATTTTTTTCTGTCAAGATCTAATTTAAAGCCAGTAAAATCTACAAATCTATTTAAAAGTTTATATTTCAAAAAAATTAATAAATAGATTTAAAATATATAAATAATTGATTAAAAAAATTTATAAACTTAAAATATCTAAAATAAAAAGTTATTAAATACACCTAATATATATATATATATATATTATATAATAAAATATATTTAAATAAATATTATATAAATATAAATATATAATATATAAAGGTAGATAGGCTAAATAGAATTTTTTATAAATTTAAATCTGATTTATTTATCTAAAAAAACCTAATTATTTATTAAACAAATAGAATCAGACTAAACTTTAAACAAACTATATCTCATTTAGTTATCATAATTAAATTAAACAAACTTCATATATAAATATATATATATATATATATAATTCAAAGACTTCTTCTTTTCTTTTTGTCAACAACTACAAGACTTGGGTAATCGGCAAAATGCTTTTAGCCTGCCCCAACAAAACCAGGCCGATACATGAGACTTTTACAGCTTCCGTTGCTTATGTTCTCCTATCCCTTTGGACCAAAAATAGAGCAACTTAGTAATTTAGTAATTTATACAGGAATGTATTACCAGATTACAAAGATAATTAAACAATGAATTGAACATGATTAACGTAGGTAAAACTGAAGAATCAAACAATTACTAAATATGTTCTCTACTAACAAATTGAGCTTAAAACAACCATTGTTGAGGAGATATCGAGCATGTAGTTAGTGTATATATATATATTAGGCCCCATCAAATGATTTTGAATTTTCAAATATAAACTCCTTAAATACTAAGGTGTAGTTTAACTTACGAAAACACTATGTTCATTTTTTGTTTTTATTCTTATTTATATATATTTATTCTTATTTATAAAAAAGTGTCACATTTTTTACTTTATTTTCTGTTGTGAAAGCTTTCTTTTTATTTTCATTATTTTCTGTACAAAACTTTAAAAATAAAAATAAAAACAATATACTTTTGTAAATCAAATAGCTCACTCAAAACACCTTTTCTTTATATCCTTTTTAACATTGTGGAAACAATTTGAATTCATCACATATATATATTCAAGTAGAAGGAAAAGAATTGGACATTAACATGAATCCTCATAAAGACCAACAAGAGGCTTTATGGGCACAAAACTAATATCTGAATTTGATAATCAATCAGAAAAGCAAACTCAACCACGAATTAGTGTCTACAAAATCAAAATGCCGAGCAACCACATCCACGAGAAAACATGAAACATCCTTGGTTTGCTTCTTTTTTTTTTTCAAAGTTCTGTATCACATAATCGGATCATCAACTCAGAAACCATTCTTCGAGCAAAAGGTATATAACTCAGGCTGTACCTGTAACAGCTTGGAAATATTAACGACCGACATATAAATAGAACACAAACATGTTATGAAAAGGATTCCTTCTGAAATTGTCTTCTCTAGAAATGGTTTTCAAGTCACATATTTATGTCAGGAAACAGAGCTGTTGAAAGCAAACTTACCATATAAGAGCACCAATCTCAATTATGATAGCAATTATGGTCAATACCTTACTGTGGATCTACAAAATATGAAAAATTTATATCAATTACCCATCCAACTGAGAAAGGTTGTATTGGCAACGAGGTCGTTATACAAATTGAGACAGTTTGCTCGACTGTAGAAACTTGCACATTACCCGTGAATGCAGGACTATTGTTAGAATTAAAAAAAAAATTTATAAATCAAAATAAATTAACAAATAACAAATATTTTTATTATTGGTGAATCTATTTATTAGTCATAATAACTGCTATATTATATTAACAAAAAATTAAAAGGATAATAAAACTTTTAAATTTAAAGAAATAAATTATTAAAACCATAACAAAATCTTTATTGATTTAGTATATCAAAAACTAAAATTTAAATTTAAATTAAGATAAACTAAGATTACTAATCTTAAGATTTAATTTATCTAAAAAAGAAAGATATCTTTAAATTTATTATAATATGTCAATATTCAAAATTTAAATGAAATTAATATTAAAAATATTAAATGCTTATTGTAGGAGAAGACATGTAACTTAATGAGAAAGAGAATAGCTCCTAAAAATATTCTTGTTATAGAATAAAGAATTCTAATTTAATACACCAAGATAGATAATATTCAAAGTATTGGCAAGAATTAGTCGGTGTGCATTATCAGATTGGGAAAGTAGACAAGCTGAAAAGATTGTTCAAATTTCCTCACTATTCTCATTTTTTGAAAAATTTGCAGGTTATTCGAATACTCATATGATAGGAACTTGATGGTACTTATAGACATCAAAGGAGTAAGGCTTACCCACAGAGCACAGACAAGTGCTATAACCACGCATCCAATGTATATGGCTGTTGCAAAAGCACGAACAGGGTCAAACATCATTTGCATTTGTTGTATAGGTCCAAGAAGAAAGGCTGTACTGCCACATAAACAAAACAAAGTTGAATGGTCTGTTGAACTAAATACAGGAAATTGGAAGACAAATAAAAATGACTCAGTCTGCCACAGCAGTATCTATGCTGAAAAATCAATTGAAGTATACATTAGAAGAAAAATGGAATGAATAGAAACATCCAACGTACATATAAGATGAAAGCAAGGAGAGTGAAAACAACCGGCCTTATTAGTTAAGACAGAAATAATGAGTAAAGAGTTCCAACAGTGAAGAGGACAAAGGACATAACAAAAATGCTATACAGTTGACAAATTTAACTACTTACATGGCTTCATTTTACTTCATATTATCTGTGTTTAGGGCATGGTTATATGCATTAAAAGAATTAGAACTTGTAAGCAGTAGTATAGACATCAAGCTGGACTTATGCAAAATAACATCAACTCAAATTTTATCTTGCTTATATAGTTTGGGAAGCATTATTTCTAAATTATTGCAGATTAAACAGACAAATTGAATCTACCTTCCAACTGCTAGAAGGTTGCCAAACGTGAACAATACTGCAAATTTGATGGGTTTAACGAAAACAATCATCGACTGCAAAATAGTGGAGAAAAAGGAAAACAAATACAGAATTGTTAAGTTATCAACACTTGAGGAAGCTAAAATTTCAAAACTGATAGAGAATAAAACTAATAGTAAACACCAGGACTTTCTTTAATTGTCTAACCAGAAGCTGTCTGCAATACATGAATTTTTATGGATATGAAAAGTATGCTTCAAAAGTTTGTGGCCTTCGAACTGAAACCGAACTAGAATGTCAAATCTTTATGTGACTTAAAATCACATTACTTTTAATACTGGTGTGACAGCAGTTTTCCAAAAGTCATTTCAAGCATGTTTTCCCATTGAAATTCAAGGAACCTGTGCCTAGAATAATTGCAGAAATGGTGTTTGTTCTAAAATGTTAATTTCTTTTAAATGAACCTTTAAACAAAATGTAACCACAGTAAATATTTAGCAAATGCCTTCATCAATTAAGCACCAACAAGAGCACAAGCTAAGTGTTGAATGAATGTATTAAGGAAAAGGTAGGAATATGATACCTACTGAAGAAAGGATGATGAATCTTGCCTATGATGGTTTGGCCATACAAGAAGATCAATAATAAAACCAGTAAGAAGAGTTAATCAGAAGAAAGATTGCCCAATAACTACAGATAAAGGAAGACTAAAGAAAACTCTACGAGGAACCAGTAGAACAGACCTAGATCTAAATGGCCTTTTAGAAAATTTATTCTTTGATAGAAGAAATGACATTGTTGGTCCATGGAAAAGGCTTTTGTTGTCATTGTTGAACCAAATTCCTTCTTTTCTAATAAACCTGTCAATATGTAGGACATATGCAAAACTTCATGGTCATATGCTGACATTCATCGCTTTCTCAATCAAATTAAAGACCAAATCAAAATAATGTAGGACAGTACATACCTAATGCTTTACACGAAGAGAAAAAATCTAACATGAATAAAGGGAAACATGATGAAAGTCATGCAAGATGCATCCGCAAAGAAAAGATATACAAGAACCTGAGGAAAGAAAACAAAATAAGGGAATAGCATTTAAAATACACAAAAAACCAAGTGATATAGGTTGCAATGACTATTTCTTGGGTCCTCAAGTTAATCATTTTTCAGTCATTTGTTAGGAGTCAAGTGATAGATTTTCTCTGGCCCAACTATGATTTTCTCTTAAAGCAGGGTCTTGGAAGGAACTGCATTGCAGGTCCAACCCTCCTAAACATTCTAGCGCAATGTTAGCATCTTTTCGTGGAACCAAGCTGAGAAATTAACTGTGTCAAGAATGGAGAAAAAATCCCAACAGGAACATGCCTCTTACAGATGAAATGTAAAAGGAAATCTAACGTTAGTTATTTGCTGACAGAATGAAGCACGCCCGTAAATTGCCACAAAGCATCAAGAAAAATTATAATATTAATGTCCCAAATATGTAGAAAAAAAAAGTATATTCCATTTAAGTTGCCCCTAACCTAACTTTTCTTTTTTACTAATTTATATGAGATTTAGGTTTTGTTTGGATGAAAGGAAAAAGTGTGAGGGGATGGAAAAATTTTAAAATTTGAATTAAAGTCAAAAATATAATGGAATAAAATTTAAATTTTTATTTCAAGTCAATTTCCTCTGCTCTTTCTTTTCATTTGCTCTTCAACCAAACACCAGGAAATACATTCCACTCATCCAAATACTAAAATTTTCACCAGTTAAAATCTAAATATAAGATGACAAGTAAAACAGATACATAATAATATAACACAGATATGAAAATGAAGGGAGGACGCAAATTTCTCTCACCAAAAACATGCAAACCAGACCAGCAACGAAGCAAGCAGCAAATCCATAAATCCTCTGCTAAGTCAAGAAGCAAAAAGGTGTCATAACTTGTAGGAGCTTTTAAGGTTACATAATTCTCAAAGAGCAAGTTGGTATGAAAAATTTTAACAGCACCTGTGTTGTAGAAAGGGAGCAGAGGCCACCAGATTCCTCACCTAACAACCCTTCCCCTTGTTCTTCATTGTCTCCCGTTAATGACCTACCAAATTTCCACATTATTTACAACGAGTCTCTTCCTCACACTTTTCGCTGTAGAAATTAGATGGATTAAACAGAATTATCAGCATCTATTCAAGTGTAAAAAACGGGGAATTTTGAAGGAAGCAATTTCCTAAATATATTATCAGCAAGCAATTTCAATGTTCCATACATGCATTTCAATTTATTCATTTATTTTGAGTGGAGGGCTTCATCTTAGTCCTAAATAATTACCAATTAGCATCATCAACTTCAGCATTTTCGATTTTTTCTTTCCTTTGGCCTTAAACGGGAAAAAAGAATAAGCAAATAAATAAAATTACTTTCATAAATAGGAGAGAATCTTACAGAAAATGACCGCAAATAGTCGTTTGATAGTGAGAAGTTTCGATGCAGAAAGCAAAGCAACGGAAAATCTAGCGCAATTGATTCACTAGACGAGTCATAGGTTTGTAAGAGGAAAGATATGGATGGAGTTGGAAACTGTTCAGGTCGACACCACGTTGGCACTTGCCAGTTGCCACCGCATACTTTCCTATTTCAATATATATTTTCTTTTCGAATTAAAATTGTTAATTTTAATTTTCCGAAGTTCATATCAAGCTAGTCCAATGCGGATTCTTGCGGGTTTTAGATCTTGACTCAAATTCAATTTTTA
This sequence comes from Canavalia ensiformis, assembly GCA_026541065.1. NCBI lineage: Eukaryota > Viridiplantae > Streptophyta > Magnoliopsida > Fabales > Fabaceae > Canavalia > Canavalia ensiformis. Next base: position 150,020 of record JAMKYM010000290.1, read on the forward strand.
AAATGACGTTGATTGTCCAAGTGGTAAAAATTTGGTCTGTTTTCTACAGGTTAAATTTAGGTTGAATTTTATTAGATTAAATTAAACTTAACATTCTAGTTCTTTATCTTAGAATTTGTTAAAATTATAAGTGATTAGAATTCATGTAGTTAAAAATTAAAGTAACATGAAAATTTGAATTTATTATTTATTATTTTTTATATTATAAAAAAAATTGATTAAAATTCAAATTTTAATCCTATCAAAGGATTTTGAATTTCAGTCTCATCATACATTATATAAAAAAAACCTTTCTCCACCTCTTTATCCTTCTCATCTTTTGATTTGAATTTAAAAGAAAAGATCATATGGATGAAAAAGAACAAAGACGAAAAAAAAAAGAAAAAAAAAGGAAAAGGAAGTGAAATATAGTGAAAACAATTGATTGTTAGAATGAATTGAAATATAAAAAAAATAAAATAAATTCTTTTACTTATATTTGGATGAATAGAATAATTAAATGAAAAGAATGTAGTATTTGAATTGATTGGAAAAATATCATTACAAATAACTTATAAATACTTTTATCCATCAAAGATCGGGAACCAGAAGTACGTTACAAATCCAGACGAGTTCCGCAGCATTGATGCTTCATTTGTGAGTCTTAGAACCATTTTACCAATGTAGTGATTGGAATACCGATCCTTGGTGTATGGTCATGTTTTGATTTTTGATTTTCTGAGATGTTTGGGCCATCGCAACATTGAAATTGTTCCACACCAGATTTTCGAGACATTCTCATGTATGAGATGTGTCCTATACACACCGAAAGCGAGTTAGTTTGAAGCTATGCAACAAGTCTCATTTACAAACCTCTTTTAATACTTGGTTTTATGCTTGTAGGATAATGAAATCGTGTATCTGAAAATGTTTTAACTTGGCATGAGCGTGGTATGCATTGTAGCAAATTCAGTGCAATTTGAATTTCTCTATACTGTTTTTTAATTTCCATAATACAGAATATTTATCATTATGTTTAGGGCCACCATAGACTAACACAATCATACTTTATTTGTTCTCAGAACTTTGGAAGCATGAACCTGTTATGGCTTGTTAAGGGTTCACATTTTCTTTAATAATTCATTATGAAAAGGCCTTCACATGACCCTTTGCACAAATAAGTGGGGATGAACAGTGCACTTGTAAGTTGTTAGTTTGGAGGTCCTGTTGGGTTGCTGTATTGGCCATAAGGTGAACATCGCAGTTTAGAAAAAAAAGATAACATAGGGATAAATGTAAAATATAACTCAACAAATTAATTGCAAATGTGAATGTGTAATTAAACGAGAGTCTTTCTTTATCTTTTAGGTATGGAAGGAGGGAATGATAAATGTGTAAAATCTACGGAATTTATTTCATTTTCCTCGCATAAAACAAATTGAATCTAACGTATGGAAATGTATCTTTCTCACTTGTTTTCGTCCTCCCTACAATCCATCTTCCTTCCATTCACTGAACCAAACAAAGCCTAAAAGTGCATAGCAAACTTTTCTGTTTCAAGTTTCAGTAAATATAAGTTGCTATATCAAGTTTGCATGTATACTAAACATTAAGGTATATTTGGGGTAGTTTTTTTTCCTAGTTTTCACATTTTAAAAAATCAAAATTAATTTTAGTTTTTTAATTTTGAAATAAGGTTAATTTATTCTATTATATTATTTTATTGTAAATTTATAAAAAAAAATATAAATATATTAATTAAAAAATAAATAAAATTTTAAATTATTATTATTGTTATTATAATAATAATATTAATAATAATTGTTATAATAGTAAGAACACCACCAGTGATACTGATACTATTCATAGTATATAAAAAATATATAATTATTTTTATTTTATATATTATTTAATAATTAATAAATAAAATAATTTAATAATTTATATCTTAAATAATTATTTTATTATGAATATATAAAAATATATAAATAAATATTTATTAATTATTTTAAAAAATAATAAAAATAAAAATTTAATATTATCATTATTATTATTATTATAATAATAGTTGTAAGAATAATAATTATAATATAAAAATATAATTTTTATTTTATATATTATTTAATATTCATTTCATTTAAAAAAATATATATATATATATAATATTATTATTTTATAAATAAATATAATATAAAATTATATGATAATTTTATAATTAAATATAATTTATATATTAAATAATATTATTTTACTTAATTATAACATTATAAAATTAAATAAATAAAAAATAATTAATTAAAAAATTAATAATTTTTAAAAATAATAAAAATTTAAATTTAATAATGATAATATTATAATAATAATAATAATAATAATAATAATAATAATAATAGTTAAAATAGGACCCGAGAATAATAGTAATAGTAATAATAGTTATGATAATCTATTATGATAATGAGATGAAGTAATTTGATAAAATTAAAAGAAAAACATTTTAAATTAAAAATAATATATTTTTATTTTAAAAATTAAGTTAAATTGTTTCAAATGTATTAAAAATTAATTTAATTTTTTTTGCCAAATGAAAAATATTTTTAAAATCAATTTAAAAATCATAAATAAAAAATTGGCAACAAACCTTAAGTTTTACAAAAATATTTTTATTTAAAAGAATATCACCTTATTTTTTTAGTTTAAAATTTTATATAGAAAATAATAAAACTTTTTTTTTTATTTTTACTATTTCTTATACTAAACTTTAAAAATAAAAATAAGATAATTTTTTTATAAATAAAAATAAAAACAATATTTTTGCATACCAAATAACTCCTAAACTACTTGGTATTCAAAACACCTTTTCTTTGTATCATTTTCAACATTGTGGAAAAAATTTGAATTCATCATTTATATTTTCAAGTGGAAGGAAAAGAATTGGGACATGAATATGAACCCTTATAAAGGCCAAGAGGCTAATATCTATCAGAAATGCAAATCCAACCACGAATTAGTATCTACAAAATCAAAGTGCCAAGCAACCAAATCCACAAGACAACATGAAACATGTCATCAACTCAGAAACCATTCTTCGAGCAAAAGGTATATAACTCGGTGTACCTGTAATAACTTAGAAACATTAACGATTTACATATAAATAAAAAACAAACATGCTATGAAAAGGATTCCTTCTGAAATCGTCTTCTCTAGATATGCTTTTCATGTTACAAATTTATGTCAGGAAACAGAGCTGCTAAAGGCAAACTTACCAAATAAGAGCACAATTACGATAGCAATTATGGTCAACACCTTGCTGTGGATCTACAAAACATGAAAAATATCAATTACCTATCCAAGTTCCAACTGAGAAAGGTTGCATTGGCCACGAGCTGATTATACAAATAAAGCTTTAAAATTTAAAGAAATAATTATTAAAACCATAACACAATCTTTATTGATTTAATATATCAGAAACTAAATTTAAATTTAAATTAAGATCAATGAAGATTACTAATCTTATGATTTAGTTTATCTAAAAAAGAAAGATATCTTTAAATTTGTTATAATATGCTAAAATTCAAAATTTAAATTAAATTAATAATAATAAATAAGAATTTTAAAAATTAAATGCTTATTGTAGGAGAAGACACAAGACTTGATGAGAAAGAGAATAGCTCCTACATATATTCTTGTTAGAGAATAAAGACGACTCTAATTTAATAGACAAAGATAGATAAGATTTGTAGTACTGACAATAAGAATTTGTCAGTGTGCATTATCAGATTGGTAAAGTAGACAAGCTGAAAAGATTGTTCAAATTTCCTCACTATTCTCATATTTGAAAAATTTGCGAGTTATTCAAATACTCAGACGATAGGAATTTGATGATACTTATAGACATCAAAGGAGCAGGGCTTACCCACAGAGCACAAACAAGTGCTATAACCACGCATCCAATGGATATGGCTGTTGCAAAAATGCGAACAGGGTCAAACATCATTAGCATTTGTTGTATAGGTCCAAGAAGAAAGGCTATATTTCCACATAAACAAAACAAAGTTAGATGGTCTATTGAACTAAATCCAGGAAATTGGAGACAAATAAAAATGACTCAATCTGCCATAGCAGTATAAATACTGAAAAATCAATTGAAGTATACGTTAGAAGAAAATAAAGGGAATGAATAGAAACATCCGGCCTTATTAATTAAGACAGTGAAATAATGAATCAAGGGTTCCAACAGTGAAGAGGACCAAGCACGTAACAAAAATGCTATACACTACAGTTGACAAAGTTAACTATTTACATGGCTTCACTTTTCTTCATATATCTGTGTTTGGGGCATGGTTATACGCATTAAAAGAATTAGAACTTGTAAGCAGTAGTATAGACATCAAACTGGACTTACGCAAAATATCATGAACTCAAATTTTATCTTGCTTATATAGTTTAGGAAGCGTTATTTCTAACTACTACAGATTAAAGAGGCAAATTGATTCTACCTTCCAACTGCTAGAAGGTTGCCAAACGTGAACCATACTGCAGATTGATGGGTTTAACAAAAACAATCATTGACTGAAAAATAGTGGAGAAAAAAGTAGACAAATACAGAATTGTTAAGTTATAAGCACTTGAGGAAGCTAAAATTTCAAAACTGATAGAGAATAAAACTAATAGTAAACTGTAAACACTAGGACTTTCTTTAATTGTCTTACCAGAAGTTGTCTGCAATACATGAACTTTTATGGATATGAAAAGTAAGTTTCAAAAGTTTATGGCTTTTGAACTGAAACTGAACTAGAAAGTCTAATCTTTATGCAACTTAAAATCACATTACCTTTTAATACTGATGTGAGAGCAGTTTTCCAAAATTCATTTTGAGCATGTTTTCCCATCGAAATTCAAGGAACCTGTGCCTAGAATAATTGCAGAAATGGTGTTGTTTTAATATGTTACTTTCTTTTAAATGGACCTTTAAACAAAATGTAACCACAGGAAATATTTACCAAATAGCTTCATCAATTATGCACCAACAAGAGCACAAGTTAAGTGTTGAGTGAATGTATTAAGGAAAGGGTAGGAGTAAGACCTACTGAGAAAGGATGATAGAATCTTGTCTATGATGGTTAGGTCATACGAGAAGATCAATAATAAACCAGTAAGAAGAGCTAATCAGAAGGAAGATTTCCCAATAACTACAGGTAAAGGAAGACTAAAGAAAACTTTAAGAGAAATCATTAGAACAGACCTAGATCTAAATGACCTTTTAGAAAATTTATTCTTTGATAGAAGAAATGACATTGTTGGTCCATGGAAAAGGCTTTTGTTGTCATTGTTGAACCAAATTCCTTCTTTTCTAATAAATCTGTCAATATATAGGACGCAAAACTTCATGGTCATATGCTGACATTCATCCCTTTCTCAATCCAAGTAAAGACACAAATCAAAATAATGTAGGGCAGTACATACATAATGCTTTACAAGAGAAAAATCTAACATGAATAAAGGGAAACATGATGAAAGTCATGCAAAATACATAATTTATTTCAGTTAATACAAGAATCAATAACTTGAATCACCCATGGGCCACATTATGTTGCTAGGTAAACTGAAAACAAATAGCATAGTTTATCAGACTGATAAAGAACTTTAAAATTAAGAAAAAAAATATAAATAGATAAACATGCAGGCAAAACAATTTGAGGCTAGCTCAAAGTAAAGGTATTCATTTACAAAAGAATGACAGGATATGAAAGCCCGCATCAAGCAAGAAATCATGGATTGGTTTCAATAATAATAGTCGTACAGAGAGCATGATGCATAGAGTAACTAGAAATCCTATAGAGTAAACCAGGAAGTTTCTATATATTACATTTCTTCAATATTTCAGCAAATGGCAACAAGCACTGACAAATTATAGCCATAAAGTAGAAAGCAGGAATCTTATTAAAAGAAAATCAATTCAAAACAGAAGAAAAAAAAGGAAACTTTTTAAGATTATCTTGTATCAGCGAGCATAATAAAGTACACAACAGGTAAAATATAAATTTTAAGTGTATCTTGGAAAAAAACAAAACAACCAAAAAGTAAAGAATTCATATTACAACTCACCTACTGCCTCACAAAGCTAAGTTCATCTCACTAGCCCATAGTTCCATACATTTATGTTTGAAATAACTTATATTTACTCAAAGCGTCAGACATTATGCAAATGGAGACTGCCTCATCACATAATAAGGAGAGAACTTGCAAAATTAACTAAACCAAAATCAGTATGTTTGAGGGATAAATGGATAATATTCAGGGAACCTATCTCAATTAATCTTCTCTATAATCAGTTGATAATAATTGGCACTACCAAAAGTCACCACATGAGCACAAACCATCACGGAAGTGATGGAAACGATTGGTATCTCTCACTATGATCTCCCTCTTCACCACCAATGACACATATTTTATTGCTGAGTGGCAATCACCACAAACCCTAATATTCTTCATAATGCGTATGGTGGATCCAGGAGGAGTATTGAGAAGGGCAAATGCAAGAGCCAGCTTCTCACTATGATACTGTAAATTTAATTCCTTCTCTCGTTGGTTTACCAACACAAGCACATGACTAGTGTCAGGAACATAGCCAATCTCTTTAATTTTCTGATTGAGCTTCTCCCACATTTCATGGATCTTATCTTTCTGTGGATGAGCAACATCGTTTGCCACAAACACATGGACAGAATTCTCAATTTCAACCCAACTACATGCGGGTTCCTTCTTCAACCCACTATCTTTCATTACCTTTCTCACTTTTGCAGCATCCTCCCACCTACCAGCAGAGGCATAAATATTGGCAAGCAATGTATGTGTCCCAGGATAAGAAGGATCAAGCTCAAAAACCCGCTGAGCTGCATAAGCACCCATTTCTGTATTTTTGTGCATCTTAGAAGCACCAAGCAAAGCACCCCAGATAGCCACAGTGGGTTCAATTGGCATTCCTTCTATGAAATTCTTAGCTTGATCAAGCAGACCAGCTCTACTAAGAAGATCAACAATTGTCACATAGTGTGAGACCTTTGGTTCAATATTGTACTTTCTCATCAATCCAAAATAATATTTACCCTCATCTAAAAGTCTAGCATGGCTACAAGCAGTAATAACAGAGAGAAATGTTATATCATTGGGCTCAATCCCATCCCTTATCATTTCCTCAAACAGCTGTACAGCTTCCTTTCCAAGCCCATGTTGGGCATACCCTATCAACATCGAATTGCAAGAAACAATATCAACTTTTACCAACCGATCAAAAGCCTTCTTAGCATCCTGAATGCTTCCCGACTTTGCATACATGTGAAGAAGAGTGTTCCCTACATAACCAGCCAACTTCCTTCCCGATTTCATTATATGCGCGTGAAGCCATCTCCCTTGCTCCAAAGACCCTGTACTCGAAGAAGAACACAAAAGTGCTGAATAAGTAAATTCAGTCGGTCTTCCTTCCTTGCATCTTTCAAAAAAGGGCCAAAGCCTCTCTCCTTCACCCTTCCTAGCATAACCAGCTATCAAAGCATTCCAAGAAACCTCATTCTTGCACCCCAAGTTATCGAAAACCAACTGCGCTTCCCCCAAATAGCCACACCTAGCATACATATCAAGAAGAGAACTCCCGACAAACACATTAGATTCACATCCATGCTTCCAACAACACGCATGAACTTGCTTCCCATCATTATAACTTGCAATGAACCCACAACACTTCACCAAACTCGATAACGTGAACTCATTCGGCTTTGCACCATCACGTAACATCTGAGGAAACAATACAAGTGCCTCATTGGCACATTCATTCTGAGCATAACCAGTGATCATGGAGGTCCAAGTAACCATGTCCTTGTGAGGCATTTTGTCGAACATGCGGCGTGCATCTTCTAAACTGCCACACCTTGCATACATGAAGAGAATGGAGTTTTGAATAACGATGTCATTTTTGAACTTGGAATTGAGAATGTGAGAATGCACTAAGCTTCCTTCTTTGAGCTTCCCCAACTGGGTGCATCTCTTCAATAACGAGTTGTACAGGGTTCGGTCCGGTTTGAGCGAACCGCGGTCCACGAGGTCCAGAACATGAAGACCGGTTTTGGAGTTCAGGCTCGGACTGAGAAGATTCCTGTCATTTATAACATAGAATGAAATATCTGAATCTGAGGGTGTGGCTGCACCCGCAGAATGCCAAAGTGTGCGATAACTAACGGAATGTCGCTTAACGAGTTTAACTGCAATTGCTGAGATAAATGAAACAAATTGAGGTGAGAATGTAAATGTATCGGATAATAAAAATGGAATTGTAAGAAGTATGGAGTGTATTAGGGAAAAGGCGAAATAATTTGAAAATCAAGAAAGAGGTTTTACATTGGATCATCACCTCCTCGAATTCTTGTCTCTATTTTTGAGATTTTCTAGCAAAGCTGAGTAGTTTATTCTTTCAGTTAACACTTCGCTGGTTGCAGCCTTAAATTGTTTAGGCACAATTGTTCATTGATTGGCTATTGCAGATTGGGTTAGGTTTACCTGTATTGGATCAATTCAGGTCAAATCTAATCAATTTTGTTCCGCATTAGTTTGCTTTGCAAAAAGGTGTCATAAATTGGAAGAGCTTTTAAGGTTACATAATTCTCAAAGAGCAATTTGGTATGAAAAGTTTTAACAACCCTTCCTCTTGTTCCTCATTGTCTCCCGTTAATGACCTACCATATTTTCACATTATTTACAACAAGATGCTTTCTTCCTCACGCTTTGCGCCGTAGAAATTAGATTGACTAAACAAAATTATCAGCATCTATTCAAGTGTAAAAAAGGGAGAATTTTTTAAGGAAGCAATTTCCTAAAAAATTATCAGCAAGCAATTTCAATGTTCCAATATATGCATTTCAAAAAAAATAAAAAATCAGTGGAGGGCTTCATCTAAGTCCTAAATAATTATCAACTAGCATCATCAACTTCAGCATTTTCGATTTTTTTTTTCCTTTGGCCTTACATAAATAAGCTTACTTTCATAAATAGAAGGGAATCTTACAGAAAATGCCGCATATAGTTCTTTGATAGTGAGAAATTTCTATGGAGAAAGCAAAGCAATGGAAAATCTAGCGCAACTGACTCACTGGACGACACCTGGTTGGTACTTGGTTCGTATTTCAATTAATTTGTTCAAATTAAAATTGTTAATTTTAATTTTCGGAAGCTCGTATCAAGCTTAGTCCAATGCGGATTGTTGCTGACTTTAGATCTTGATTCAAATTGAATTTTCAAAAATGATGTGGATTGTCGAAGTCGGTAAAAATTCCGCTAAAATGATTAGATCAAATTAGATTAGCATTCCAGTTCCTTATCTTAAAACCGGTTAAAATTGGGCATTTTCATTTAAATCTTCAAAATCTGCACTCCAAAAGCATTAAAAACGCAAGAAAATTTAAACTTTTTTACAAAAATAGCAAGACCATGAATTACGTATTATAAATAAAATTTTATATAAAGGATTTCAGCTTTATAAATAAAAATTTAACTTTTATACATATCAAACTTTATAAATACAACTAAAAAGAGAAGTTTAAGAATTAAAAGTATACCTTAAGTGAAGGAGAATATCATTTTTACGACGTTTGTCAAAACATGTGCATACTCTTAGGTACTAAAAATAATTTACATCCTTTATACCTTTAAATTAATAGTTGAAAAATCTAACGGCATGGAAGAAATTATTTTTTTAGTAAAATTAATAGATACATTAGTTAAAAGTTAAAAAATTAATTAAAAATTAGAAAGATAGATAGAGAATGAAAAATTAAAAAATTTTAAAGTTAAAAATTTATTAACTAAAGTAAAAAATAATTGATAAAGTTAGTTGTTAAATTAACAAATAAAAATAAAATAATAAATAAAAATATAATTATTGAACTGAAGTTTAACTATTATAATTTTTAATATTTTATTATTTAATTTAAATCATTATATTAAAAAAAAAGATCATATATTTTTTAATTTTTTTTATTTATATATATATTTCTATTTAAGAGTTACATAATAAATTTATAATTATTTTGATAATTATATATTATAAAAAAAGAATTTGATATTTTGTTTATTTATTTATTTATTTTATTATTTATGATTTATTCTAAATAAAAAATATTTTTAAATAAATAAATTTTTCATTAAAATTAAAAATATTTATTTTAAATTTATATAAATAAATTTTAAATAATATTTTTACTTTTAAATTTTTTATAAAAAAATTAAATATTTTATTATAAATAATTTAAAAAATATTTAATAGTTAAACTAGATATTGTAATATTAAACTATTATAAAAAAATAAGATTTTATAATAAATAAGGAATTATCAATCAAGAATAAAAATGAAAGGATGATTTTTAACTAGTAGTTAAAACTTAAATACTAATAGGGATAATATTAACAAAATTAGTAATTATTAATATAGTTATTATATTAAACAGAGTTGAAATAATTTTAAAAAATTTGAGTTAATTAATTCATTTTTTTTTATCTGAAATATACGGTCACACGTATTCTTAATGGTATACATGAGCTCAAAGGGCTAATTATTAGTCTCTTTCAAAGGAAGATATATCTACTAGGTTATTGATATTTTCTAAATCAATCCACAACTGAACGGGCTTCACCATCTGACTATGTTCCAAGTTCTAAGTGCACTTTCAGATGTTTACTTCAATGATTTGGAGCAAACATTAATGGTATATTTGCCACTTGCATTTTGATTCCATGTTGTTCTCATACATAAGGCACTTCATATTAGTGTATTTGAATCCAATCTATTTTTCATTTTTATTTCATGTTGTTCTTATAATAAAAATTAGTTCATCTTATTTCTAAATCATTGTTGGATGAGTACCAATCTAATGAATAGTTCGGTTTTTTAAGATATTACTAGTTTTTGATATTTTATCTATTATGTGTTGATTTTTTTTTGTTTTTTTTATCTATGTTTTCAACCAAATTGAGTATGAGTATGACTTTGAAAATGAAGATAAGGATTAGCTTTTGAAGTTTGATGAAGCAAAGAATATTGACACATAAACTGTATCTATTTAGACTAAATTCTAACTTTATTAAAGTTGGTTTAAGTTTAATGTTTTTTATCTTTATGAATTTTTATGTTTAATATTTATTTTTTATATATTTTAAAAACAAAATGGCGGTTAAAAATTCTTTTATTTTTAATTTTTTAATTATTCCATCGATTATCTTTTTAATTGATATAGTTTTTTTTACAACAATTAGGTGGTGTAATTAATTTAAAAACTCAATTTTTTACATTGATAATTTAATCATATAAAAATATCATTTTTTATACTGGTAAGAGAATTGATATAAAAAGTTCAAAATAATCAAGTAAATTTTTTTTTAACTAGTGTAAGCATTCTTATCCTTAAAAGAGGAAACAATATTGTAATTTTTTTAAAATTAGAGGGAGAATATCCTTCAATAGAATGAGAATCTTGTTAGAACCTTTCATCCTTAATTACTACCTTCAATTCATAGATATTTGTAATTCTCATCTTGCCTCTTGCAAGTTGAAACTTTTGTTGATATCATAAGTTGAACGAGTCTCAAAATTCTTAAATTCGATCCTCAAATAAGAACCACCTTTATAACAACAATGAGGAATAAGACAATCACTTAAAACAATACTAGTAAGAATAAAGGAACTCAACTAAGTATATACATATATAAATCCATAATAGTCTTACTAAAAAAAAAATCACTTAGCAAATCAACAACAAAAATAGAATAAAAGAAGATCATGACGAAACCATCATTCTTCCTCTTAATTTATTCAAACTAAATAAAATTTCTACATTTTGAATGCAATGTGTGTTTGCATATGCATATGAGCCATAACAAATCATATAAGATGCTCATTTGCATGCAATCTTGATCAATACATGTAACTATGAGATCAGTCACAATTTTCATCATTCTTAAAATTTATCAACCATAAGGTTTTACATATAAAATACAAATATAACCCATAATTTCATGAAGACCTTTCCAACAATATTTGTGTTGATTATCCTTATCATTTAATCATAAAGATATTAATCAAGAATACTTATTTTACTGCACCTCATGTGAGATTCATCCTTCCAATGACATGCTCAACAATGGAGCACTCTCACAACCGATCACGAAACGTTCCAGTACAATAAAATTATAATTAAGTTGTGTTGCGATAGAGATTCAACAAGAATCTATAATTAATATAATTATAAAACCACAAATGTCGTTAGTCTCCCATACTCTCAACTATCTCATGGGATTTGATCTCATTTATGCTCTCCATTTTAAGTATCCTAATGTCAACTTTGATAGATCCTATTACAAGGTCACACTTATTCATCTATACATTTAGGTCAACTTCATGCACACACATTTAGCTATACATTTAAGTCGGTGCTTGTTTTCACATCATTAGCTTATCGATTTAATCACTCAACTACCTATTAATTAATTTAATTTAATATCATATTCACAAACATCATTTAAGTTAATAATATGCTATATCAAGCTAATAATGTGCTACATCACACAATTATCACATTTAATATTTAAAACAAGTAGTCACGGCATGATTTGGTTCATTGTTAAGGTCTTTTAATTTTTTTTAGTTAATGTTAGTTTTGTTTTACTTTTTAATTCATACTTTTAGTAGTTAAAGTATTTACTTGATATTTTCTTTGATAATGTTTGAAGTAGAAAGATTTCCACTAAATCACCAATAAACTACAACAAAGTGTTCTTACAAGAGCTTCTTTAAATCTTTAAAAATGTTCTTTTCTAATAAAAATTTATTTATATAATATATGTTTTGTTTTTTAAGAGAATTAGAATGGATATTTTAGATCTTAAATATAAAATTAGTTTATTTATAAACTACCTAGAATATCCAAAAATTTATAGAATAATGGTTCATGTAATATAAGTTTATCTATTATCTTGGATTACTCAATAACATTAAATAATTAAAAATTATTAGTTAAGATTAACATAATTATAAATCCTAATTACCAAATTTTGATCTTAATTAGGATCAAATAGTCATTAAACATCATGGTTATGAAAATTACACTGAACCAATTGGTTGAATTTGTTTAACTAGGAATTGATTATCTTTTTAAATTAATTGAATTACAAAATTATTTTACGAAAAAATTGGTAATGAACTGGTAAAAAATCAATAAACCAGCAGGAAATCGATAGAACTGATAAAAAAATGGTCTATATACAAAATAATATAATTTTGATACATTTTAATGAAAAAAATGTTATATTTTATTTAATTTTGTATGTATAATTTAATTTTTTAAAAATCAAAATATATGTAATTTTTTAATTTTTAATGATGTAATTATGGTATTAATATATTTTCTTATTATATATATATATCCTTTTATATATTTTTTTAATATAATATATATTACAAATATGTTAAAATATTATTTAATTAATACTAGTTTGATCGTGATTTGACCATGATTAATTCATTAAACCTAAAATTTGTTTCTTAATCACTTCAATGATCAATCCAATTTTAAAAATCTTATTAATTACCAAATTTTGACCTAATTAAAATAAATAATTAATTGAATAAAAAAATTCACTAATCAAGATTAATATTTTATAATAAATAATTTTATAATTAAATAGGCTAAACAAATCCTAATATTGGTGCCACCCAAATTCTTAAGATGAAATATATTTAGATTAAATTAATAAAAAGTAACATAAAATGCACTTTTTCACCTAAAACTAAAAAATTTCTTTTCCTAGCTAATAACACATGCATTGAGGAATTGACCAAGGAAGGCATCCAAGAACTTTCCTTCCTCATGCATAGTTGGCCATATAATTGCTACATGCAAGACCAAAATCAAACATGAAACTTTGGTGTACTTGAGTAATTATCTCCATCAAAGTTAACCTAAGTATTTTTAAAAAAATTCATTTTTTCCTTGTTTCTTCTAATCTCAATCCAACCAAATTCTAGTCATCTCTTCCTCTTGTGCATTCAATTTTCTCATCTCATTTTTTGAAGGAAGAACTAGGCTTATTCCTTTTAAAAACACCTTCATCTTTTTTATTATTCATCGTACTCCACCATTAACTCAAAGCTCACATCTTTAGAGTATTGAGAAAAGCATCCCAAGCCCTCATTTTTCCTCCCAAGATCGAGCTCTTCTCGAAATTATAAGGAGGACATACCTTCCTTCTTAGTATTGAAGATCCACTTTCTTCACCCCAACCAAGTAAGACACTCTATTCCAACTCTTTCTACTCTTTTATGCATAAAAAATATATTTTTGATGGTCTTTTTAACTTATAACTTCTTAATTTTGAATATTCTTTTTCTCCATCTTCATGTATAACCTCTTGTGGTCATTTTGGATGGTCCAATCTCTTTAAAATATGGTAATAATAAATTTTTTGATTTAATATTTTTTTAAAGTTTTTATAAATATTTTAAGAATTAAATATATTTTTGGTTCCTCTAAAATTTTAAAATTTTGGTTTTAGCCTTTTATTTTTAAAATCTTTAGTTTTGGTCCCTTATTTTTTAAAATAGATTAGTTTTATTCTCTCATTGTTGACATGTCAAACATCAGTATATGGTACATGTCAAACATAAGTTATTTTAGAAACTAAAATCAGTTTATTTTGAAAAATGAGAGATCAAAACCAAAAATTTTAAAAATGGGAGACTAAAACCAAAATTTTAGAAGTATCAAAAACATATTTAACCTATATTTTAATTAATTAAAAATCATCTTTTAAGTCTTTTAAGAATTTAAAAATTAGTTTAAAATATTTATTTGAGCCTTGTAGATATTTTATATTATTTTGAAATCCTTTCTTGAAATTTCATAAGTTTTGTCATATGCTAGTTACATTTGAAGCATGGATCTATCTTTCTAAACTTCATTTTAGTGATTTTTATACACAAAAATATGTATTTTATATCTGATTTTGGAGCTTGTATTTTTTCTTATTGGATTCATTTTATTTAGTAATTTTTTTCATGTATTGAGTCTAGATAGAATATTCATAATCCATAACATAAGTGATAAAAGGTAAAAAAAGAAAAACTTAATCTCTAAGGATAAAGGTTAAAGCTTTAGGCATTTGTGGCAAGACTAGTAACCTATTGAACCAAATGAAGCTTTTAATGGAAGGATTCTACAAGCTTGAGATCAACTTATCATTTCCATGTTTGAGTGGGACATATCCTACATTATGAGCAGATTTGTAAAGAATAGGATCCTTTTTTACAAGTATAAAGGAAAAGAAAAAATATGTGAAAGGCCAAAGAACAAGCTTGATAAAGAAGTAATGAAATTTGGAAAATAGCATGCTATATGGGTTAGAGGTTTGAAGTATGAAGTACAAACATACCCAAAATAATTCAAAGTTGACTTAGAAATAAATACATGCTCATGTACATTATATGATATATATGGACTACTTTGTAGGTAAATAACATAGGACTTGTTAAATTTGTAGTATTCTATTTCAGATTTAGCCTGATTCATAAATGTTTAATTTAAGTTATGTTTCAAACATGTTATGGCAACTATCTATGCTAACAACCAGGATCCTGAAGAATTTGGACTTGAATGCTACCATGCTGAAATTAATGATAAGTGGTACTCATCTTCATATAACCTACCAATGAAGAAGATATGTGGCCACAGACTACTTTGCCTCCACAGACTACTTTGCCTCCACAAACTACTTTGCCTCTATATGGCCACCAAAATAAAGAACCTATTGGGAGGCCAAAGAAATTGAGAAGAAGAGATAAGGATGAGCATCCTAATCCAAACAAGTTGAAAAGAAGACACCCCTCTATTACATGTTCAAGTGTGGGATCAATGACCATAACAATAAGATAAGCCAAAATATGATGCTTAGACTCCATTACCACCTCCTTCAACCAAAACTATTCCACAACAAACACTTGCAACTAGTTCTCAATCACCTTTAGCTACGACCACTTGCATCCACCTTGCAATCATCACATCCACCAACCGGTAGAAAAAGAGGAAGATTGAGGGCCTCCACACTACAAACCAATCAGAAGTCCCTATTGAATTTGTATTAGCATTTGCAAAACTAGCCACTGTTGGATCTGCACCTACTAAATCTATATATGATGTTTTTGGATTTGCAACTCCTTCTACTGCATCAAACCCATCAAGGAAAATTCCTTTCATACCTAAGATACCAATCAAAAGAGCTGCACACACCTATAATGAGAAGCCTTTAATGACTAAAATCCAACTCAAAGGTGTTGTGTTAGAAGAGAAAAAAATCTCCACCAAAGTTAAGAATCTCAAATTTAAAGATACCTTAGTTAATGTTTCCTTTTTTTTTTTTTGAGCTATGTATTTTGAAGTTATTTAATCTGTCATGCTTTTAATTTTGAATTGGTGTTTACAATGTTTGGTTAACACCACTACTTAGACCACATGTTTTTTAATTTATGCTCGAGTGAGGAGCACTTTGTTGGACCATATATTTTGTACTTAGCCAATGTCATTTAATGCATAATACTTTCCCTAATGTTCCAGAATCAACTATTTTTCTATTATTTTTGCACACAAGAATAAACAAAGAAAAGTTTCATTAACTTGGACCATAATTTCCTAATTACATAAACCTTGGACATTAGACATAAATAATATTAAATGATTGATAAATTGTCATTCTATCATTTTATCTATAAAATTTTAAGCATAATTATTATATGATTTTAGTTTAATTCATTTGTTATTTAGCATAATATCTCTTATTCTTGAAGGAATGCTCAAACTAGCAGAGAGTTTGAAAATAAATAGATCTCGAGCTAAAAGAGGGGGAAAGGACATAAAAAGACAAGGATGTGGAAAGGAGAAAATTGCCCCCTTAGTGGACCAAGACGGTCGTGTTAGCATAAGCTTGCACGACTATGCCAACGTTGGGCATGCCAACAAATATGCCACACCAGCTCCAATGATGCAAAAGATATCCCAGTTAGCCTTACAACACTGTAGAAGACCTAGATCGACCATGATACCTGCAAGGAAGCTGGGTCAAGCCCAGTCTACGATATCGAAAACCCTAATATATGCCTATAAAATGAAGGTCCTACACCATTCAACATACCTCTCTCCACACAAGAGAGTAACATAACCTTGGTGTAACTTCTCTCACACCCCAAGATATATACATCTCTCTTTGGGTACAACCCTACCTTTCCCTCACTTATCATTTCTGACCTTTCCATTTTTGGTTCCTCTGTTGACATCCTCTCGTAGGATCTTGATGGAGTAATCTCATTGCGGTGCAATTTTAGAGCAATTATCAACTTTTTTGGAAACATCAATTTTGTATTTCTTATCTATTTTTGTTATGGATGTTAGTGGGATATTTTTATTTATGAATAACTAATTTTTCCTTTTTATGAAATTTTGGTAAACTTTGTGATCTGTATTGCTTGAACCTATATTTTCCTCTTTTTAATAATTCTTTTATTACAATTGTATTATTTTATTATGCTTAATCAATTAATAGAAACTGACCATTAATCTATTAGTTGGTGGGGGTGGGGGGTTATGCGATTGTACCACTCTAATTGGTGGAATTTATACGGTAATTGAACTTAAGAGTTTTACAGGATCAATCAGAAACCTAATTTTCTACTTGGTTAATTGTTTAACACACAGTTAATGCCCTCTTAAACTTTGTGCATCATATTCTTTTATTTACCATATAATAGAAATTTTATTTCTAGCCCTAATTTTTTTTTACTTCTCTTACTTCTTTTACAAAATAAACATCAAATCCTTTTTTGGTGAACTCAAAAATTAGAATTCAAATTTTATACATAAATTGTTGGCATAGTTTCTGTGGAATCGATATTGAGGGCCTAAAATATCTTCTTTCTATATTGATGGGTATACTTGTCCATGAATAAACCTTGACAAAGAATTTTATACCCACATTTTTCATGCAAAATGAAACAACTTCATACTTTTACAGTTACATAAAACCATAATTAAAATTCCTACACTACTCATTACATAGAAAAATAAACAAAAGTTTCTCTTAGCCACTATCATCACAACATAATTATGTTATTACCATCAACTATTTTTTCCTACTCCAAAATGCAAACAACAGGACAACTACTAACACCATCAAAGAAAACCACATCAACACTTGGTACATCCAAAATTTTCTCCTTAACCATGTTATCATTCTCCTTTGGCTCTAGAACATCTTCAAAGCTTGATAAAAAGTGGCTTCACCCACCCACTCAAATAAACCATAATTTCATTCTTCTTGACAACATAATCACATATTCAAAATGAAATATGATAAACCAAACACAATAACAAATTACATCATACGGTTATTGTAAGGACTTCAACTCACTTTGTAGTTTGGGAACCTTAAAAATCTCCTTCTTAGATTTCCTGTTGTCCTTAATGTTATATATCTTTACTCTACCTCCACAACCATATAAAGTAGTTGTAGTTCTACTCCTGCTAGTAACCTCGCCCGTGATTCCATCTGCATCGTCGTTTGTTAAAAGTGATAAATGAAAATTTCACCCTTCTTCTCTCCAACTACTGGTGGTAATCCAATTCTTTCTCCTTTTAGGGTTTATGTATAAGGGCCTTCAACTTCCAACTTGGAAAACACATTCTTCAATCAATGTTCTTCTCAAAAGGTTGACTTCCACACATAGGTCACATCTGTAAACCCATTCATGATGTTAATGTCACAACTTATGATAAGAAAATTTTCACGATACTTACTCCTCTAAGGAATAAGTTACCAACATTTTACGTATAGGGACAAAATTGAAAATGAGTGTCAATGTAGGGATAAAATTAGTATTTAGGCCAAAATAATTAAGAATATACATCATTTCCATTCAAGATCCCCCTAACCTTAAGGTTAATCTAGCTTAACATATTTTCAACGAAAAAGGAAAAAGAGTTCATTAAAATAATAAAGAAGTAAAGAATGGAAGAAATTTGTTAAAGATGGTTTCTTCACTTCTCTCTAAACAATACAATTTATTTCAAGAATCTTTGAAGGTACCGAAGAGATATGAGATTGAAGACGTGGATGGTGGAAATCAAGATGAAGATGGAAAGAGTAGAATGATTTGATCCTCCTTCAACAACATCTAAGTAATTCCTTTAGTCAATTAGGAACTTCTTAGAACAAAGGAAGAAAAAAGCAGAAGATGAACTTGTAGTTTAATGTGTATTCCTCTTTAAAAACCTGAACAACTTAGATGCTGTAAGAGACACAACCATACTTAGTGAGATGTTTTAGCAAAATATCTCAAGTAAAAATGTATGGTCATGCATTTTAATCTTTTACCCAAATTGTGTAGAAAAGTTACCTTTTTGGTTTTAGATGAATCTCTTTTAAAGTTTTAGCACTATAACATGTCATAATTTTATTTTGTATCAAGATACAAAATAATTAGATTAAATTCAAAATTATTCAATTTATTATAGAATTTACGTCAAATTTTTTTTCAATAAACATAAAGAGTGAGGGTTCATCAAAAATATTTTATTGAAAACATATCATATATTTTTATATTTTTCAATGCAATGGTATGTTATTTCATTATTTTTTTATTTTTATTTTATTTGGATATTAAAGAGGAAAAAATAGATGAATGAAATAAATACAAATAATTTTTTTTATTTAAATATGTTGATGTATGAAATAAGTATGATTTATTATTGTCATAATTTTTAAACTAAAAATAAATTTGGCATAATTTTATTTTAGAAATGGACTTAAAAATAAAACTAATTTAATTACATAAATAGTTGAGCATCAAATTTTATTATTTATTAATTTAATTTGTATAAAATACACCTAAGTATTAAAATTAATATTTTTTTATTTTAATTATTTTGCTATAATTTTAGTATGTTTTCTTTAATTACTTGTAAACACATTAAGAGAAATTTTGTATCATATTTATTGTTGAAATTTTTAAAAGAAACAAGATAAAATAGATGTTGATAAGTATTCTGTATATAATTCATTCATGGTCAAAAACCTAATATTTTTCATTTAAAAATATTTTATAGGATTAAATATGTTGTTAATCTATTTAAAATTTAAAATTTTAATTTTAATCCTTATTTTTTAAAATAGACTATTCTTAATTCCTAAAATAACTGATATTGGACTTGTAACATATACGGATGATTGACACATCTATTAAAGTATTAAAAGCAAAATATTTTTAAAAATAAAGAAGAAAAATTAATTCATTTAAAAATGAAAGCTTAAAATTAAAATTTCAAAATTTTAGAAAGATCAAAAACATATTTAACCTATATTTATATGTGTAACATATATTTATATGTTAAGCATAAAATTTTGTGCATAAAAAAATATCTTAAACCATTAATAAAAAATTTATTTACTTTTCAATTTGTTAATTGTTATATTAACATATTAGATTTTCTAACATTAAGAGGGGTTAAAACAAACTGAAAAAATAAAATAAATTAAAATAAATTACCATTATATCATTTTAATCTTTATACAAAACAATACTAACTAGGTATACGTATTAAAATAAATGATGTGTAGACTATAATACAATTTAATAATATAAACATTGTGAACACTGAATTATGTCCGAGGAAAAATTTAAAACCCAAAATAAATCATTTTGTTTTTTAGTATAAAATCAAAAAAAAAAGAGAAAAAAAGAATTGAAAAAGAAAGAAAAATAATTTTTTAGTTAAGAATTTAGTTAGAAAGTTAGTTGGATTAGTTAATGATGGTTAAGAATTAGTTAGAGAAAAAAGAAAAAAATGAAATGAAAAATAATTTTTTAGTTAAGAATTTAGTTAGAAAGTTAGTTGGATTAGTTAATGATGGTTAAGAATTAGTTAGAGAAAAAGGAAAAAATAACAAAATAAGAATAGAAAAAGAAAAAATATAAAAAGAAAGAAAATAATGAAAAGAAAACAAAAAAGAGAAAAATTAGAAAACAAAAGGGGAAGCTTCTTTACTTCTAGAAAATTTTTCCCTTTCCTTTTTTGAAATTTTATCTATAAATAGGGACTTTCATTTAGTTTAGGGGGACTCTTGATTTCTAAAAAAAATCAGAATTTCTAAGGAGGGAGAGAGAGGAGCACTTTGAGTCATTGAAGGGGAGGTTCTAGGAGGAGCACTAAAGAGACTCTTGAATTCTACATCTAATGAAGCACCTTCTTGGTCTCCATGAAACCAGTTATTCATCTCCTTCCAATATGCTATCAAGTGGCATTGAATAACATCAATGGAGGTTAGATCTTGCTTCTATTTCGTTTAATTTTCTTGCGTCTTCTCGGATTTCCGAGTTCATCTTCATCTCTATTTTCATTTTCATTTTTGATCGGTCAAATGATCTCCGATTTCAGTGATTTTTGCTGCGTTCTCTTTGTCTTTCTCTCTAGTTTCTGTAATGATATTGTTTGTCTAATTTGGATCTGAAATGAAGTCTCTATGACCTGATTACCGAAGCATGTTCATCCTGGTGCGCGAATTGACCTAGCTTGTTTGATTTGTGCATATCTTGCTCATTTCTTATTGGATTGACGTCAAACTTGTTTTGTTTGATTCCTATGATCTATATCTTTCAATGTTTTAGTTTTAATTTTTTAGATCTCTGGAAAAATATTTTTTGAAAAATTTTGAGATTTGAATTTAAATTTTGGCGCCGAAATCTCTTGTGTCTTTGAAGTTCTTTAGTAGATCTTGTTCTTTTAACCTTGTTTAGGTATTATTTTTCATGTGTGGATCCTTCTATATGTATTTATTTCTGATTTGTTTATGTTCATATGTCCTCCTTTCTAAATCAAATCTTCAAAAACTTCATTTTTCTAAACAACAACTTTCAAAGCTTTAAAAGATCTGAGATCTCACGCAATGAACTCCGAAGTTGAAAGTGCAGCATACCCTGTCTTTCGACGTTTGGAGAATCATATGAATCGTCGTTCAACCTTCGCTTGCCTTCGATTCTGTGCATGTGGATTGAGGATCTTTTTCTTAATCTCCTTTCAAAATTACTCCTTTTCTTACAAAATAATTTCCAAAATTCCTAAAAAACCTTGGTTCTCATGATGAGCTCTAGGTGCAAACTGGTAGCATATCTCTTGTTTGACATTTAGAGTCATATGAGTCTAAGTGCAACCTTCGTTTGTCTTAGACTCTGTGCATATTGGAACTTCGAGAAGACTTTTGAAAACTAAAATTATCCAAAACTCTTCTAAAACTTCTTAAAACCTTGGTTCTCACGCAATGAAGCTCTAAGTGCAAAGCTGGTAGCATACCCTCTTGTTTGACATTTAGAGAGTCATATGAGTCTAAGTGCAACCTTCGTTTGTCTTAGACTCTGTGCATATGTGGAGGCAGAGAAGACTTTTGAAAACTAAAATTATCAAAACTCTTCTAAAACTTCTTCAAAAACCTTGGTTCTCCGCAATGAGCTCTAAGTGCAAACTGGTAGCATACCCTACTATTTGACATTTAGAGAGTCATATGAGTCTAAGTGCAACCTTCGTTTGTCTTAGACTCTGTGCATATGTGGAACTGAGAGGATGTTTAAAGGCTAAAATCCACAAAACTCTTTAAAAACTTCTTCCAAAACCTTGGTTCTCACGCAATGAACTCTAGGTGCGGGCTGGTAGCATACCCTCTTGTTTGACATCTAGAGAGTCATATGAGCCTAAGTGCAACCCTCGTTTGCCTTGAACTCTGTGCACATGTGGAACTGAGAGCATATCTAAAAACAAAATCGCTCAAAGCTCTTTAAAAGTTCTCCAAAACCTTGGTTCTCACGCAATGAACTCTAAGTGCGAATTAGTAGCATACCTATTTGTTTTGACATTTAGAGAGTCATATGAGTCTAAGTGCAACCCTCGTTTGTCTTAGACTCTGTATATGTGGAACTGAAAGCATATTTGAAAACCAAATAGCTCAAATTCTTCTAAAAACTCTTCCAAACAACAGAACTACGTAGCCTTGAATTTCCCATTGCAGGGAATACGTAGGAGCAGGATCAAGTCCTGTCAGGCTATTTTCATACAAACCTATTTATTTTTATTATATTTAAGGGATCAAACAAATTGCAAAGAAAATCACACACTCAGTTTAAGGGTACCGTTCTTCGGAACGGACAAATAGGGTGCTGACACCTTCCTGTTTATGCAGAGCTCAGAACCTAAATTTCATTCTGAGTTAGGGTTTTTCCAAATGTTTTCCCTTAAAATAAAATTTGGTGGCGGCTCCACATACAATTAAATTCTATTTTTAAATTTCTAGCGAGTTCGTCGTCTTGTCGATTCGGTTGCGACAAACATATTTAAAAAAAATTTACAAATTTTTTATTATATCTCAAAATAATAATAATAATATTGTTGTTGATTTATGATTATACACTTCAAATAAAAATTAAAACCAAAACAAGCCTGCAAAAGTAATCAACTTATGATCCAACTAGATGAAAGGAGCCAATCCGAGTGTTAGTACTGCACATTCTTAGATTTATTTTATTGGTGGTTTCTCCGGTACCCTGATAAATGAGAGGGTTTGGTATCTGCCCAATAAAATACGAACACGTGTACATTAATATTTATTACGGTCAACTTTAGATAAAAGTTAAAATATTTATAGTATTTATACTTTAATCCTTCAATTTTGATGTATTTTTTCTTTGTCATTTTCATGTTTTCTCTCCTCCGCTTCCGCTCTTAATGAACGCTGCTCCGAAATTTTATCCTCACTAATCTCAATATCTTTCGATTCATTTCTAGGAATTTTGTTTGTTTAATTTTGCGGAGAAAAAGAGAGAGTACATTTCAATAATACTTGCTGGGAACTCTACTGCTTGGAACACGGCATTCAGCCTGATGGGTTCGCTTCTGTTGGATCGTCTGTCCATTTACTACTCAAAGCTGGGTTTCACCGTTTATCCATCATCCCATGTTTCAATCTCCGTGGTAGAACCGTATAATAGCGTCCTTTCAATTCATTCTCTACTTGAACACACTGATGTTGCCACTCTCCTTGACAATGATGTCATCTACGACATTTGCAGACACTCCCTTGACATCGACCGTCCCACTTACACCAACCTCAACTGCCTTGTCTTCCAGGTGATTTCGTCCCTCACTGCCTCGTTGAGGTTCGATGGAGCCCTCAATGTGGATGTGACTGAGTTCCAAACCAACTTGGTTCCTTATCCAAGAATCCATTTCATGCTTTCCTTTTATGTCCATGTAATATGAGAAAGTCTACCATGAGCAACTTTCTGTGGGTGAGATTAACAACAATGCTTTTGAACCATTCTCTATGTCGACCAAGGATGTGAACGCACGCTGCTGTGGCCATGACGAAGAGAACCATCTAGTTTATGGATTGGTAACCAACTGGGCTCAAGTGTGGTATAAGGACGAAATTATAAATATTAAAAATTTTGTTCATTTAGAATAAATATAAATTTTTTTATATAAAGTTGACAGTATAAATAATATAATAAATGATATAGTACGTATATGGACACATGTTGGTATTTTATTGGGTAGGGTACCAAACCCCCTGATTTATCAGGATACGGAGAAACCACCTATTTTATTTGTCCAAGCATGGCCTAAATTAAACGTGAGAAGTGCAACAAGTTGAAGTTATTACTTTTCGCATCCCTTCTTCTATTTATGCCTTTTTTAAAAAAAAATTAAAATTTTATTTTTAAATTTATCCTTTTGTAAAGGTATAAAAATTTTAAAATTTAATTTTTAAAATATAAAAATATAATTCCAAAAATTAATTCATAAAATTGTAAAAAATATTTTTAAAAGTTGAATTTTAAAAGAATTGTTTTATATGAATACTTTTAGAATTTAACTTTTAAAAAAATATTTTTACATTTTCATAAATTAATTTTCTAAAGTATATATTTACACTTTTGAGATTTAAATTTTGGAAGTTAAAAAATATATTTTCAAAATTTTGTTTTCAATGAACAATTTTGAAAAAAATAAATTAAAAGAGATGCAAAATTTTGTAGATGAAATGTAGGGATGGAAATAAGTTAGATCATCAACTAGACTTATTTATATATTAACCTGTCTTGACTTGTTTAATAAATAATATATTTTGTTAAAAAAAATTTAGATAAACAAGTCAGACTTGTAGTTATAAAAAAATATGTTTAACTTATCCAAGAACTTATTTATCTTTATATATTATATATTTATATAATATTATATTTATCTAATTTGTTAAAAATTAAAATTTTTAATTTTTAATTTCAAACAAAAGATATCTTAAATGTTTTTCTCATTATCTTCAAAATAGAACTCTCATTTATTATCTTCGTTTACCTATGCAGTTCTATAACTTCATTCCACACATTTTTAAGTTTGAACAAGATACCATTCAAGTGAACTACCTCCACTATTCTAAAGCTTCATTCCACACATTTTCAATTTTGAGCAAAATACAATTTAAGTGATCTAACCCACTCAAACCTAGATCTTGAGATGATTTTAGGCTACTGATTTATTATCTTTTATCTTTAGTGGTTTTTATGTTTCAAAAAAATTACATTTTTTTGTTAATTTATTTGATATGTGAAGACCTAAGCCTTTATCAATTTTTTATGGTATTATAAATAATTTAATAATATGATATTTTTTACATATTTTTATTTTATATTTTATGAATGTAATGTAAATTATAGTATTTTTGGATTTAAATGATATACTGAATTTACTATTCATTATATAATTTTAATTGATTTTATTTAAATGATACTAATAAAAACTAGTTTGTCAAATTAACTTAAAAAATATTATAAAAATTTTTAGATTTATAAATTTTTTAATAATTTATATATATATTTGAGCTTTATTTATTAATTTTTATTTTATAAATTTTAAATTTATATATTTTTTAATCAATAATTTATATATTTTTTAAATTTTTTTATTAATTTTTTTATTTTAAATTTTTAAACAAATTTATAAATTTAATAAACTTTAAAGCATGATAGAATTTAACAACAGAAGAAAAAAAAAATTCATCCCGAATAACATACCTAAAACAAATAATCTTAAACGCTCGAAGATTGGGTTTGTTCCCATCTTTACTAAAAAGGTATGCGGAAAGTAACACTTCAAGCTTAATTTATTAATTTTTTTTTTCAAACTGCCCAATTCCTACACACGCACACATCCATTCAATCTCAACTTTCTATTCCCATTTTTATTTTTTCATAAAAGCAAATTAGATCTAGCTAAAACAAACAGAACTTAAATACTTCTAGAAACACTAACACAAACCATTTCTTATGGATTTGAATAGAACCATAAAGAGTATATAATTATTTTAATCTTTGGAAAATTGGGAATCAATCATATTAGTCTCTAAAAACTGAAAATACCATTGTTAAAAAATAAAAATAAATTATTTTAGTTTCTAAAAAAAATGACTGTGAATACATTAAAAAAAAAAGAACTTACTGGAATTAAAAAAAAATAGAGAGAAAGTAAATAGCAAACTAGGCACAGTATCGTAGGGTACTAACAAACCAAAAAGCCAATAACCAACAAAGGTCCAAAAAATGACAAAACAAAATCTAAAATCAAAAAGCATTTTAACACACAAATGCAATAAGGGTAAAGGGTTAGGTGGTTATAGTTTAAGAAATCAGATTGCTCAAAATAATGGATACAAAAATGCAATGAGAAAAAGCTTTTGTTGGGCAAAAATTTGAAAAAATATTGATTATAAAATGGGACCTTAAAAATTTGGGAGCGGGGTCTTTGATCTCTCATCCTTTCTTCGAATCACAAGTCAGGTAAGTTCATGACTTGAAAATGCAAATTTGATTGTTTTTATTCAAAATGGTTTGAGCATGTTAGAGCTAAGTGGATTTTAATCTTAAAAATAAAAAAGAGTCGCAGTCCTTACCTAGAAACTCGTCGGTGTTCACCCATGGTCCTCCGAGGATGTTGTCGGAAACCATCTTCGGCCACTGCGAGCTTTCATCTACGCCGCAAGCTCTACTCCTCTTCTTCCATTATTGTTAGAGCCACCACACCTTCCTTCAACTTTAAACCATATACAACGATGACTTTCTTCCATTCCGCTCCTTCAAAACCGCATCGACGGCCCCCCTCTCATGGCCAGTCTCAAAGTTTTAGATAATATTTAAATAAATTTAGGAAGTATTTGAACATGAATATATGTTTAGCCTAGTGTTTGCCTTAGTAGAGGCTCTTTAGGAATGCGAGTTCGATTCCCAACTATTTCCCAACGAGCCTGATCCCAAAATTCAAACAAAAACGAGTCTGAGCCCAAAAATAAAAAAAAATGAGTCTGATCCCAAAATTCAAACAAAAACAAGTCTGAGCCCAAAAATAAACAAAAAAAAAATGAGCCCATATAAAAAATGAGCCAATGAATTTAGGGTTCAGATTTCCCAAATAGGTCCAATAAAAACTAAATATATTTCCTTCTTAATAAAATAAATATTTTTGTAAAATAAATTTATAATAAAAATATTTCACAACATATTTTATACGTAGAAAATAAATAATTTTTTTTACATATGAATTTTTATGTATTTATTTTTTATTTATTTATTTTTTCTCAAATTTTGCAAAATTTATTGTCGATTCTTAAACTAGAAATGATAAAATAATTTATATATATATATATATATATATATATATATATATATCTTTTAAAAAAATTATTATTATATCTCAAGATGAAATATGATAGCAATATACCAATTTTTTCTTCATGTATATATAAATCGTAGAATAAGTTTTCAATAATTTATTTGTTATGATCGAATTTTAAATTAAAATATGATAATAATATACCTAAGAAAATAATTTGTTTTCTCTCATTTTTTATATATTTAAATAAAATATTTTAATTGTAATTTCTGCGCAACGAACCTAAAACGCATATGTATAGATTACTCTATCTTATTGAATTTGAAGAGTCGTATGAGTTTAGGTGCAACCTACGTTTGTCTTAAGCCTTATGTATACGTGGGTCCAAAGTATTACTAAAAGTTTTATTTTAAATAAAATGAATTTAAATTTATTATTTTCATATATTTAATTTAAATATTTTAATTCTAAACCTCACGCAACGAACTTCAGACTCATATGTATATATTAATCTATTTTATCGTGTTTGAAGAGTTGTATGAGTTTAAGTACAACTTACGTTTGTCCTAAACCTTGTATACGTGGGTTCAAAGTATTACTAAAAATTTTATTTTAAACAAACTGAATTTAAATTTATTATTTTCATATATTTAATTTAAATGTTTTAATTCTAAATCTCACGCAACGAACTTCAGACGCATATGTATAGATTAATCTATTTTATCGTGTTTGAAGAGTCGTATGAGTTTAAGTGCAACTATTTGATCGTGTTTGAAGAGTCATATGAGTTTAAGTGTAACCTACGTTTGTCCTAACCCTTGTGCATACGTGGATTCAAAGTATTACTAAAAATTTTATTTTAAATAAATTAAATTTAAATTTATTATTTTCGTATATTTAATTTAAATATTTTAATTTTAAATCTCACATAACGAACTTTAAATGCATATGTATTGATTAATCTATCATATAGTGTTTAAAGAATCGTATAAATTTAAATACAATCTACGTTTGTCTTAAACTTTTTGCATGTGTGGATTCAAAAAAATTAAACAGGAATATTTTCTACTATATTTTCTCTTTTATAAAACTCATTCTTTCCAAAATATAATTGTCAATTCAAATGTTTCTTAAAAGTCTTAGCAACTTATTTTTGAACTATTAAATATAGAACTATGTTACTTTAAATTTTCCATCGCACCTGGAAATACGTAGGACCAAGATCTAGATTTCTGTCAGGCTATTTTGTGTATATATTTATAATTTATTTTCCTCATGTGTGAATAAATAATTTTTACTACTTATTCACCATATTCTAATTGTTTGATTTTTAAATTTACTTCTACATCATTTAGTTGTATGCTTGTATTTTGTCATTTGTTTAAACTTAGGATCAATTAGCTGTATAATATAGTAAAGGGTATTGTACTTTTTGGATGGACAAAAAGATACTAATACCTTCCTTATTCGTATTAGTGGACTCCCAAAATTAGAATATCTTTCAAAGGAATTTTTCGATTTTTTCTTTTTTAAAATAAATTAAAATTTTGGTGTGACTTCACTTTTCTTAAAAATAATTTCTTCTTTTCAAAATATTTTCTATTCACCGTTCGTCGTGATTCCGGTTATGACATTGAACATTTAATTTATTTTTTAAAGATTAAAAAGACTAATTTATCTTTTAAAAAATAATAATTAAATATTAATCTTTCTAAAATTAAAATGGCGATTTACTTTTTGAAAACCAGTACAATCGATCATTAATTTCATAAATTAAAATAAATATTAGTTAAATCACAAGTATTATGTTTAAATTGATAAGCTTTTCAGAATAAACAAACAGAATCCAAATTTGATATATAGTAAGAGTTAATAATTGTTTTAAATTCTTAATTAGTGAAAATCCAATATAATGATTGATTAAAATTAAAGTTAATTTGTATCATAATTCATATGATCCTGTAGAGGTACAGTGATCAAATCATAGCATGAATATATTAATATGTAATTAATTTTAAAAAATTATAGCTAATTTTTATTTTATATTTTCATATTTGATAGGATTTAGTCAAATTAATAATATTATATAAAAATTAAAATATTTTATATTAAAATATATTATTTTGGATTAAAATTTTAAAATTTTGGAAATTTAAATAGAAAATTGTAAGAATCTAAAAAGTTTACAATTCCATTTAAATAAATAAATCAAAATTCTTTTCGAAAATCTAATAACAACTCTTTTATTTTTTTTATATTATATTTAATTTGAAGATATATTCTTTTTTAGATGAACTAAATTTTAATTATTATAATTTTAATCAATTTAACATTTATTTTGCATCAAGCTCATGAATACAGGAGTATGTTTTTTTTCTTGTGTATAAGTTCTAAGTTATATCTTATATATAAAGCTTAAAAAAAATTCTTTATTAAGTAATGTAGGACTTAATCTCCTTTAAAATATTACCAACACTTTTAAATTTGAGTTTTAGTACACAATTTAAAATCTAAAATTTTTGTAATCCTATAAAGCAAATTGTGATATCAAACAATTAATTTTATGGTTTAATGACATTTTTATCTTGTAAATTTTAAGTTTACAAGCTTTTTTAAGTAATTATTTATACAGGCTCTAAGTTTATTTATTGATCTTTTTTGTAACGTAGGATTTTAAACAGGCTTGTAGGTTTTAAATCAGGTCAGACTTTGATAGAAAAAAAAAATGCTTTTAACAGGTAACAAGCTCGGACTCAGACTCTGATCTCAAAATTTTTAAATAGCCCAGACTTGAACACTTCAAGTCTAACTTGGCTTGGCTTACTTCCACCTCTACTTCAAATAGAACTCTCATTTATTGTCTTCGTCTACCTACATAGTTCTAAAGTTTCATTCCACACATTTCTAAGTTTAAGCAAGATACAATTCAAGTGATTTACTTCCATTGTTCTAGAGCTTCATTTAACACATTTTTTATTTTGAGTAAGATACAGTTCAAGTGATTTATCCCACTCAAACCTAGATCTTGAGATGATTTTAAGCTGTTGACTTATTATTTATTATCTTTAATGATTTTTATGTTTCAAAAAGATTTCATATTATATAAAGACCTAAGTCTTTATCAATTTTTTTATATTATTACAAATAATTTAATAATATAATTTTTTTTTACATATTTTTATTTTATATTTTATGAATGTGATGCAAGTTATAGTGTTATTTAGATTTAAATAATATACTGAATTTATTGTTCATTAGATAATTTTTTGATTTTATACGAATGATACTAGTAAAAATTAGTTTATCAAATTAACTTAAAAAATATTATTAAAATATATTTTTATAAAAATCTTTAAATTTATAAATTTTTTAATCATTTATATATATATTAGCTTTATTTATTAATTCTTATTTTATAAATTTTAAATTTATATATTTTTTAATCAATTATTTATATATATATATATTTTTTAAATCTATTTATTAATTTTTTATTTTAAATTTTTAAACAGATGACTTATTTTACTAAAAGAAGATTGCTTTTTACACCTTCCAAATTTCTTTTTGCACCTCCTACAGATGAAAAGACGAAGATGTCCCTATGACTATAACATCCTCTTCTCCTTTCTTCTTTCTTCTTTCTTCTTCCTCCTTTCGTTTCTTCATCTATTTGCCATTGTTGTGCTTTCTTCCTTAATAATTGAATCTATGTTAGGTTGCTGCGTTTGGTCTGAGGAAAAACTAAAAATATAAATATCGAAGAAGCGTTCGAGAAGACGGACAGACTCCACAAACTAATTTGTAGAACGTTAAACACTTTTCACAATTTAATTTACGAAATGCATCAACATATTCCATAAATTAATTTGCGAAATGTAATTTTTTGTATTTCACAAATTAGTTTACGGAACATAAAAATGTAACCTTCTGTAAATTAATTTACGTAATAAAAAAAAATTACATTCCGTAAATTAATTTATAAAATAATGATGCATTTCATAAATTAATTTACGAAAGATATGAATACTCGTAGAAAAGAAAATTTTTTTAAAAAAAATGAGAAAATGTTGAAAATAAAATACTAATAAAAAATTCCAAAAAATAAAAAAAAGCACCTTTACTTGAAAGGTATGCGGAAAGAAACACCTCACGCTAATTTACTATTATTTTTTTTTTCAAGCTGGCCCAATTCCTACACATGCACACATCCATTCAATCTCAACTTTCTATTCTCGTTTTTATTTTCTCATAAAAGCAAATTAGATCTAGCTAAAACAAATAGAACTTAAATACTTCTAGATACACTAACACAAACCATTTCCTATGGATTTGAATAGAACCATAAAGAGTATATAATTATTTTAACCTCTGAAAAATTGGGAATCAATCATATTAGTCTCTAAAAACTAAAAATGATCGTTGTTAAAAGATAAAAATAAATTATTTTATTTTCTAAAAGAGAAAAAAGTTTACCATTTAAATTCTTTTTCAAAGATTAAAAGACTAATTTATCTTTTAGAAAAAAATAATTAAATATTAATCTTTCTAAAATTAAAATGACGATTT
Organism: Canavalia ensiformis; assembly: GCA_026541065.1. Taxonomy (NCBI): domain Eukaryota; kingdom Viridiplantae; phylum Streptophyta; class Magnoliopsida; order Fabales; family Fabaceae; genus Canavalia; species Canavalia ensiformis. Next base: position 182,350 of record JAMKYM010000290.1, read on the forward strand.
ATTTTTCGAAGACCAATACAATCGACCCTTAATTTCATAAACTAAAATAACTATTTACTTAGATCACAAGTATCATGTTTAAATTCATAAGCTTCTCAGAATAAACAAACAGAATCCAAGTTTGATATATAGTAAGAGTTAATAATTGTTTTAAATTCTTAATTAGTGGAAATCCAATATAATGATTGATTAAAATTGGAGTTAATTTGTATCATAATTCATATGATCCTTTGGAGGTACAATGATCAAATCATAGCATGAATATATTAATATGTAATTAATTTTAAAAAATTATAGCTACTTTTTCTTCTATATTTTCATATTTGATAGGATTTAGTCAAATTAATAATATTATATAAAATTTAAATACTTTACATTAAAATATATTATTTTGGATTAAAATTTTAAAATTTTGGGAATTTAAATAGAAAATTGTAACCGACCTGAATCTAAAAAAATTTACAATTCCATCTAAATAAATAAATCAAAATTCTCTCCGGAAATCTAATAATAGCTCTTTTGTTTTTTCTTTATACGGTATTTAACTTGAAGATATGTTTTTTTTATGAACTAAATCTTAATTATTATAATTTTAATCAATCTTGGTATTTATTTTTAAATTTTAAATTTTTTCATATGAGATCCGTAAAGATTATATTTCATTATTTTTGTGATTTGTTTCTTTAATTTTATTCTCAATTTTAAAAGTTTTATTTCTTATTAATATAATATAATATTATCATTTAATTATAAAAATATTTATAATAATATTTAATTTTTCATTTCTAAATTTTATTTAACTTTAAAAATGTTCATATAATACATAAATAATATGTTTGTTTGTCAACATACTCAAACTTCATATGTGCTAATAAATTTATTTAATCACAACCAAAAATTTAATTTCCTTTTTAGGAAAATATTATTTTATCATGTTATATTTTATAATAATGTTCTCATTAATAATATATTAAATTAAAAATAATATATATTAAAAATGAAAGGAATTTAATTAAAATTAATTTAAAATTTTTATTTTTAAATTATTAAAAATGTTAAAATCCTCTATTTAAATAGAAAGTAAATATTTTGAGTGATGTTGGAGTTAGTAAGATGCTTTTAAGCTTGAGTCTTAGTACACAATTTAAAATCTAAAATTTTTTGTAATCCTATAAACCAAATTTTGATATCAAACAATTAATTTTATGGTTAAATCTTATCGATGCACGTCTTAAAATCAACTATTTTGGTCTGGCAACAAAAATTCCAAAACAGTGATTGTTAACTAAATTCTTGTTAACATATTGCGATCCTTCTCTGCAAGAGGTTCTAAAGACAAAGAAATATAGAAACTTGGCATACAAAAACAGCATTGTTTTGAAACTCTAAACCATCAATAACATGTAACACCATTTTTAGTTTATAATAACCATCAAAACCCCATTACAGTACCAAAAATCAAATTGATATATAGCAACGGTTGTTATAGGTGAAAATTACAACCTGAAGATATATGACTACATTAATAATTGGAAACACAATATTTTTATTTGAGTACATTAATTGGAAAAAACAATATTTTGCTCATAACTAGTAGCATATGACAATGTTGACAACTATGAGATTCTCCCCTTTAAATCATTTTTGTTATAACTAACAATTTACAATAAATACTTAAAAGAATTGGAGATTCCTAAACAAAACTATAAACATAACAAATTAGAGTATCAAGAGGGGTTATTATAAAATAGAGCATAACATTGTTATTTTCATATCAAAATAAAAGTTGGTACAAACCATAAATCATGGATTATACATAACAAAGTTTGCCTATTATTTTATTAGATTAATCTTCAAGAAAAAAAGTCACAGCCCAAAAGTAGTATTAATTTTTTGACCAAACTCGTTGTCGCCAAGAGGTACGTCGTCCCATTTAAAACATTCACGAGATGTAGACTTAATCTTGCAAGGTCCTGTTTCTAATATTTCCCAAGAGCACACTTCATCACAAGTAGCTTCATCTCGATCTTGTATATAAATATCAAAGCGATGTTGTCCTGTTATCCATCCAAAATTGCAGAAGTACAAGGTACTTTTCATAAATTCATCGGGAAGAATTTTGAAGCTATAATTTGCTCCAACAAGCAAATATTGAACACCAAGATCATGGTGCTTGTCTTTGCAATGGAAACCAAGCTGCATCTCATTCAATTTGTTGATTATTGTAATGGTTACTTTGGAAAAGAAGAATGCACTGTCACCACCTTTAAATTTCAAAGCTAAAAGTATGGTTAAAATCATAGTGAATGATAACATAGTTTTAGAGACAGAATTCATTCTTACACAATGAGTTGATGGCTTTGATTAAAAACGTTTCATGATTCTTGATATATATAGTCACATATAGAACTTTAGGATCTTCCATTCCCTCAATTATAGATGGTAATTATGGTAAAATAAAATGTGATTTGAATAAATGATTACAAATCTTGAATAATTTAATACAATTTTTTAATTTATCATTATTGTAATAGTAAAAATAAGGAAAATTTATTTCTTTATTGAGATATTTATCATATATTTATAAATTAATTTAAAATTTAAATAGATTTAAATTGTATGTAATAAATAATAAATTTATTACATATAATTAATATAAAAACGTAAAAACATTTAAGATTATATGTAACGTATAATTAATTTATTACATATATTTATATTAATTCATTATATGAAATAAATATATAAATTGATTAAATTATATGTAAATAAATTTATGAACTATATGTGTCACAAGCAACCGAGGATATGTGGAATGACAAACAAAAAAGATTTCGTAAATTGAAATAAAGTCGAATCTTTGTCAAATTTTATTTATAAAAAAATATTTAAAATTACTTTTAAGTTAAATATATTTTTAATTCTTATAAAATAATTTAAGTTTAATTTTTCTTTTAATTTTAAAATTTTTAATTTAAATTTTTCATAATTTCTTATGTTAATCTAAATTATATTAAATTAAAATATATTAAATATAATTAAAAGATCATAATTAAAATATTTTAAAAAATAATTAAAATTTTTTCTAATGATGATTAAATTAATTTGAATCAACGTTAGATATCATAATTAAAGTATTCAGATAATAAAAAATCTAAAATAAATATTTTAAAATAGAGGAATAAACAATAAAATTTAATTATTTTTAAAAAAATTAAAAATATACTTAATTTTAAATTTTTTAAGAAAAATATGAATTTAGAAATCAGTTATGAGTAAAAAAAATTATTAGCACTCAACACATCATCTCAAAAGAATGATACTTTCGTTAAATATGAAATTTTTTAATAACTTTTAAAAATATGAACCCATGGATATTAGAATTAATCGGTTACATATAATTAACGTATAATAAATTTATTATTTATCATATATTTATAAATTAATTGAAAATTTAAATAGATTTAAGATTGTATGTAATATATAATTAATTTATTACATATAATTAATATAAAAACGTAAAAATATTTAAGATTATATATAACGTATAATAAATGTAAAAACATAAAAGTTTTAAAATTATATGTAATATATAATCAATTTATTATATATATTTATAATTTATCGATTATATAAAATGAATTTATAAATTTATTAAATTATATGTAAATAAATTTATAAACTATACGTGTCGCAACTATTGTGTGGGACGACCAGGAAAAAGAATTTCGTAAATTGAAATAAAATCGAGTTTTTATCAAATTTTATTTTTTTAAAAATAAAATTGTTTTTAAATTTTATAAAATAAAATAAATAATTTTAATTTTTTAACTTTACAATATTTAATTTAAATTTTTTATAATTATTAATGTCAATCCAAATTACAATAAATTAAAATATATTAACTATGATTAAAAGATAATAATTAAGATATTTTAAAAAATAATTAAATTTTTTTGACGATGGTTAAATTAATTTTAATTAACCTTATAAAATTATAATTAAAGTATTTTAGATAATAAAAAATCTAAAATAAATAGTTTAAATTGAAGAATAAAAACTAAAATTTAATTATTTTAAATAAATTAAAAAAATTTAATTTCAATTTTTTTTGAAAAAAATAAGTTCAAAGAACAGTTATGAGGAGAAAAAATATTAGCACTCATCATTTTAAAAAATATTAACACTTAACTCACCATTTTAAAAGAATGATATTCTAAGTTAAATATATAATTTTATGATAATTTTTAAAAATATAAACACATAGATATTAAAATTAATAGGTTACATATAATTAACGTATAATAAATTTATCATTTATCATTTATCATATATTTATAAATTAATTAAAAATTTAAATAAATTTAAGATTGTATGCAATATATAATTAATTTATTAATATAATTAATATAAAAACGTAAAAATATTTAAGATTATAAGTAAAGTATAATCAATATAAAAATATAAGAGGTTTAAGATTATATATAATTTATAATAAATTTATTACATATATTTATAATTTATTGATTATATAAAATAAATTTATAAATTTATTAAATTATATATAAATAAATTTATGAACTATATGTGTCATAACTGAGATTGTGTGGGATGATGAATAAAAAGGATTTCGTAAATTGAAATAAAATCGAGTCTTTGTCAAATTTTATTAATAAAAAAATATTTAAAATTTTAAGTTAAATAAGTTTTTAAATTTTATAAAATAATTTAATTTTAAATTTTTTAAATTTTTTCAATTTTGATTTAAATTTTTCATAATTCTTATATAAATTCAAATTATATTAGATTAAAAGATCATAATTATGGTATTTTAAAAATAATTAAAAATATTTAATGATGGTTAAATTAATTTAAATTAATATTAGAAACTATAATTAAAGTATTTCAGATAATAAAAAATTTAAAATAAATAGTTTAAAATTGAAAATAAAAAATAAAATTTAATTATTTTAAATAAATTAAAAATTTTCTTAATTTCAATTTTGTTTAAAAAAATAAAGTTAAAAATCAGTTATAAGTAAAAAAATATTAGCACTCAACTCATCATTTCAAAAGAATGATATAAGTAAAAAATATGTAATTTTGTAATAATTTTTAAAAATGATGATATATATATATATATATATATATATATATATTAAAATTAATCAGTTACATATAATTAATGTATAATAAATTTACTTTTATTATATATTTATAAATTAATTGAAACTTTAACTAGATTTAAGATTGTATGTAATATATAATTAATTTATTACATATAATTAATATAAAAATGTAAGATATAATTAATTTATTACATATATTTATAATTTATTGATTATATGAAATGAATTTATAAATTTATTAAGTTATATGCAAATAAATTTATGAACTATATATGTCGCAATCAAGGTTGTGTGAATGAACAGAAAGAATTTCGTAAATTGAAATAAAATCAAGTCTTTGTCAAATTTTGTTTATAAAAAATATTTAAAATTGTTTTTAAGTTAAATATGTTTTTAATTTTTATAAAATGATTTTATTTTAATTTTTTAATTTAAAAATTTTGATTCAAATTTTTTATAATTCCTATATTGATCCAAATTATATTAAATTAAAATATATTAATTATAATTTAAAATATCATAATTAATATATTTTAAAAAATAATTAAAATTTCTTTTAACGATGGTTAAATTAAATTGAATTAATGTTTAAAATCCTAACTAAATTATTTTAGATAATAACAGATTTAAAATAAATATTTCAAAATTAAAAAATAAAAATGAAAATATAATTATTTTAAAAAAAGGAAAAAAAATATACTTAATTTCAATTTAAAAAAAATTTAAAGATTAGTTATGAATAAAAGAAATATTAGCACTCAACTCATCATTTCAAAAAAAATATACTCTAAGTTAAATATGTAATTATATAATAACTTTTAAAAAATATTTAATCTTTTTTAAATAAAATAAAATAAAAAATTTACAAAACATATACATAAAAAGAAAATAAAATAACTAAAAAAAAAACAGACTAACAGAATATGATTCTTCAACATATTTTATTGGTGTTTAAAGCTACATAGGTCTTAATAAGAGATTTGATCGTTGAATTGTTCCAAAAAATAATTTTTCTGAAAGAAAAATTTAAAAATATTGAAAAATATTTTATTTAAGAATAAAATGTAAGATCAATTTTATTAGAAAAATATCTTTTCCGAAAAAAAAGCAATCTTAAAGATATTTGAGAAAATATTATTTAAAGTAAATTTTAAATAGAATATTTTGATAATATTAAAAAAAATTTACTTTTTGAAAAAAAGAATATTATTAAAAAATGATTCAAATTGCATGAATTTTAAGATAGATAACGATTATATATTTGTTTTTACAATTTTATAATTTAAGATGATAAAAAATGTTACAATATATATATAGTCTAATATATTAAAATATTATATAAATATAAATTTATTATATATAAAATAAAATTTTAAATTTACATATAGATAAGGTTCAATGTAACTTATAGTTACACACTAAATCATTATTATTTCTAAATAAATAAAAGTAAAAAGCATGAATTTTACAATAAAAGATCATTTTATTTTAAAAATAAATTCAATTTTATTTTAAATTTTAATAAATTTTGTAAATATTATCTATAAAATAAAAAATAAATTTATTTTGATACTTCAAATGAATAATTAGAAAATTAGAAGACGAGTAAATAAACAACTGAGTAAATAAATAAATTGCAACTATAATAGAAAAGGTGAATATGGATTATTAATAATTTATTATTCTATTATTATCATTTAGAAAATAATTGTTGCTATGTTAGTTAAACTCAAATAGGTCCAAGGAGAGAAGAGGCAGCCCAACAAGTGATCTATTATTGCAGGGGAGTTGTTTTTTTTTTTTCATCTCTTTTTATTTTTCACATTTTTTTTAAGTTTTTAATTTTAATATTATTCTTACCAATTTTATATTTTCTTTTCACATCTTTCATCTTTCATGTTTATGTGTCTCTTTCTTTCAAAATTTTTTACCTATTTCTTTAAGAGAGGAGTCACCATACACCCATTACTGTCGTTAAAGGGTGAATTTCTTCTCTTTGAGTGAGGTAAATATTATCTTCTTCCTTTATTTTTTGGTATTTGTTAATTTCAAAATTTTCATTTACTTCTTCATCATTTTCATTTCTATAAACTTTGCATATCAACTTATGAATTAGACCAAAATAAAGGTTCTTCGAGATCCATTTATCTAACAAAACAAAATCAAGTTTAGACTTTACTATAATTTAATAATTTTAGATATACATGTTTAAAATTAATTTATTCACATTTCGAAAATATGTATCTCGAAGATAAATCGGAACGTTCACTTATTATTCCGGAAAATGAATTCCAGAATATTAACTTAACGTTCTGAAAATTAACATCCGAAACTTAAACCGACTTCCAAATATTTTCATTTCAGATACTCATTTCCGAAAAATAGTCCAAATATTTCAGATTTATATTTCCATAAGTTAGCTTCCATATATGCACTTTTGGAAAGAAATCCAAATATTTCGGATTTACATTTCCGGAAGTTATCTTTCAGATACGTGTTTCCGAAAAAAAATCCAAATCTTCCATATTTATATTTTCGAAAATTACCTACAAAATGCATTTTCAACTTACCTCCAGCAAACATGTTTTCTTCAAATTTCAACATTTTGATTTGCAAAATGCAATCCACAACGGTTATAATACAAAATTATTCAATACATTTGGTGAATAAGGAAGATTTTTTACATGGTTGATGTTGAAGAAGAGAAGAAAAAATAAATCTCCGGACACCATTAATTTAATGTAATGATAAAAATAATTTTATCATTTTTTATTTTGAAGGGTAATTTAGTCCTTTTACATGAAAGAGGAGGTGAAAAAAGTAAAGTTGGGATGAAAAAAGCAATCCCTTGTTGCTTTTTAAGTAAAAAAATAGCCCACAATGGTCCAAATGTTTTTTAAAGGAAGTTGCTTTTTACACCCCTTGTTTTGTTTTTTGCATCCCTCCTTTCAGGTAAAAAGACAAAATTATCTCTATAGATTTACCTTCCGAAAATGTAAATTCGGGAGATTTAGATTTCTTTTCAGAAATACGTATCCGGAAGGTAAATTGTACCTTATTCATTAGATCCGAACAAATTTCGAAATGTTGCGTGAAAGAAATGAGAATATATATGTTCCAAAAATATGTTTCCATAACGCAGTGAACGAATGTTCGGATGTTCCGGAAACACATTTCCGTAATGCGATGAATGAATTTCTGGAATGTGTATTCAGAAAATCTTTTTTAAAATGGATTTAATTACTCTCGAGATAAGTATCTCCGAAACTTTAATAAATTTATTCTGAAAAAGTATTTCTAAAAACTCAATTCATTCTGGAAGATCATTTTCCAAAATTTATTAAATTTATTTCGAATAATAAAAACAAAAGATAATTTTAGTATTTAATTTTATAAAAATAAAAAAGGTGTGAAAAGTAAAATAGGATGACTCTTGTTTCTAAAGACCTTTTTCATGTGAAAAATCACGTTGTTATCATTATAATATATATTGCGAAATCGTTCTTCATCTCCATGTTCAACTTTCTTCATCGTTTTTTTTTTCTCTTTTACCGTGTATAGAGGAATTAAAAATTAGTTTTACTTACCATTGAAAATTGTTGGAAGTATCGGAACCATTTTCTGAGGTTTATCGTCGAAGGTGAATTTTGTTTCTAGCAACCACTTTTTCAAATTTTAAATTTTGAAAGAAATATTTATAATGTTTCGAAAATTAAATTCTGAAACATTAAAAATTTTGTTTTAGAATTTAATTTTACAAAAAGTAGTATTTACATTCAAGAAATAAAATTTTGGAATTTGAGACGTACATACTGGAAATTAAATTTTTGGAATAGACCTTTTAATGTCCCAAAATTTAACTTCCGAATGCTTTTAAAATGACTTTCGGAACTATAATTTTAGATGTATTTTTAAATTGCTTTCAAAATTATAATTTTAGAAGTGCAATTAATTACATTCTAAAATTATATTTTTATAATTCAATTGACTACACTTTAGAATTATAATTTCGAAATTGATTAATTACACTTTTAAAATTATAATTTTAGAAAATTAATTATAGTATTAATGTGATGTTTTTTGGTTATAAAAAAATAAATATTCTTTATCTTGATATAATATTTTTATGAAGGAGTTATGTTTATGATGGAAGAAATTGATAAATAAGAAAGATGATGTTATATAAATAAGTATTTTTTTGAATGCAATTGAATTTTATTTTCTTTTTATATGTATTTGTTATTTATTGTTATATAAAAATACAATTGCAATGAAAGTAAAGATTTTCAGATAAAGAAAAGTGATGATTATATTAATGTATTTATGATTGATATGGTAATTAGATTATAATTTTTAAGTTTAAATTTAAAAATAATTATCAAAATCTAATTTGATTTTTTATAGACATTATCATAAGATGTTTCCATCCTGGGATGATTTGTTAAAATTGCTTCAAGTTGTGCATAATGATAATAACTTTGTTGTTGTCATTGTGGGGTCAAATAGTGGAGGCTTTGAGTTAAAGATTAAGTTAATTTTTGATTATGAACGAAGTAGAAAATATAGATAATATAAGGAAGAGTTAGCACAAAATTATTAGTATTAAAAAAATGAGTGTATCTTTAGACTACAAGGAAAATGGTTGAGAAATGGTGAAGGATGGAAGATTAATGTTATATGTAGATTTCACAACTATGATGTAGGTGAAATATTAGAAGATCATGCATATGCAGCTCAAGTAAGTCACAAAGAGATATCTTGGTGATATGATAAAGAATATGGTGAAGATAAAACATATTTTATTAACATTAAAATATCATGATGAATACAATGTTACTGTTATTAAGAAGGTCTATAATTTTCTATAAGCATTTTAAAGGGAAGAATGAGATCCTAGAATAAAATTTCAACATTTTATTAAGTTAATAGAGTGTGATAGATATGTACATTAGCTTTAGGGATGGAAGTGAACAAGGTCGTCCGACAGGGGCCTACGACTCGACTCGTTTAAAGCCTAGTTAAGCTCGGCTCATTTAATAAATAGATAGGCTTAGACTTATTAAAAATCCTTTTTAGATAAACAAGCCAGATCTAGGCTTATAAAAAAGCCTATTTAACCTATTCCGGGGCCTATTTATATTATATATTATATATTTATATTTATTTTAATATATTATATTTATATAATATTTATTTTATATTTTATTTACATAATATTAACATATATATGTTTTAGGCCTATTTAATGGTCTTTTTTATCTTATAGGCTTTAAGTTTGCAAGCTTTTTTAATTAATTATTTATATAGGCTTTAAGTTTATTTATTAATTTTTTTGTAATGTAGGCTTTTAAATAGGCTTGCAAGCCTTGTAGGCTTTAAATTAGGTCAGACCTTGACAGAAAAAAAAAAGCCTTTAACAGGTAAGAGACCCAGACTCATGCCTCAAAATTTTTAAACAGAGCATACTTGAACACTCAAAACTTAGCTTGACTCGACCTACTTCCATCCCTAATTAGCTTAGAAGGTTGGACATGTTATATTTTGTTAGAAATCCTATTGAATGCATTCCATATCGTAAGCATCCATATAAACTCAATATTATACAATTATGATTCATTACATCGTAACAAATGAAATTAGAACATAGTTAAAAAAAAAACATATCCTGAATACAAAATTAGAGTCAATATCAAGATACATCTGTTTAGAATTGATAAAGTAAGGGAAGAAATGAGTAGAAGTCTCCACCAAATCTCTTCCTAGTTGTTGACTACTGACTCCTAACCCCAAGCCTTTTAGTCTTCTAAGGATACTGTTTGACAGTTATCCTCTTGTCCATCCTCTTAGAAAGATCCTACTGCAAAACTACACATTTTGCCTAAAAATCCTCTTGTCTAAAAATATTCATAAAATAATAAATTATCTAAACTCTTAAAGAATAATTTTTGTAAAGTTTGCTTCATCCACAAATAGTTTGTTATGTATGTTAAGTTTTTGAACTACGTTGATACCTCAATAATTAATCTTGAAATTTTTAAATATGGAGAAAAATTGATATTTGTTTTAAATATATGTGTTAATTAGTATTTTTTTGAAACTCAATTGAAAATAAAAAGATTTTAGTTATGGGAGGTAACTTGCGAGATTAGATAACTCGAATATTATTATGTTAGTTAAGGAAAAGCTTTAGTTATTTGCCATTATTGAGAATTTTTATATGATGAGAAAAATGAGAGATGAGTTTTGTTAATCAAGGTGATTTATATTAGTTATATGATATGAAGAGGTTAAATTCCTTAAGCTATAGGTGAACAGATGATGATAAACATAATCTTGATGACTATATATGAGTGATTGAAATTAAATAATGAAGAAATAATTTTTTTTTTTGTTATGCATTATACATCATACCCATCTTGGTACAAAATGATGTTAACAACACTTGATGTGACCGTTTTTGGCACTTAATGTGATCACCTTTACCACACTTGATGTGCTGGTTATGTTAATTTTGATGGCGCTTGGTGTGACCATATTTACCGCATTCTGATGTGTTAGATTGAAGGATTTTGATATAGGAAATTGGGCCCACATGCATAACATATCATATGAGGATGATAGAGTCAAGATTGATAAACATAATGTGGTTTGAGATACATTAGGTTTTGGGACAATCATGAATCAATCATCATGTAAAGAATGTTCTATTCACCTTATAATTGATCCTAAATACATACATTGCATGACCTTGTATCACTGTTTATTGGTTATGATTGAATTCTATTAAGTACTATGAATTATGAATGATATAATGATGCCAAATTTTAATTCCTTACCTTATATTATTAAATGGAATCTATGTCTTACTCCTTGTATTTGTATTGTTGTGTACGTCTATTCATTATGTAGTTCGTTTATAGGATAGATCGTCCCCATTAATTGAAGGATATAGAGGTAGACAATGATGGTGATTGGATTCGCCAATAGTCTTCTTAGAGATGAGGACCCTTTAACGCATTCTATTATCTAAAGACAGTTTATAAAATGTATATATCCTAATATAACTTCATTATTAAGAATAAAGGGATAAAGAAGGGAGTTCTTTGTAATTTTGTTTTATATGCTTTGAATTGATGTATGTATGTATGACTTTATTGCACTATTGTCGGGAAACAATCGTAAAACGTTATATGGATGTAATGTGTGTTTTTGTAATTCGATGGTACGTTATAAGTGTGTGTATATATATGACTAGGTTCATATTAACTGTATGTTGATATAAAATTTGTTGGACATCGCCATATGTATTGAACATATGTGTGTATGTATAAATCGTCATCTATCAGGTACAATCTTCCCAATTGATAATGGTTTTATATTTAGTACTTATAGGGGAGATGTTGTAAAAAATTCCCCTTTTTCCATTATTTTTATGAACTGTATGATTTGATATGAAAGATAAGGTTTTAAAATTGGGATCCAACACATGATTTTCAACTTCCATTCATTTATTCATCTTCCTGCACGACCATTTTAATTATGTATAATTGAACTTAGGTTAGCACTCTTAAGGTTCTTTATAATTTGACATTAATTCAATTAAGTTTGAAATCGAACATTTAGTTTAGGATACTCTTCCTTTCAGAATATCCTATACAGAAGCAATTTATTCCAAGAGGTTGTTTAATAATTTGTGAGAATCCATCGTCTAGTTTGCAATAATATTGTTTTATCCAAAGTATCCTTATTTGGTTTGAAAAATCTTGTCTAGCCTAGAACAACCTCGTATAGTCTAAAGTAGCCTTATTTGATATGAAGAAATCTTATTTAGAGAAGGATATCTAAAGTGAGGTCATTCATAATGTCGTATACTCAAGGTTCGTTTATTGCACTTTATGTAGAAAACTAGTCTACATACTTGTCTATAAAAACTTGTTTACAGACTTTATCAGTAAAAACTTATCTAAAGACACATCTATACATTATCTTGTATACAACATTTTTATAGGAAACTTGTCTATAGAAAATATATCTATAAACTTGTCTATAGAAACCCGTCTACAAGATTGTTTATAGAAATCTGTTTACAGACTCATCTTCAACATTATCTACTGGAAGTATGTCAAAAGACTCGTCTATAAAAACTCGTCTACAAACTTGTCTTGTGTAAAACATTGTCTCATTTGAGATGATGCCTAGGAACATTTAACTCCATAATTATAACTTTAGCTCTAAGAATGTCTAATTGTTCTTAGTTTATACTATACAATGTCTACGGCCTCATAAACGGTTCAAATGTCAAAACAACAATAAGCGAATCAATTTACTAAAATTCAAAGCATTAATTGAAAAATATATTCTAAAGCCAATAGGAGATCTAGATTACTCAAAAATTCTACTTCAGTCTTATCCTCTTCCTTGGAACTTGAAGGTTGATATAAATTTTGATGTTAAGAAGATTTACAATCCATCAATAAGCTCGAATCCATTAGCATGGAAGATAACCAAAGCTTGAAGTTTTTAAAATTTCTAGTGGTAATTGTTTCCATCTTCTCCAAAGGAAATAATCCTAACATTACTCACAGATAAAAAATAAAATGATAGAAAGAAATAAAAAGCAAATGCAAGAGGATTTTTTTAAAAGAACCTAAATGTTTTCATTGGTTGGTTTCTACATAATGAAGGACATATGGATGGATAAATGGCTTGATAGTGCCACTTGTTGTTAGTTGAAGGGATAAAATGTAATAAGCATAGGTGGCCACTTGCATGATTGTCTTATGACATCTACCACTATTTTTTTTTATTTCACTGATATTCCATCTTTTCTATTTGGTGGCTTGGTCAGGAATCCCATTTTTCATAACATATATATGTAAGGTAGAAGCACAAACTATTTAGCATCTTCATGCAAGCCTTTTCTTTTCAAGACTGAGATGTTATATTTTCCCCCCAAAATAATTTTTTTTCTTTAAATTTATATGATTTAAGATAAAATTTCATGGATAACCTTTTTCTTACCAACTAATAATGATTAAATCATCCAACTATCAATCCTTAGGCAATCCGTCCATAACATTGGATTGATTAGTCCTGATGCTACATTACTATGCTTATGAACCAATTATTAACAATTGAATCAATTCTACCATCTACCTTATATTCTATCTTTTTAACATTTCAAATTTAAATCAAATGAGATTAATATTCAATAAATGAGATTGGATCTATCAAAGACAAAGGATTACGTACAGAATCGAAAAGGATTTTCAAGAAATGTTGTTAAATCTCAATAAGATTTCATATTCTTTAGAAGTCAATAATGAAATTTCAATATTCCCACAGTCAATGTGTCTTACATAGATCCAAGTATATGAGGAAGTAGAATCTCACAACGTGCAAGAATATTTTAAATTCATATAAATTAGCATAAACCACTATAGGGATTTGAAAAAGGAAATCATAATTTGAGATTAATAAAAGATAATATTTATATTACCATAAATTTTATAAATATCTCTAAATGGAAAACATGGTTAGATTAATAACCAATTCAATTGAAAGATAATTTGTTAGGTGGAAAAGTGAAATAATTAGGTTAATACAAATTTTTAATTGAGGAGTGAAAAAGGATCAAATCCAACATAAGATCTCGATTTTAACATAAGAAAATTTCAAATATGTTGGAGGACAATAGTAAAAGTGATTATAGAGATAAAACAACATAGTAACATGATCAAAATATTAGACAATTATAGGCATATTTTCAAGCTTACAATAATACAGAAATAATGCACCAAAGTTGCATTACTTTTTAGAAGAGATACTATTCTTGTGACACTCGCCTATATTGAGTTATTTATATGAACACCTTAAATTTTTTTGAGATATGCATACTTGTCTATTATCTTCTAGTTTCCTTGTTTCACAGTCATTGCCATAGTTATTTTCATGGTTATGACCTCTACCGTTTCCTCATCCCTCGATATTTTTCTCATTGCAATTACAACTTAAGTACTTTAGTCTTTTATGCTTACAATAACCGTAGCTCTTGACTAAGTAGTTCCTTTAGTGAGGCACACTTCTACAATTGAAACATTGCATGGTTGAGTTGCAAGTTGATATAGAAAGGCTAAGACAAGATTCTTGACTTTTATATCCTTTTTCTTGAGTTAAGGCCAGTGTTGGTATAACCTTTCCCCTTTTGTAGTTCCATCTCTTGATGCTTCATCATCATCTAGGCTTAAAATTTTGATAGTCAAGATTCTCTTCCATTCTTCATATCATGATTTCCTTGAAATATGGGCTGTGAACATCATGTCCCAAAAATGTAGAGTTATGACTAGAATCAATAGTATAAGGGAAAGTACCCTGTAACCGATAAATTTTCCGACTTCGAGTAAAATCTAACTCCCATTATTTATATTATTAGTAGGCCCAAATTCTCGAATTCTTAGATAAATCATCACACGTGCTAAATAACAAGTAAACACAAGTTGTAACAACTTAGTCTAGTTCAAGGATAATTTCAAATCTAAAATGAGATAAGCAAAATAAGATTTCAAAAGAATTATTACCATTAGTTGTTATAATTCCTTTGGATCTAGGTAGTGCTAACTACGATATTGCTAAGTGTAGAAACAATCAAATAGAATGGCATACTAGTAACGAATGAGTTGAATTGCTTTACACCATTATAACTAATTGATAATTGAGACGTACCCAAGCCATGCATTTTATTCAATAGCTCTCCTTCTATAAGATACATATAGGGAATCAAATTTTTTTCTTAAGCAGTCCTCTTCATTCATGATCAAGACATTTCATTGAGTTCTAAAACTCTTTAATTGATCATTTTTTTGGTTATATTTTTATTATTGTTATTGGGGCGTCCATTGTTGTTGATGTTATAATTGTGTATATTTTCCTTCTTCACTTCTAGACAATCTCGAACAATATGATAGAGTTTTTAACATTTATAGCAATTAATATGAAACTTTGGACATTTACAACATGATATAATCTTCCATAAGAAAGATAAGACTTTAGGTTATTAGTACTTATTCCTATCTTTCCAATCACTAAGTTGAATCTCTAGGACTTCAAAGAGTAAATAATTAATAACTTTGATAGCTATTAGTATGAATTTCTTTCCTTTAGTTCTCTCCTCTAATGACTATTCAACTTGTGGCTTCTGAGTTTTACTATTCTCACTTTATGAGTGTTTTAAAAAATTATTTATTGATTCACTAATGTAAGGAAATGAAAAAATTCTTAGAGATTAATGGTCTCCTTGATCTTTGGCCTTAGTCTATTTACAAACTTAAGGTGCTTGAAACAATCATTTCGAGCATACTAATAATGCATAAAGTAAAGAGGAATTCATTGAACTTGGTGGCATACTCTCTAATTTTCATGTTCCCTCACTTCATTTATAAAAAACTCTATCTCCTTATTCCTAATGTCCTACAACTTCAAATTTATTTCCTACATACTAGAATAAGGTTCATGGAGATGTTTGAACTTCCTATAGTTGTAGTATATATTTTATCTGTTAATGTAGCCTTTAAGTAGATAAGAGCCTCCTTCCTATAGTTGTGGAATTTCTTTTAAGTGACAAAAGAAAAGGTACAGTTTGCAATGCATGCTGAAAAGTTAGTAAAAGTCAAGAATAACATTAATAAAGAAAGCCATATTCTCAGTCCAATAATAATCTGCAAAGTTTGCAGAATGAGTTAGGTAGGGAGAGATAGCCTGAATTAAGAGAGGGAAAGAAATAGTGTGTTTAGTGTAGGTGTTGGCAGGAAAATCCACATATCTGCAAGCAACTCCCAAAACTTCCTAACTCTGACAATCTTACACAGTGGCAAGTTGATATGGAAAGAATAATCATGAACCAAGTAGTTCTAGGGACAAGTAACATTGAACGATAATTAAGAGCCTATAATCCATAGATTGAATCTTGGAAGAAATGATTTCAACCTTAAGTCACATATCCTGATGATGCCCGAACCTAAGCTAGGTGATATAAGACTTGCTGTGAGGGAACTTGAAGCCTAATAGGTCAGCAGTAGGTGACATCTGATAGCTAGGACCCCTGATACACATGAAAGTAAATCATCTTAAGCTTGTAGGAAATCCGCATGACCCTGCAGGATCATACAAATTGATATAGAATTTGTTCTAGTCATAAAAAGGGGGATCTCTATGAGTTTAATTAAGTCATAGGCTAACAGAAATTCTTAGACCAGTAGGAATACCATGGCATCAAGCACACAGACTTGGTACACTTTGTAAAAGGTTCATCTTGCTAAGCATTGCCTTGATTCAAATTTGGTCTATGAAATGCAACTAGAATCCTTTCACTTCCTTGTATAAGTTTTTGATGAATTACTTTGAAATCTTGTGTTTAAAGTTAGGTCCTAGGCTATAATGCTGCATCTAGAAATATTTTATCTTTCTGCACAAATGTCAATGCAAGTGTTTTTGCTTAAATTCCATTCTAACATCATTCAGTTCTTGGCCAAAACCTGATTCAATGGATAAAGCTCAAAACTGGAGTTTGTGCTTGCTAAAGTTAGATTCCTAAAAATCCCAGGTAAAGCCTGTAGTTCTGCTGCAACCATAAGAAAGTCTAGCAATCCTCCAAACTTTAGTTAAATTAATTACTATGTGTACTAGGACTAAGTTGGGAGCCCAACTTAGTGGATTAGCTTGCTACCTCGGACCCCAGGTCCCTGGATTTGATTCCTGCAGGTGGCCATTTTTTAAAAATACCCTTACATACCAGTTTGTGAGCATTGGGCTGCAGTTCGCACGTCATAGCAGGCCCAACCACTGTTGCCTTTCATAGACCAACTTATCACGAACAAGCTGGCTCCCCTCTCAATTGGACCATACAAATTCTAAATTAGGTAGCCAGGCTATCATAAATTGGGCATGCTTGGGCCGTGCAGATTCTAAATTAGGCAGCTGCTTATAAATTGGGCCATCAAACTAGCATGCAGATTCTAAATTAGGTAGCCATGTTGATTATAAATTGGGTTTCCTTTTATTCTCAATTTGGATCAAGCGTAACATACCTTTTAAAATCACATTAATTTTTTTTAATGTAAATTTAATTTTGACTTCAAGTCCTTTTAATTTGGGTTGAGCCCAATTCTTTTTTCTAGGTCAAACCCAATTTTTCTTTTTAAAATCAAATATATATTTTTAATTTGAGCGAAGCCCAATTTTCTCTTTTTTTAATTTGAAATCAAATCCATTTTTTTAATTTGGGTCAAGCTCTATTCTCTCTTTTTTTTTAATTTGAAATCAAATTCATTTTTTTTAAAATTTTGGTTAAGCCTAATTTCCTCTTTTTTAAAAATTTGAAATCAAAGTCATTTCTTTAATTTGGGACAAGCCCAATTCTTTTTTTTTTTAAATCAAATCCATTTTTAATTTGGATCAAGCCCAATTCCTTTTTTATTTTTAAATCAAGTCTTTTTTATTTGGGTCAAGCCTTAAAATGAAGTCCATTTTTTTGGATCAAACCTAATTTCCTTTTTCAATTTAAAATCAAGTCTTTTTTTATTTGGGTCAAGTCCAATTTTTTTTTTAATTTAAAATCAAGTCCATTTTTTGGGGTTAAGTCCAATTTTCTTTTTCAATTTGAAATTTTTTATTTTATTTTATTTGGATCAAGCCAAATCCTCTTTTTTTTAAACTAAAATCAAATCCATTTTTTTTTCTTTTCTCTTAATTTGGATCATACCTAATTCCTTTTTATTTTGAAATCAAGTATTTTTTCTATTTAGGTCAAGCTCAATTCCTTATTTTTATGTGGATCAAGCCAAATTCTTTTTTAATTTAAAATCAAGTCTATATTTTTAATTTAGGTCAAAACCCAACTCCTTTTTTTTTTATAAAGCCCAATTCTCCTTTTTTAATTTGAAATCAAATTTATTTATTTTAATTAGGTCCAACTCAATTCCCTTTCTTTTTTATTATTTTGAAATCAAATCCATGTGTTTTTTTGTTACATTGGATTTGGGTCAAGTCCGTTGTCTTCAATTTTTACTAATTCCGTCTAAAATGTCTATTTTTGAAATTTCTGAAATTTGTGCAATGGATTCTAATATGGACAGGTAGCATTCTCTATTGTTTCGTATTTTAATTCGTGCAGATTCAAATACAACTTACGACGGTTTGAATTTTGCAAGCACATGATTTTAGAAAATCACCGTTTTTGCTAATTCTGTTTAAAATGTCTATTTTTGAATTTTTTGAAATTTAAGCAACACATTCTAATATGGGCATGTAGCATTCTCTACTGTTCCGTATTTTAATCCGTACAGATTCACACGCAGCATACGACAGTTTGAATTTTGCATGCACGTGATGTTAGAAAATCACTGTTTTTACTAATTCCATATAAAAATATTTATTTTTGAATTTTCTGAAATTCGTGCAACGGATTCTAATATGGTCAGGTAGCATTCTCTACTGTTCCGTATTTTAATTCGTGCAGAATCAAATGCGGCTTATGACAGTTTGAATTTTCCAAGTACGTAATTTTAGAAAATAACTATTTTTACTAATTCATTCAAAAAACCAACTTTTACTTAAAATCGCCCTTTTATTTTTTCCAAGAGATCAAGTCTCTAAACCAGAACTACGTAGCCTTGAATTTTTCATTGCATCAGGGAATACATAGGAGCAAGAACAAATCCTGTCAGACTATTTTTTACAAACCTATTTATTTCTATTATATTGAAATGGATCAAACAGTTTTCAAAAATATCAAAATCACACTCTCGATCCAAAGGAGGTACCGTTCTTTGGAAGCAGGCGAGTAAAATTAACATACCTTCTCTTAAGTAACCAACTCCTGAACCTAGATTTCTTCCTCAAGTTAGGGTTTTTCCAAATATTTTCCCTTAAAATAAAAATTTGGTGGCGACTCCACAATCTAAATTAAATTCTTTTATAAAATTTTACCGAGTTCGTCATTTCGTTGTAATTACAGTTACGACAGTATGACTAAGATAAGAGTAGTGTTAATTTAGTTTTTATTTCACAAAATTATTCTAATACTTTTCATTTCATGCTAAGGGCTTCTCTCTTCTAATTAATCCACTTGTAAATAAAGTTGATTGCAAAAACCCTCAAATAATTTCTTGCAATATTTGTTAAAACCTAGGAAACTTCAAATCTAGTAACACTCAAGTTTTCCCCACTTAATTATTGCCTTAAATTTTACTAGGATTTACTGGATTTCCTTCTTGAAAAATCATACGTCCTAGAAATTTCATCTCTGATATCCAAATATCGCGATTCTTAAATTCACCTTAAAGTTTCTTCATCTATTAACACTTGGAATTTTATCCTTAAATATTTGCCATATTCTTCCATATTCATAGAATAAATCAAATGTCCTGTATTCCATTGCCGATAATCCATATGCAAATTTATATTCCCATTATTTTTCTTAAAAACAAAATTAGAACATCCTAAGGTAACATCTAGGCCTAATTACTTTTTTTCCTTGAAGTTTTTCTACTTGTTGCTATCTTTGGTTAATATTTAGATGATGGTTACCATACTTTGCTCACTTCTTGAGTTGAGTCTCTACACATATAAAACCTATTATTCAATCTATCATTTGGGGTAAATCAATTGTAACTCAATTAATCCCCTAACATAACCTTATATACTATCTTATCTTGAAGATAGTAACATAATGGAACACAAGCAAACATGTTAGGCCTTTTCCCTAAGACTATAGGAAAGAATTGCTCTAATACCATTAATGTAACAATTTCCTGAATCATCTACATAGATTTTAATCCATTCACTATGTAGGAAATTTAGGATCATGTTGCCGAGCTAGAAATATATGAGTTACCTTCAAAATCTAAGACAACATGGAAGACTCATGAATATGAACTCCATCAATTCTCATATTTCTCATCGTTCATATTGCAACTTTATATCATAGTGTTTTTTTTATACTTGGAGTGTTAGACTCTCCTCCGTTCTTCACCTCAACATATATCTCCAAATCTAGTGAGAGCAATCAACATTGCGGATTCACTATAGGATTCAACTTTTATATCAAGTCGACGACCCATTTTGCCTCTAAATGGAGATTTTCACATCATAGATCTACTAAGAAATAGTTTCATAAGATAAAATGGTAGACAAGAGAGTGAGACATTTCTTTCAAGCAAGGTTTTTAAAATTGAATCGATCATTGAACCAGTCAAGGTATTGGTTCAAGGTTTAATGGTTTAAACATGGTTGAATTAATATTAATTAAATATTATTTTTAAAATATTTATAATATATTATATTAAAAAAATATGAAAATATGCATATATAATAATAAAATATATTAATACCATAATTTATATTATTAAAAATTGAAAATTACATATATTTTAATTTTACATATAAAATTAAATAAAATATAATCTAATTTTATTTTTATTTTTTATTTAAAAAATATCAAAATAATATTATTTTATATGTGGAATAGTTCTTTTGTCGATTCAATGTTAGTTTACTAGTTTTTGACCAGTTTGATTTGTTCTTCTTAGGATTTTTTGCTAGTTTATTTAAAAAAAGAAATTCGGTTATTCACTTGATTGTGATTTGGTTTGATGCGATTTTCATAACCATGCTTTCAAATATCATTTTGGATAGGAGTATTATATTACATTAGACCTTAAATAAACTACATATAAGTTCTTTGGCAATCTCACAAAATTATCATAAAATCAATCATGGTATGTAACGTGTGAGGCATGATCGTTCCATCATTTACTTTGCAAGTCATACATATTTATAAACCTTGTACATAAACATGCAGATCTTATTATTTGATACGTAAACCTCAACCAAGATTAAAATGAATGCAATCGATGCACATGAACTATTCCCCAATTCTTTCCTCAAATTTCTATAATGACAAACTTAGGATTAGGCTAAGGTATACTACATCCCATGCCACAATAATTCTCACTAATCTGGAGTTGGTCATCCTTACAATATGCATATACATATCGACCCAAATCTTTTCCATCGCTTTATCAAAATAGTGGGAGGGTTTTGGGATCCCATTTCTAAAATCAAAGTTTGCTCTTGGCAACACTATTATCATCATCATTTAACAACAATAAGGCGGCTAAGTTCAACAACAAAAATCTAGGATACAGGGAGCAACCTTAGGTCATTAGGAGGCTCAAACCTAGCCCACATGCCTCCTGAACTTGAAAATTCCTATTTTATGAAATATTGATGTAGAGGTGGAAGAAGGTAGTTTATCTAGATCAATGAAGGTTTCAATTCGATGAATAATGGAAGAGGAACTGAGTCGAACTATGCCTTCACTTGGAAAGGCCACCTCTTGTGGAGGATGAGCTTCTTCTCTGCCACCATGAGCAGCCATGGATGAGGAGGTGCTTTAATCATAAGTCTGGTATTAAAGGAAGGATAGAGAGAGAATTGTTTTAAAAAATCTGAGTGAAAACTCATAATTTCATTCAAAATAAACTTAATGTTGAAAATTACACAAGTGATGCCTTTATATAAGCAAAATGGAGTGAAGGAGGGGGTAGCTTTGAATATGAATTTGGCTTGGATTTCAACCTAACAATGGTGCCTTCTTTCTCTTAATCACTGACTCAAATTAGGTCAAAAAAAGGGCCAAAATCCTGGCTAAAAAATGCACTGAAAATTGGGCCAAAAAATCCACTACATACATATTAGATGCTGCTAGTTCCTAAATGTAAAAAAGCCCTTTCCGTCTTGTGCTAACATGCGAGGCCTAATAAACCTAGTTTATATGAGGTCTAATAGGCCCAATGGCTCTATAGCTGGATCTACATTTTGGGACCTCAAAAAATGGCATCTTCTCCAGATTAAGTAAACTACTATAATATAAGAACAAGCGTGAAGGAGATACTGCAGTGTTGGTTAGCAAGAGATATTAATACAGGATCAAATACTAACCTTTTGAATTTTCCAAATCACATTTAAACACAATAATTCAAAAATAAAAGATAGTAAAGACTTCAACTCATAATCATCATAAGAGTAAAATAGAAGAACATGTATTGCAAATAGGTGTATGCATTTTTTTCCCTGATTGTTTCTATAGAAGATATCTGGGATGTTTCCTAGGATTTTACCTATTGGAATCATGTATAGCATTACCTTGGAAGTTGAGGTATGGTACCTGAGATTTGTGGAAGGAGTATCTTGACCCCGCTGTGATAAGACATTAAATTGTTGCTGGTATGAAGTTTTAACAAAAATTAAAATTGCTTTGAAATCATTTATAATAGAATGTTCACTTAGCCTAGATGCAGATTGATAAGACAAGTATTGAAGCATGCTAGGGAGCTAAATAGTTACAACCATATGATGCACAAAAAAAGATGAGGGTTTAGTGAATTGAATGGCTTTATTCATATCATACACATCATGCCATGTAACGCAATTGGTGCTGCATAAGGAACCTGGTTGATTGGGGAGGATAAACCGCTACAGACTGATGTAACTTCACTCCAAGAAGAAATGGTTTCTTTATTAGGGTAAAGGAAATATTATACCCTATCCCAACTGTTAGTTCAAGGTAATGGTATTGAGAGGGAGAGTTTCCTAACTAAAAGGATGTTTCTCACCCCATCCTTCCTTGTAAGTCAATTTTCACCCTCCTGTGTAAGAGAGATAGAATCCTCACTTACCTTTATTTTTATTATTTTAAATTTATTTTGTCTCTTCAATTTTTTCTTTTTCAAACCCTATATCTTAGCCTCCATTTTTTTGGCTCATATGCATTTGGTCTTGATAGACTTCACTAGAGGACAAAGGCACTGAGGTAATTTTCTGGGAGTTGAATTGGAAGGAACACCTATTGGTCTGACCATCATGATAAATATCTCTATCATATTGCCATGGCCTTCCTAATACCATATGACTGACTTTCATGGGAATAACACCATAAGTAACTTTGTCCTTATACCTTCCAATGGTGAATGAAAGGAGGACTTATTGATCAACCAACAAGTCTCCATTATCACTAAGTCATTGAAGCTTATATATCTTAGGATGTGGGATGGTTGCTAACCTTAGCTTGGTAAATATCCTAGTACTAGCTACATTAGTGCAACTATCCTTATCTATTAGTAAGGAACAAGTGTGTCCCTTGATAAAACACCTAAAATGGAAGATGTTCTTTCTCTGATTTTCTTCCTTCCCATTAGCAACACTATCCAATAACCACCTAACCACTAGGAGGTCATCCTTAAGTGCATACCATGGGGTTTCATCATTAGGTGAAGAGGAAGAGGAACTAGAGCTAGTGGATTTTGGTGATGAATATTTTCCATTATCCTTAAGGATCATCGTTTTCTTATTTAAGCATGGGGGAGTAATGTGCCCTCTACCTAGACACTTGAAACAATTAATTGAAGACTTTTGCTAGAGGGAAAATTTGGAGTCTTTCCTCTAAACTCTTTAGAGTCTTTGGCCTCTTGGGACTCCCTAGATTTAAAACTAAAGTCTTTTGGAACCCTTTTTGTATCTTCTTAAGTATCTTCTGTAGATGACTTGCATGCAGTATATTTGTCTTTACCCCTCCTATTTATCTGGGCTTATACCTTGTGGTAAAGATCGTTGAGGCTTAGATATTGGTGAAGTTCTGCTTTCGATGTCATGCTGATCTAAAGGAATCTAGCCATGGTAAGCGTCCTCATACTTTTCAAATGGTCTATAAATGACTACTACCTCCATTTCTTTTATAACTTTATCTACTTCTTGGAGCCTTAGAGATCTTTTGTAACATTTATGGACCTCTCTTAAATAATGAGGAGGTACATGTCTTGCCCTTATGATATGCTTCTTTTCCTCCCATTCACTCAAGGGTCTATATCTCTCTTTGTTAAGCCTATCCCACCATATTAGGGCATAGTCATTAAATTCTACAACAACTATCCTTACCTTATGTCTTTCCTTGATGGCATGACTTGCAAAGATTTGTTCTACCTTAAGCTCTCAATATAAGTATTCCTTTGGGTTGTTCACCCCTTGGAACTTAGGCATTTTAATTCTAGGTAACTTTATGGTGTTCTAAGGTATCTTTACCCCTTGAATCTTTATTCCTATGGCTAATTCTGTAATCTCTATCATCTAAGCTATCCCTAGAGAAACTCTTACCCCTTGATGTTCTATTGCTAATGCAAATATTTATCACACCTTATGTAGTTATTGAGTCATAATAATATGTATACTTAGTTGTTGATAAGATTTTAAAATTAATGTTGGTCATTCTCAGAGAGCTTAGTAATTACAGTACCTCAGTGGTATTAAATCACAAAGCTTAAGCTTGTTGTGTTTTTATGAGAGAACTATTATGGAAGGGTGTTTGTTTAATTGCTTTCAGAAGTAATTTTATAAGTTCCATGAAAGGTTTAAGGGAGATTTCAAGGGCCCCAAAGTCCAAATGAACTTTCAAGGGTACATATGATAGGTGGGCCATATTACTTGATCTAGGCCAGTTCAAGTTGGCACCTTATGGGTAAAACGTACATATTCCAAATTATATTAGCATTTTAAGGATATTTCACAGGGCCATAGAGCTAATAGAAGAAAGGCATGCTACTGGATTTTACTTTGTACGAATCTACTGATCAAGAGATTTACACTTAGTCTTCTACGACACTTCAAACTAACTAACTTAGAATTTTAATAAATTTAATTTGGATATATATATATATAATAATAAGTAAAAAGTTGATGATCAAATATTAGAATAAAAGTCTCATAGGTCTTGTTCTCACTTAAATTTTCGTTGAAACTTTCACAATTAAATTCCTAATTTATTTTATAATATTTTAAATTCTAAATATTCCAAAATTCACAAGTCTTTTATTATGAGCGAAGATTGCATCTCCCACCATTTGTATTTTTTTCGAACGTCTGATTTAGGTCTGACTACGCTTAGCTCGAACCTGTGCGTATGAGTTTAAAGAAATTATATTTAATTAATAAAATTTATCTAAAATTATTTCAGTATTTTTAAAATTTCAAATTTTCTAAAATTAATGTAATGAGTTTATCTGAGCAAATGAGTATTCTCTTCTGCAGTTCCATACAGTGCATTATGGTTGGCGTGAGTGCGACTTCGTTTGGCGAATCATGTGCACATGTGAATTTTATGAAATTATATTTAAATCAATTCCGCAAAATCATGTTTACTTTTTCTTAAAATTCTAAATTTTCTAAAATTTGTGTGACGAGTTCTAATACGAACGAGTAACATTCTGTATTTTAATTCATACAGGTTCAGGTGTAGCTTATTTTTGACTTGAATCTTGTGCACACGTGAATTTTAGAAAATTATATTTAAGTCAATTTTGCTTAAAATCATATTTGCTTTTTTTTTTTCAAAATTCTAAATTTTCTAAACATCATGTGACAAATTCTAATATGAACGAGTAGTGTTCTCTACCATTCTGCATTTTAATTCATACAGGTTCAAGTGCAGCTTACGTTTGGCTTGAATCTCGTACACACGTGAGTTTTAAATTTTTTTACTTAATTTAACTCTATTTAAAATTGTTTTCATTTTCTTCCGAATCTCCTAAAAATCACATGACGAATTCAAATATGAACGAGTAGTATTCTCTACCGTTCCATATTTTAATTTATATAGGTGTAGGTGAAACTTATGCTTGAATTGAATCCTGTATGCATACAGATAAATTGTTCACAAACTTCTAATTTTCTAAAGTTCTTTTTGTTATTTTTCGAAGATTGGATCTCTTTACCAAAACTATGCAGTCTTGAGTTTTCTACTACACTAGGGAATATATAGGAGCAGGATCAACTCCTCTCAAGTTATTTTCCATAAACCTACTTATTTTTATTCTATTTAAGGGATCAAACAATTTTCAAAATATTAAAATCACACACTCAATTTAAGGGAACCATTTTTTGGAATGAGCGAGTTGGGTGTCAATACCTTCCCTATTCGTAATTGGCTTCCTAACCTAGAACTCTTCCTCTGCTAAGGTTTTTTCCAAATATTTTCCCTTTAAAATAAAAATTTGGTGGTGACTCCACGATAAAAAATATTCTTTTCTTAATATTTTAAGGAGTTTGTCATTTTCGTCGTAATTACGCTTACGACATTGGTCTATCTCTTTGTAGAAAATGTCCTCTATTTTTCTTAAGATCCATGTTTTATACAAAAAAGAGAGTTAACATCATCGTTTAAATTGTCTCTTCCTCAAATAGTGATATTCTAATTTCAATACTTACCTGCACTTATTTTTAATTTACAGCGAGGTTATTTTTACGAGCCTATTTGAGCATCTTTACTTCATGAGATTTGCATTACAAAATTGGTCTTCAAATGTACTCATCTTGTTTGCTTTGTAGGTTTTTTGCGTGTACTATAATATTGAAGCAAGTTCTATGCATTTGATTCAAACTGAAGATTCATGAGCGCCGTTTGGAAGTGAAAATTCCTCTCCGCGCTTTCGGGTGCTAGGCTAATAAAATTGAATCACATAAGTCCAAAAACACTTAGAAAGCAACCTAGGCTCTAAGGCACACAATACCTAAAAGGTTGGCTATTCTCTTCATGCTGACCTTAAAAAATACAAAGGTTAATGGTATCAAATAATTCAAAATCAGTATTTAACTTTTTCCATATACTTATTCAACTCGAACCACCCGAAAAGAGTTAGAGATTGGCCATTGAGTAAATATTTTACACCAAGGTGCAAAGTCCAAGTCCTTCTTACAAACAAATTACAAAGACAAAATCTGAAATACACCAAAAGGAAATCCTACCTACAGACACTAAGATTTACAAAAATTCAATCAAACTTGATTACATATATTCAACCTAAAATTTACAAGTTCAAAACTGAATGCTTAATGTTACAGTTAGCCTTCACTTTAGTCTCAACTCGGCTTTGAGTTTAAGTCTTCAATTCGGTCTCAGTCTAAGTTTTCAAGTTTTTTCTCCTTGAGCTCCTTGGTAATATTTCCTTGTGCTTAGACCTCCCCAAAGTACCTACAAAAGTATGTACACACAAAGAACACTTACTGCCCACTTGGTTAGTGTTATAAAATTAAGCCTAAAATCAAATAAACCTCAACAAGTGTTTCCATTCTCTCCCTCTAATGGCCTCAGCCTTGCATGCCTTCTCACACATCCTCTCCCTTTGAACAAGCCTTTAAACTAACAAACTTGAGGCTGAAAGACCAATAGCTCTGTGGCTGGCTGCAGGTGTGATTATTCCCTTGAGTGGTGAAGAGGTGCTCATATAGCTGTGGGTGTTGGGTGACAAAGCTAAAAAGTTACACAAGCCCACAATCAGAAAAGCTAAGCATAAGAATATTATACTCAAAAAGAATTTAAGTAAGAAAAGACTTAGAAGCCAAGAATTTGACAAACTATAATTAAATTTAAGATTAAAGGTAAACATACAAAAGGAACCCTAGAAACCTAAAAGAAACATGCACATGCTCATACAAAGGATGAATGTTTTTTGGCCAAGCTATATGAATCATACACAAACTAAGTATTAATACCTAATAGCGGAACCTTATTGGTAATATGAATTCATGAATGCCGCAGATGCTACTCAAATAATGAGTTTATGCCTATGTTTTTTACTTTCTATCATGAACTTGTTCTTTCCTTTGGTTTTTCTTTATTTTTTCTTCAAGTCTTTTTGTATTTTCTTGCTCTTTTGTTTTGATTTTTTTTTATGTCCAATTCTTGACTCAAGTCTAGAGTTTACAATCCTCCAATGGTCTTTACATAGGCTTTTTCTTTCATGGTCCTAAGCCACATAGTTAAACTAGTGCATTTTCACTTTTCCTTGCAAAGGTAGGGTAATTCTAAGTCAAGTATGTTTGTCCAATTGGTCTCTCAATCTAGCTCACGTCATATAATTTTCAGAGGTATTTTAGTGTCTTTTAATATTTCTTAAGATGTTAATTAAGCTTACATAAGCCATGCAGCTGTATTAGTGCTTGAGATGATACATGATTCAAGAAACAGCTGGTGTAGATTATGCATATGAGTCATCTCATTGGAAATTGAAATATACAAACCATACAACATTCAAATTAGAATAACGCTTAGACAAAGATCAAAACATAATGAATCAAATCTAGACAAGTTAAAAAAAATTAGGATCAAAAGGATGAACTCAAGATCACTTAGTTCTTGGCTCAAAAATTGGATTCAAATTTCAAATGATCTTTTTGAAATTTTTTTAAAGATATGTAAAATCCACACAAATTAACTTAATGAAAAAGATCAGATTAGAAAAATAAAAAACAAATTAGGTCGAAATCGAACCAGAATTGAGCAAGTTATGCTCACTTTACTATAGCTTAGGGCATTCACGCGCTAGGATGAATATACTACAATAAACCGATGACTAAAAACTAAATACTCACTCAATGAAAGAAAACAATAACATTCCAAAAACTAGAAAGAATTAAGAATATAATGCAAAGAGAATCACAGAAATCGGAGCTTGTTTTCCTGATCAAAAGTGAAAAAGAAAAATAAGTAGAAGATGAACTTGAAAGAATGAAGAGAACATGAAAATGTAAACCGATTAAAGGATAGATCTCTCCTTCACTGATAGAGCTTTGATACTAGTTGATGCAGAGTTGGAAGAAGGTGGTTCATCTAGATCAATGGAGTTTCAATTCAGTGGAGAATAGAAGAGGAATTGAGTCGAACTATGTCTTGACTTGGAAGCGCCACATCTTGTGGAGAATGAGCTTCTCCACCACCATGAGAATTTATGAATGAGAAGGTTCCTTAACCCCAAGTTTGGTTCTAGAGGAAGGATAAAGAGAATTTCTTTCAAAAATCTAAGTGGAAACTCACAATTTCATTCAAAATGAACTTAGTATTGAAAATTACATGAGTAATACCTTTATATAGGCAAAATGGAGTGAATGAGGGGAAAGCTTTGAATTCGAATTAGGCTTAGATTTCAGTCCAATAATGGTGCTTTCTTTACTCCTCAACGTAGCCTTAAATTGGGCCAAAGAAGGCCCAAAAACCCTAAGCTAAAAGATAGAGAAATTGAACCCAAATCCTATATATATTGGGTTTACTAGTTCTTAGAATACAAAAAGTACCTAAATCATATTATAATGTGTGTGGCCTAATAAGCCCTAATTGTGTGGGGTCAAATAGGCCTAGTGACTGTGTTTGGGACCTTTGTATCAACTATGGCCTATTTCCATCATTAGTTGACCCCTAAATTTCCTAGCTCCCTTTTGTAGAAGGGCTCATATAACATTGAAGATTTCCAAAATAATAGTTTTATACATATGATGCATATCAATCATATTATATTTCATACTCATCTTAAGAGAAGGCCTTACCTTCTTCTCAAACTCAAAGCTTCACATCCTTCCTCCATTCAATGCATGAATAAACTCCACTTGGGAGAATTTTAATTTAAATAAAAATATTTCAAGGACTTATAAAGGGGTAGAATCCATCAATGATAGTTAGGAAGTCATGAAGAAAGAATAGAAACAATGAGAGAACGAAAATGTCACTGAAAATGTCCAAAATGACCTTGAAGAGCTTTGTCTTCTATATGGGCTAAAATGTTCTTGAAAAAATGGTAAATTCCATAATAACGATTCGGGAACAAACCAATAAGTGTTAGAAATACCAGGAGAGTAGTCTGAGAACTTTTTGAAAAATTCTAAAAAAATTACCAAAATATCCCTAAAAAGTCGAGAGGGCAGGAAATTATGAAGCAGAGGTAAAAAAACGTAAGGCTTATCCTCAGTCACAAATTTAACATGTGTTAAATGAGTGGATAAATCACCCCATGGGTTATTACACCATTAATGACATATAAGAAAAAAATATTTATGAGGAGAGATAAAATTAACCATGGTTAAGTCAAAGTAATCTTGATTAATTTAAAATTAACCATGCTTAAGATAAATTAACCTTGATTAGTGATATTAAAGGATAATTTCTAAAATTTTTATTTAATTTTAAAAATAGAAATTACATGTAAAATGACCAAAATACCCTTAAGTAGGAAATTAATTCCTATTGGCCCATGGGTGGTTGAATTTGTTTAAGAGGCCAAGGGGGGCTCATTTGATCCATTAATATCCTTCTAAACACTTGTGCATGATCTCTAACTTCACTCTAAACTCCAACTTCTCTTAAGATCCATAAACCTACACTAAACTTGAACTTCCATCTTTGAAGTTTAAGTCATAATAAGCCAAACAAACAAGCCTGCATCGTCCTTGGAGGGCTTCCATTATGTGGATCCTGAGAGAGAAAATCTACTTCAGAGCTACAAATCTTTTTATAAGTCTTCAACAAGTAGGGTTTCTACCTTACACCTTTTTCTAAGTTTCTATTTATGCAATTTGGCTTGTTTTTCTTATCTTTTTTGTAGATCCTTCTCTAAACTCTATGGATCCAAATCTCTTGAGCATATGGATAAAAAATTGATTAAAAACTTAAAACTCTCCTTAATCATGACCAAATCTATAAAGTAAGGAAAAATGTTGATGGATCTAAAGTCAAATGATGCAACAAGTGCTAAAATTAATGTTGCAAAGGTCAAGTGAGGAGAAATTTGAGAAAATGACCTTTGCTGGGTCAAAGGTGTAATTCAGCCAACCCAAATAAAATTAAGAGGAATTGAGTTAAAAAATTTGATTAAAGGGTAATAAGAAGCCGAATCATGTACAAGAAAAGAATTAAAGTTTTAAGAAATATTTGGTAGTGGTTTGGGAACCACTCATCCAAACTTAGCTAATTAAGAGAAAAATAAGTTAAAAATCTTATTAATGCTTAAAAGTAAACTCAATCATGCATAAGATGGTGATTAAAAGTTAACTATGGGATTGTATAAGCTTAAGGAACCAATTTGGCCAACTATGGATTAAATGCATAAAATAAATTAAATTGGATGCTTAAGGATATTTAAATAGAACATGAGTAAGAAGCCTTTCATTCATAAGTAAGGAAGTAAAAAAGTAAATCAATTAGTGGCTTAAACTTGATTAGTTGAGTTGATGGTCAAGAAAGAATAAAACTTCTAACATTCAAACTTGAAAAAAGGAAAGTCTGCATAAAACATCTAAATGGATGCACACAAAGTAGATTAATCTACCTAGACCATTCGGCCAACTATATTAAGCTACACCTATTCATATACTTAAATTCAAAGTATAAGAGAAACATAGTTCTTGAGAAAAGGAAAGGTTGAGAGACAATTTGGAAGGATGAGTGGAATAAGTTACCATGAGAAACTTCTTATAAATATTAAAAGATGAATAAGATGGGAAAAATCTAAAAAAAGGTTACATGCTGTCCAAAAACTTAACACTAAACACAATCAAGTAATTTTGATTAGAATAGAGAATTCTAGTTAAAATGACTATGTCATATCATTATAATGCTTATGTGTGGATGAAATGGGTGAAGCTTGAATGGATTAGAAACTATATGTGCATGACATATTGGTTGGATTATTTGAGCATGCATGTTATCTGGAAGCTTTAAAAAGAAATCTAATTAATTAAGGCATAACTAAAGAAAGAACTTATGTGAAAAGTTAATACTATTTTTAATGTGTCTTGTGCATATTCAAAAGGCAAAAGAGTCATTCTAAGGTGGAGACAAAAAGGTTCTCCAAAAATCCTTCTATTATGAAATGTTAGATCTTCAGTGATTATGATGGTAACAACCATCAAGAAATGAACTCATATCCTAATAATAAAAGATAGAGTAACAGAGTTAGTGAAAAAATATTGTTTGACTAAAATGTATGATATACCTACGATATAGATTATCATTGAGAGAGTGATATATAAATGAGAAGAATTATGATTAAGGCATGAATGAAATAAAAGTCAAATGATATTTAAAATATGTAATGTGATCTCAAGAATATGTAAAATATATGAATGTCTCATAAGAACAAGATGAATTCAAGAATGAGTTACTTGAATTCTTAAAACAAAAGTTAATTTCTCTAACTATGAAGAGAATCCACTTTAACTAAGGTTTTTTAAAAGTTAAAAGTGAACATGTACGCATGTCATTTTTTTTAATAAACTGAAATGACTATGTTGAAAATATCGACAATGACAATAGGATAGAAACCTACTAAGAAACTTCGTTTCTTACCCCCTTTAACCATTTTCTTTCCCACACCCCAATAATATCATTTGTGAAGGCGGTGGTATTCGTAGAGATTGATAATGTAAACCCAGTGGTTAGGGCCTTGAAATCCTCACATTTGAAGCACTGCCAGGAATTTTGTCTTACCCAATAATATAACTGTTTGTAAATAATCATGTATGATAGATAGTAAATATGTGTAATAATATGTAATATGTAAAATAATTGTATAATATATATATATATATATATATATATATATATATTAGCAATTATCAAGGTTTGTATAAATAATATGAATTAGCACTATATGCTTGATTATGTTTTATATCAAGTAATCAAAGCAAGATAAGACGTGAGGGACGACACTTAATCGTTTATTTTCTGCTATGACAAGGCTTGTATTTTCAACTAAGATTTTAAAAAAAAAAATTATAATATTTTTAATATCAGTAGTTTCTAAAAGGATTCTGCATCATGAAGTAATAGCGAAATACAACGTAAGATCTTCTCTTCATTAACAAATAATTTAACAATTAAATATAAAATTATTTACTAAAAAAATTAAAAACTGCATAAAAGGCAATATTAAAATGATGTTTTATAACTAATATGGAAACTTTTAAGTGCCACTCTGTTCACAACACCTAAAACCTCGTTTTCTTTCAAATAAAAAATTGAGGTTATGACTAATAGATACATCATTGATCATTCTCTCTTTTTTTATTTTCTTTTAGTCATGACACATAACACATGACCAAAATCAAGGGTAGAGACTATAAAAGTAATTATAATGTTGTTTTTTTGTTTTTAATATTTATCAATTTATTTTTAATTTTTAAATAAGTGCAAACCAATAAAGTTGATGAACTAATAATAAGCATTTCAAATTTATTTATTTTTTCAATTATATTTTTGCACCTTACTAAAAAATACATATAGATAATAAATATAAAGGTATCAATCATAGATCTATAGAAAAATTCTATGTGTTTCTTAGTTTTTATTTTTTTTCAAATGTGCAAACACAAAAAAATTGTAATAAGATCCTTCCATATTACATAGAATTGTAGAGATTATATATTGAAAAAAAATCATAACTATATTAAACTCAATAATTAAAATAAGATCATAAGCTAAAAAAAAATGCTAAACAGAACACAAATATATTAACACAAAGAGCACAAGGGGCTAAAAGAGATATAGAGAGCAAAATTTTTGAAATCAAAATAAATGGAAAAGAAACAGCAACTTAACAGTAGAAATTAATTTTCTTTTTAAATATATAGACCTTTGTGACAACCAATAACAACTTCATTGTAAATGGTGATACAACGATGCGAGAGATTTAAGATAATGTTAACTTTGGAAAATGGTTAGGTTAACTGTTCTTCAAGTAATACTTGAAGTGCACTTAAGGGTAGAACAACCCTCTAAGTACCACTTGGGTAAATGTCCTTATAATCATTCTTAAATTTTTTTAAAATGCTATATATATTAGTCGTTCCCTCTCTCTTTTATCTATAACTTAAAATACGATTATGTAAAATTGCTCTCCAAATAACATTTAGATGAGTGATTCTATTTTAATTTTTTTCAAATAATAATTTTTGTTATAATATAATAAATTAATATTATTTTTGTTATAATATAATGAATTAATAAAAAAGAAAATTAGCCTAAGACTCTTACACTAAGCAATAATCAACTAAAAGAAAACAAGATTCAAAGAAATTCGAACCCTAGAAAAATCCAATCCATTGGGTGATCGAAAATTAGGGAAGTCATCGTTAATGTTCTGAGTGTTTGACTTAAAATCCCCAAATTCAAATTTAAATTTCCTAAAAATAAAAAGATCAAATATCTAATTTCAAGACACCATAAAAATGTCTGCTGATTAATTCTGAGTGCTTCAAATTCCCAAGTCAATAATCCTAATATGTCGTTTGAATTTGAATTAAATAAACTCAATGGTCCTAATCTGTCGTTACTGTTGTGAATTTTTTGTGTGCGTTGTAGGTTGAATCATCTTTGACAATTTGAACTATAGTCGTAGACAATTAAGTTTTCGATCTATAGAAATTGGTCCCATCTCAAAATCACTACTGTTGCCCCAGATATGTCCATTTTATTGAAGTAGATCTTAATTGCGGGACAAGCTGTCTGAATTACGATTTGACACAATTAACTCCATGCTACACTTCGAATCAACTAGTCTACATAGATCTTTAGAAATATGTTTTAAGTTTTTAAATGCCAACGAAATCACTTTAACTTCTAAATAGAGTCTAATATACGGTTTGCATGGTAATATAAATTAAAAAATTTGTCAAATTTATTACTTATATCTAATAAAGCCTAATAAAATAAAACTCATGATATGAAAAACAGTATAAGAAAAGTGTCAAAAAATCGTTACTGTACAAATTTTGAAGTCCACCGCTACTCATGAGAAAATTTTAGGGAAAAAATAAAATAAAAAGGAACACCTTTAGAACACGAATATAATACCAAATTCCCACAGGAAAACAAAATAGAAAACGGATACAGCACACTGAAAAGTCCGAGCCTAACTAACGTAGTGTCTATTTCCCACAGATATAATTCTTTCTTTTCGCTTAAATCCTCAAGAGGTCCAGTGTGGGGGAAAGGAAGAATATAGGACCATGAGAAGGAGGATGAAGGAAAAGAAAATTTGGGCTTAGGCATGGCAGCCAGTGGATAAACAGGTATACAATCACACTTTATCTTATTATCATAATATCTTGTGGGCTATTTTTGTCTCACTTTTTTCCTGGAAATTATTTTTGATTCCTATAATACTAAATAAAGAAAAATTACTTGCCTCACGAAATAAATATTATTTCATTTATTTAGCCCTAGGGATCTGATACTTACTGTCTCGTTGAACTGATAAATAAACACCGTCATGCCGTGAGCTGCTTAAAGATGCAATAGTCTGTAAAGGACATTCGCCCCTTAAAAAGTTGAAAGTTAACACAGGAGACAGGAGAAAGAAATTTTAGCATAGAGAAAAATAAAATATCCGATGAGTTAGACAATGTTTGATTATACTTTTAGTTTTTAAGTTTTTTAAAATATATTATAAAATTATTTTTTAGAAAAAATATATGAAAG
Source organism: Canavalia ensiformis (assembly GCA_026541065.1). Taxonomy (NCBI): domain Eukaryota; kingdom Viridiplantae; phylum Streptophyta; class Magnoliopsida; order Fabales; family Fabaceae; genus Canavalia; species Canavalia ensiformis. The sequence goes on from JAMKYM010000290.1 coordinate 218,827, forward strand.
AAAATAAATAATAAAAATAAAATAAATAATAAAAATAAAAATAAAAAATAAAAAAACTTTAAATTGTTTTAGTTTTAAAAATAGAAAATATATTATCTTTTAAAACAGTTTAAAATTACTTTTATTAAATATTTTTAAATAAAAACTATTTAAAAAACAAATTTTATAATTTATTGTTAATCTCCTTATTGATTTATCCTTTATTAGTAGCTACTATTATTATTATTATTTGTTCCTTGGTTTGAATACCTAAATCCTTGAAAGTTTTATCATTGTAAATCGCTCATAAGATTTTGGATAAATATATTTTTAGTTTTTTTAAATAAATAAATTTTTATTTTAATTTTAATTTTAAAATTTTTAGTTTAAATTGATTTTTTAAAAAATATTTTAGTTATGATCTTTGATATTAATCAAATTACATTAAATTAAGATATATTAAAAAATAAAGAATCTAAACTAAAAATTTTAAAATTAAAAGATGTAAAAAAAATTTAATTATTTTAAAAGAATTAATAAACCAAAGATTTTTTACTATTATGCCAACAAAAGAATTAATTAATAAAATAATAATTCTTTACAAATTTCCGTTTTTTAAAAAACAAACTGTAAACGAATAATAATGGAAAGCTATGTGTCATATTAAATCACAACACTGGGTTCCAATTATATTAAATGTCAATTAAAGAAAATTAATAGACTTTAAAGTCTAGTTTTGGCACACTCGTCTTAAGATTAATCTCTAATCATGGATGTGTTAGAACCAGAAATCGTACTAAGTTACAGTTCACTGATAATAATTAAATACACATTTTTTTATGTTATATATTATATCAAATAATAAATTAATATAAAATATTACAAATTAAAACATTAAATTTTAAATTAACATAAATGATTATATTATATGATAAAAATAATATTAAAAAATAAATGATAAAATCATGTATATGCATGATTATAAGTTGCCATTGGATTTTTATTTTGTTAAAAAATATTTTTAAATTCAAAAATGAAATTTTTTTAAAAACTTAAATCTGTCCAGTTCAAACTGATTCTTCAGCACCAATTTTCTTCAGTTCTCACCAGTTCTGGACTGGTTTTCATTTCATTGGTTTTAAGCCTATTTTATGGATTGAACACATTTGACGCTTGACCTGTTCTTAATTTAATCAATCGAACCAGCCTATCCAAACTGGTTTTCAGAACAATAGACATGGAGTAGAACTTTTCCTTTGCAAATAGAGAAGTAAAGGACAACATAGGCGAAGCTGGCAAAAGCTGCAAGAATTGGATTAGCATTGATATAAGAAAATAAAGTATGATTTTCTATCACATTTACAAAGACGTAAAGAGCCAAAAACTGATAAATCTATAACTTTTATTAGCCCTTGATGAATGTCAAAGAAAAGCAAAACTCTAAGTATGCACTAGAGGGGTAAAAGACAAACCTATTCCACAATTTTTTTCCTATACCTTTTCTTATGCTTTGACTAAAATTACATCTTGGTTGCAACTGTGAGGTTCCCGCTGATGAGGGGGGATATGTTAGTGTCCTTGCGGAGAAACAATGCTAGTCATCACGATCTGAATAAATCCTAATTCATGAATTTCCGGCAATTTGGAGCTTTACATAAACAAGGGACTTTAAATTCATCAGGCTCATCGGGATCAAACAAATAGTCATACCTGCCAGTTTATAATCAACATAAGTTAAAAAAGGAATTTGATAAAAGAAAAAAGAAATACTACCAACATAATTTCTAACTATCATCAGATAAAATCTATGTTGGTTTCCTGAATAGGGAGGGGGACTCATTACATAAGGATTGGACCTATGTTATTTAGTGAGATCTATATGGATTTCACCTAATCATAAAGAGTTGACTATTTTAAAGTGAGATCTATATATTATTTCTAGCAGGCGGAAATGACAGAAATATACATGCACACAGGAATACATGCGGCACAAGTTACAGATGGGAATATACGTTAGTTCATCGCCAGTGGATACATCAGTCTTAGCAATGAGTGCAATACGGCTCTCATCATCACCCACACTCATGATCCTTGCATAGCAATTTGGCATACACTGTATAAACATTAACAAAGAAACTGGTAAGATGAGATGACAAATAACTAGTAATGAAGGTACAAGGGAAGCAATAATGCACAAAAATTGAATATCAGCAGTGTCTGGCTGATCTTCCAGGCATATATGTCTTGTTTCTAAGATTGCCGATTTATTTTTCGAAGGGAACAATCTCAAGTTCCAACCTAAAATTGTGCATTGCTGTATACAATGAGTTTGGTTGACTTACAGAATGGTTAATTAGCCGCGCTATATTTCCTTTATCAGTGGCATCTACTACCACTTCTTCACTTATCTTGAATAGCTGCAACAACAGAAACCAGGACAATTTAATGTGATGAGATACAAACAATTAAGACGAGCAGAAAACTTCAATAGGGAAACCGTGGGAAACTAATGAGGGGGAATCTCAATGGAAAAGAAAGTCCCAGACAACGCTTTGGGATTTAAATTTAGAGGTCACACACAACACCAGAGAGAGAAGACTCACATAGCAATCTTTCCCTTCCAATCTATAGCGTGCCTCCCTTAGATCTGCAACACTGCGCCTCACTTGTTCACCACGATATTCAAGAACCTGCTTTGGATTAAATCATATTCATTATTGCTAAAATAAAGGTTGAATTTTGGTTTACAACGAATGCAATGGATGATTGTTGAACAAAGGGCAAAGGTTTTATGCTTGGCAAATATTAAAATTGTATTTCATGTCAAAATAGCAGTAAAGGAGGATTAACTTTTGTCAACATCTGAACCAGAAACCAACCCAGAAGGGTATATTTTGCAGGCTTCAAACTTTCTGGATTTTACAGCATTTAGAAACTGCTACATCTAAAATTCTTTGCAGAACACTAGACAATAGATTGTGGCTGAAAGCCTGAAAGACTTTCAAATTCTCAGATAGGCCATGATATCATGGATCTTTGTAATCTTTTCATATTTGAGTATAAGATTCATACCATTTCTCCTTCTGGAATATTTCGACGTGCAAAGAGGCCCCATCCATGTATGCCTGATCTACCAAAGCAAACTCGTTCATTTTCGGTTCTCTGAGATCATGTAAGACAATCAGAAAATCAATCACCGAAGCCAATTAACCCCTTAGAAAAGAGGAGATTTACCTGTAAATGATAAAGGCGTTCTCTGAAAGAAGAAAATGCCTTGGGCTCATCAACCACCTGTTTGAGGGAAGAGGATGATGAGTTAAGAGTGAAAAGGGTGGTTGGAAGATGGGTAGGGGCTGGACAGTTAAAATCTTGCATTCAAGCTAAAACTATGAATAGGACAATCATATTTAATCTGCAGAAGATTAAAGATTTACTCTGTAGGCATTTAAACTCCGTATTGCATCCACAGGATGATGGTAGTGACCCTTTACATGGTGAGCAATGGCTTCATCTGCTGCTCTCTAGCAAGTAGAAAAAATAAAAATGAGATTTCTTTTCTAAGGACTGATGAAGATACAAAAGGACATAATAGAGAAGACAGCGGTTGATAACAAGGTCCCGGTAGGAAACATAGAGGTGAAGGAATCAAAATAAGAAACAATAAGCATGATTTTTATCATTGCATCGTGTACAAGTCTGCATCCATGCAATAGCCAGCAAGCACATTTGGCAAGGTAGTATTAGTTGTAAGCAAAATGCATAATATATTTGCAATGTTGATTGAGACATTAGGTACTAATATCAACATTTTGTTAAATCCCAAAAGCACTTTCATTGGAAATACTTCTGGTTTTATTAACCCTTAAGAAAACAAATGTAGAAAGTTTGTTGTCAGGAAGGAAAGCATTTATTATATAAGATACAAAGGTCATGTATTTCCTTTATTTCAATAAATATTTTAATTTTTGTTTCCTTAATATTAGCCTTAAAGGCTGATATTAACAAAATTGAAATATGACATTAGAAGAAAATGTTATGTTGATTAAATCAAATATTCACCAACAAAAGCCAAATAAATCTCTAAGCTACCTTTTTCGAATGATTTGTTCTTTGAAATATACGACACCTAGCAGCAGAGAATGGCTCATGTCCAGTATAATCTGCAGGAGAAGCATCTTCAACCTTTATTCTTTTAGATGAAATTAACCTTGACCCAGCTTTTTTCTTAGTTTGGAGAAGGCTTTTGGTTGAAATGACCCCAAGAGGGGTTTGCATAATCAAAACAGTGTCTGGATTGGGAGCTCTACAAGAAATATAGACATGATTAAGATGAAAGGATGAAAAAAAAAGGATTGAAATGAATTTCGAATAAACCCATACATGTGCAATTCCAAAAACTGTTTGCCAAAAAACTAATACTGTAATGGAAACAGTGGAAAGGGATAAAGGCAAAACCATGTATTTCAGGATCCTATACCTGTGGTATGCACAATAAGAAACCATTCTTGTTGTTTGTTTACCATTTTTCTCCATACAATGCAACTGCATTTACAGGGGAGAAAAGTTAAAAATTATTTCATGGATCATAAATTATCCATAAGAAAAGATGCAACTTGTCAACCTAAAGTCAGCCATGATACAGTATAATACTGAAGCTAAGACTAAAACAAGGAAGTATATTTTAATAATTATGGCATATACCATTTCAAGCAGAGCATTTACCAGAAAACCTTCAAGATCATGATCTTTGGTAATTTTCTAACAGTATGAAAATAAAGCTTTTTTAATCTAATTAAAAGCCTAAACAAGAAATGCAAAGGGAAGTTCTATGAAGGTGACAGGTAAATAAATACCATCAATCATCCATGTCAGAACAGAACAAATATGCAAATGGGAGGCAAGTTAATCAGAGTGAACCCACACCTCCATGCGATATCCGGCCCTTGATGCACACATGGCATGGAAATAAGTGGAGCACTTGCAACACTGTGTACACGAACCATGGATTTGCTTGCAAATAACACAAATCTGAAAATCAATTAATGCAGACTTTAGATTGCTGTACAAGTTACAACTGGACAAAGAGAGTAAAACAGACTCGCTGAGATAAATGATTAAGTCAGATGGATACTTGTCAGTTTTATGATGTGGTATGAATGATGTATCACCGGATAAAATATGGAAAAAATAAATTACACCAATCAGTGACTAATATTAATTAGAAGGGAGAAAAACTACTTTTTTTTATCTGAATTCTTTAAAATACACCATAAAGTGGTAGTGATGCACTATGTTTTTCTTTAAAAAGAAAAAATATAAGGTACATTTTTGAAGCAGTCAAAGAAAGTTGGTAAACAATAGCTCACCTTCACAAAAGAATTCGATGGAATACTCAAAATACCCAAAGCAGGCTCCATCTTCTCATCACTAGCAAAAGATACTTCAGGTCGAAACCAAGCACAAGTGACATGAACCCATAATGTGTCAATATCGGTTGGCTTTAGAGCACCACCTGAGTGTCCAATCATATTTCAGAGAATAAGATTATAGACATTTACAACAAAGTAAAGATAAAAATAAATCTACCAAAGCTGCACACTGGTATCATGAACATAATAGTCAAAAGAGGGGAAGAAGAGTAAAATTGATTTATATGCAAATACAAGGTTAAAAGAATCAAGTGGGGGAAAATCTATATAATAGAACTCACAAAGAGGAGGTGAGTCTATAGCATTATCAAACAAGTAAAAGGATAATTTATATAGAATACATCTCAAATATTGTGGAAGACACACCTTTTACAGGACAAAGGCAACATTCCCGCTTGATGTCAGGTGTTTCGCAAGCTTTACAAACCCATGATGTAAAGTCTCGAACATTTCTTGCTCCATAGCATTCTTGATGAACGGCTATTTGACATCTACAGAACACATAATGCATTCTTATATCATCATGAAGAGTAGAAAAAAAACAGCAACCAAGAAAGCTTTGCTTGATAGTTCAAGCTTGCAGAAGGAAAAGATTTGGTTTTATAAGCAAATGGCATACTATTGTCAAATGAATTAGACAAAAATGCCAAAGGTACTTTTTTGCATTATATCATTTCAAAATATTGACATAAATTAAATCCCTAGTCAATTGTCCAAATATTCATTACCTCAGTACATTTATCAGATACAAAATTTTTAGACCTACACATTCTAATCCCTATAATAAACAGAAGATGGTATATTACCTATTGCAAATGATAATTTTGTTGTAGTCCCAATCTTCAACCCATCTACAAACAGCGCATCGTTCTGTAGTCCACTTAGCACAAACTGGTTCATATTTCTCTTCACAGACAATAGTGGTACCAATATCATTCTGAGATATTTGACTAGAAAACTTATCACATATACACAGTTGAACAAAAAAGTAAGGAGTTAAAGGTACCTTGCAAAAAGGTAAGCAACTTCTGTTTCCTTTCTTTTAGGGAAGGCCTTTTAGGTTTCACAGAAACTACAGTGTTAGCATGAAACTCTGCCAATTGCAGCATCTGAGAGGTCAAAAAGGATTGTACGAGTTACAATTACACTTATGTCTAGCAATAAAGGCCTTGCCCCCAATAAATCTGCAACCTAATTATGCTAAACATAAGAGATGAATATTATAAATTCTTGCAGATTCTCAATAGGTCAGTATCATTGATTGGTATTTTGATACTTAATTCTGCATAATCAAAATAAAATATCAACACTGATGAATAGTGATATTATAAAATTTAAGGTGTAAAAAAATTCAACTAATAATACTAATTGGTAAACAAAAATATAATAAATATATATATATATATATAAGTACATAAAATGTCTTCTACTAAATTAGAGGTCTAGAAAGAGGACAGCTAGACACTTCAACAGTCATTATAAGAGTGAAACCAAATAAATAAGTAGCATAATTTTAGCACAAAGAGATAGGAGTATTATGTGCCAAAATTAAATAATAGTCAGATACAAACCCATTTTTCCAACGATAGCATGGATCCCTTTACTTGAATACTTGTTCTCCAATTTCTACATTTGGAACCTGTGTGGCGTTCCCATTCACTAAGTGCTTGTTTTCTAGTCTCACAAAAACCACATTTGCATACCACTCTGAAGGAAAACATAGAAAATCATGAAAAAAATCATTTCCTCCATATCATAACTATGTTCCACTATAATTAGCATCAATTGGTTTAAAACATGAAAGTGTCTAATTATATAAGCATCTCACCTTTCACTGTAACCCACCCCCACACCCTCTCTCATCAATTCAGCACAAAACAGACAAGATAACCAATTCCACTTAGTGTTTCATACAAGCTCACATTTACGGAATATACACAAGATTATGTGCAAAACTGCAAACTGTCATCATCATCATCATCAAATTTCATTTATTGGAGTCATGGACTTAAATTTTTTTATTCTGAATACTGATTTTTCACAAATTATCATCAAAGAAAATCATATACAAATTTAAAAAAAAATGGGGATCAAAGATAAACATGTCTAACTAAAATAATCCATGTAAGTCAATGAGAACTTTGACTTGTATACTTGTTTATGTTAAGTCTGAATGAGAAGCTACATTACATAGAAAACCTTCACTGACACCAATGTTAGGATGAGCATGTTTTTATGGACCTTTCTACCACCACAAGCACTTAAGAAGTATTTTATGATTGTTTGGATGATCTCATTAAAACAACTTCTGAAACAGAAATAAGCCGTTTCGGGCTTATTTTCATGAGCAAATCAAAATTTGAAACACATTTTATGCACAAGAGCTTTTCAAAAACTATCCAAACACTATTCAATTTGTTTTAGACTTCAGTTATGTCAGTAGAGCAAATTTGGAAAGCTCTACTTGAATAAGGAACCTGTTTAAGTGGTTTACCCAAACATGCTGAAGACTAATATAATTTATCAACATTGTTTGGCATGAGTTTGGATGGAAATTTGGTCAATATTTATATTGATGAAAATTAGGAATCCATCCACTGGAGCAAGATAAAATATCCTTTTAACATAACTTTGCTGTCAGTTTCTTTCTTTTTTGGGGTAAAAAGAAATGCATATTGAAGAACTAATGCAACCTTCTCCCTCTTTATAAAGAGAAAAATAATAAATGTCGGATAGGTATGTGATTGAATGTTTTAATTACCAATCCAAAAAAGGTATTAGTCTTTTACAACCTGCTACACCATTTTACAAATAAAAGATAAGTAATAAATATAGCTATAGCTACAAAAAAGTAAAGATGATAGAAAAAATATTATAGAAAAAAGTTATGTAAAATACTTCTAAAGGAGTTTATGCTTACAAGTGAAGGCTTGGAAAATATATGCCTTCCACACCATTGCAGAGAACAGTGACCTTTTTTGGAAGCACTAGCTGCCCACTGTTTCCATTCCATCTATACCAATTACCAACACTAATCAGAAATAAAAATCACGAAGAAAAATGATAGATATTTTTTAAAAAAAAACTTAACAAAAATATGATAAATCGGTAATATGAACTTGAATCCTAAGATAAAATTACATGGAATTCACTAAGTTCAGCAACAAATAGGCAAAGAGAAAAAGAACCACATGAACTTACTTGACTTTTCGCTGTGACTTTTCTGAATCCGACAACTCAAAATCAAACTTCACTTTGCATGTAGGGCAGAAATAATCAGTGCCTCCAAGATTCTTCAGAAAACAGAATATCTCAATCAGGATAAAATAAAATGTCTCTTTATGAGCTTTTAATATGGATAAGAGACAATGTTCCGACATCAAGGGTAACGGATAAACCTTGAAAAGGTTACTGGAAATTTTGTCGCATTCTGCATGCACCCATACTTTACATCCATCACACCGCACCTAAATCAAAGGGAATATTCCGAAAGGGGAAACAAATTTAATACTAGAAAAAATAAAAAATGTTTCACTGAAAACAACATAACATTAAATAGCCGACCAGATTTAACTAACTCACCCAACTTCCGCTATCTGAATGATTCCAAACTTTCTTGCATATGCCACAATAATGTTTTGATTTTGTTAACTGTCCAAAGAAAAACTGATTTCAAAGACTACAAAATATAAATTTCTGAAACAAATAATGTACTTCAATTATGGTGTTTCCACTGCAGACTTAAATAAATTGTTACAAGAAAAAGGAAAGTTGCACAAACCCTGGCACATGTTTTACATAGGAATTGGCGGCCAGGAGTCAAATCTTTAGTTTTCTTCGACGTTTTGAAAGGAAGCTCCAATCCACATACTTCACAAGGTTGAGTGTCTTTATTCTTATCAAATAAATCCTACATATTGAATTCAAATCAACAAACCATTATTTTAACTAGTCTAGATGTCACTAGGCTTCCTCCCTCATGCATTTTGGTGTACTATGGAGAAGGGAAAAATAATTGCAAAAGCAAAGCAAAACAAATCACTATATCAAATCTAGAAGTCAGCGTCAGGCCAGTAAATCAGGAAAGGACCTAGGGCCACAGTTAATTTTCAGTTGCAAATTTAAGTTGGAAATCTTTGGTTTTCCTTAAGAATCTTTTAAATGCAATGTATGAGTACATTAACAGATCTCCAAAAAAAGCATGCCCTGTAGCTGACTTACCTGGTTGAGAAAGTGACATGCTGCATTTTGGTTTGAACCAGTGACCTCCCGAAAGCCTTTCAGAAAAGAATTACCACAAGTAGAGTTACCAGCTGCTGTGCTTATATCTGCTATCAACTTCTCTGTAAAGCCCTGATCTGCCAGAAATGCCTCCTCTATCGCTGTTTGAAATTCATAGGCATTATAGCAACTCAATTCAGACTGCTCCTGAAACCTAATTCAAGAAATATCATGCCTGTAAGCCACGAGCACAAATCCCTCCGGAAAGAAAGATCAACATATAATCCTCAACAAACTAAAGAAATAGACAACCAACAACTGCACACCTGTCCACATGATCGATAAATGGAAAAATCATCCCATACTTGACCCACGCATAGTCCTGCCCGATATCACAGAACACAACAAAACGGCCGTTCTCGTAAAAGATCCAAGTTGATAAATGTCAAAGTCAAAGGTTTTAAATTGCAGTTACAATTGCATTATAATTACTAAAATTGTAGAAAATTACAGAGCACAATTGCAGTCTAGAATCTAGATTATAGCTCCATTTCTTACTGCAAACTGCAATTTAAAACCTTAATCAACACAGTATACAGGAAACAGTAAATAATAAATACCCTTTGATTTTCAGTCCCAGAGTACCCAAGAAACATGACACAAGCAGCATCAGGTATGCACGACTTCAAAACTAGCTCAGGTGCCTGACACATAGGATCAATGACAATGGCAGGCCAAAAAGGGTCCTTCTTCCTTGCCTTGGTCCACACTATATCACCGGCATAGAAGTCTTCTGGTCCATACAACCCGTCTTTCTTCTCCTCCTTCAATTCCACAAACCCCTTGCTGGCATCAAAATTCTTATGCAGCACCTCCTCACACAATGCAGAATACCCCCGAGCCTTGTGACCGTTATTATTGTTCTTCCCTTTTCTGTGTGGAACCTTCTTCACACTCACAATCTCATCATCAAATTCACATTCACTTAACTCATTACCACTCTTACTATCCTTCCTCCAATCCTCAATCACCGAATCGTTGAACCTCGACGGCAGCGCCTGCACCCGCCCCCGTGAGGTCCGCACCAGCGCCGGCCGCGAGGCATTCTTCTTGTCACCTTTGTCTTCTTCACCCTTGGAGTTCGACGCCACGTGGCAGCCCTTCTCCGGTGCTGCTCCTGCGCCGAGTAACCCGTGAAAGCTCGCAGAATTTACGCCGGCAAGGAGATTCCGAGGGTAGTGATACCCATTCGTCTTCCTCTTCTTTTCTGCGGCGGACTCGTCGTCCTCGCTCGCTGAGTCGCCGAGTCTGCGCCGTTTCAGACTCGGCATTTGGGATTTCAGTTTCCGCTTAATTATCATTCTCGAAAGAAGGAGCGAGAAATCACTCACTCCCGCATTAATTAGCCGAACCCGATCAAATATTCCGGGTTCTGAATTTCCCTCCTAAGAGCCAAAACCGAATACAGAACATAAACCCTAATCCGGAATGGAATAGAATTGTTCCGGGAAACAGAGCAGCATGGGGAAACACGAAACGGAAACTTCAAGTTGAAATCCCGAACAGAGAAACAAAAAAGGTTCGGAGAGAAAGAGGGAATTGAGTTACGAGAATGTCGGGGAATTTCGATTCGACGAGATCGAATGAAGCAGAGAAGAAAAGAGGGATCTGTTTTCGGCCAAACTGAGGAGAGCTGAGAGGAGAGATATTAAATTATTATTATTATTATTATTATTATTATAAGAAAAAAAAATTCCCAGATAAATTGCAATGCAAATGCAATAGTAATAGTATGTGAAGAAGAAAAAAAATAAAATTCCTATAAGGGGAATTTTTTTAGAGAGGAAAAGTAGGAAAGGGGTGACGACAGAGTAGGGCTAGGAGAGAGAGAGAGAGAGAGAAGGGGGGAAGTTTCGGCGTTATCTTGAATGTGTTAACGTCTTATGTGAAAATGAATGTGATGGAAATGGGTTCCTTGGGCGTCACGTGTTGGAACCGCGATTTTCTTCTATCAAAGAAATGAGTCTGGTGAATGATAAATGGTTATCGATTGTATTGATGAGTTGAGCTTGTTCAGCATCATGGGCCAGGTTCATTGGTGCAACGGAGCCTGAAGCTGAGCCTGTGTCAGAGTTGCTATGCAACTTATAAGGCAGAGAAAAAGGAATCAATAAAGACTGCTATTAAATTTCTTCCGTGGATTTTGGAGTCTTTTTTAATTTGTCACTTACATGTGTGTGTGTTCGGATGGAAAACGTATCAACTTTTTTATTGTTATTTTCATCCTTTTTGGGTTCTGTGATTTGGTGTGTAGTTCCGGAATTTTTCTGCCACCATAGTTGTGTACGTACTTACTATAATTTGTGTTCTTTGTTGAAATTCGATGTTTATAGCAAATTTTGTATCTGCTGTGGCGGGGCTGAAAGATTATTGAGTTGGAATGTACAATTGCATTCAATGATTTTATTTTTTTACATTAATTTTTTTTTTGTGTGTTTGCTCTGTTTTCAATTTAAATTGTTTTATGTTTGAAAGAGATAATATCTTGAAATTCTCCACTTGGTCCCAAACTTTTAACAGAGCCTTCTTTTCTTTTATAGGTGGACGACGTGCAACAGTCTCAAGCGCATTTATTCAGTAAGCTTCAACATTTATTTTTGTTGTTATTCTTTCTAAACCTTACCCCTATTTGAGTTTACGATTTCGAAATTTGTTACGTGGTAATGGAAATTGTGCATGTGTCTGAATTGAAGATCAGCAATGGCTATTTTATCGGTCCGAAACATAAGTTTCGTTTTTCTTACCCCACCCAGCAATATCTTTGACATGTTTAATTGGTGGTTTTTTGGGGTAGGTGGCTGAATCTTATAAGCCAAAGTTCAGCCGAATGAATTTACTCACCACTATTCACTTATTGAGCGATGACTTTGCATCCCAATTTTTTCAATTTTTAATTTTAGAAAATTTTTAGGGCATGTTCCTCTAGAACAATCCTGTGTCTGGGAGAGAGGTGATTTGATTTATAATAAAAATAAGAAAAATTACTTGAAAGGGAAACGAACCATGTTTGGATGATTGCAGTGAAGGCATGGATGTTTGTCGGGTTAAATATGAAGTAAGGTAGGACGCATCCAAGGCATTGATGTACTCTATTTTTCTAAACCATAGAGAAGAAGAATATACCTTTTGTAGATATCCAATTAATTTCTTGCTAAATGGATAAGAATATTTATCCCAAGAAAGAGTAAGATACGTACATCGGTACATTGGTTATTCAGTTCGGAAACTCGTTTACAGAATTCATGAAAGAGAAAAAAAAAAAAACTGTAAAGGGAAAGGAAGAGGGGTTGAACTGTTTATTGTATTATTTATAACTAATAAGTTGTCTGCGCTGCATTGTAAATGAATTGGATTAATATTTTTAAATTTAAATAATTTATAAATAAAAATAAGTTAAATAAAGATAAATATTTTATTGTATTAAATTGAAAATATAAAATTTTTAAAATTCAGAGAAAATATATCAAAATTAAGATGTATTATTTTTATTAAAATTGATATAATGTATAAAATTTAAATTAAACTAAAGTAGAGAAATATTATTTAAAAAAATAAAAATTATAAATAAAAAACAAAAGGAGTAGTCAGATGACTTAATAAAAATTTATATATAAATTTTTTTTAAAAAACACTCTCATTAAAAAGTTATATAACTCAAACTTATAATACATGACTAATTAACATATATTATCCGTATAGATATTGTACGGGTAATTTCAAAATTTTAAAATTATAAAAATTATTTTTATTATATTTTATAAAGATAAATATTTTCAGTATTATTGAATATTTTTATTATTAATAATAAGCATATATCATATTAATAAAAAATAAAAATTTAATTTAAAAATGTTAAAATGAAAAACTTAAGATATAGGTTATTTTAAAAAATATTTTAAAATCTATTATAAACATATATCATATTGCCGTGCCTGTCTATCTGTATTTTTCAATTTTTGGATAAGAGAATAAATTTGATATTTCATAACAGTATTATATATTGACGTGTGTTTTTATTTGGTTATTATATACGCATACCATAAATGTGATGGATATACGTTGTACATAAATGTAAATCAACATAATGCTCTTATTTAAATTAAATTAAAACCAATCATGACTGACTCTGTATCCGTTTTCCCTCTTAATTGTGTATAGGAAGCCGGTTGAAAGGTAATAAGAAAATAAAAATGAAAATGAACATAAAATCTGTTGGTATTGATTTTTGTTGGCATAGCTTAAATTTTTTTACCAAATATTGAAAGGAAATTCAATTGTAAAAATTGGAAATTTTTCATTTTTTTTTATTTGGTCATAGGACTGTGCCAGGAGACTAATTCGAATATAGAAAATATCTCTTAAAATAATAACTCATCAAATGTTATAAAGGAGAAAATTAATTCAAAATGTCTAATTAAAAAGCAATGTAAGACTTAACTCAAACGTTGAAAGTTATAAGAATAAAAAAGCTTAATGATTAGGTTGAAGAGAAGATAAGAAGACTTGAAAATTTTGAAGTCAAAAGTTAGAGTAATTTAACAATTAGTAGCAATTTTTTTTCAAATATTAGCAGTTATTTTGTCTTATGTGTACACGTTTAATGTAGCATTATTTTAAAACACAGATGTCATACATTTATAATTTTCTCGTTGTAAATAATTCCTAGAAATATACATTGTCTTGTCATATTTGGTACGGAAGCAAATATTTAGTAATTTTTTAAAAATAGTCAATGAGATTAATATATTTATCAAGTCGACATAATAAAAGGAACACTTCGAATATGTGTGCTCTCCTTCCATTTTTCTATTTTTTATAATATTAATTATTTTTCTTATCAAGATTTTTTTTTGTGATTAATGATTTCTAGATTTTATTATATTTAAATTTCCTTTTTCAATAAATTTTAAAGCTAAACTTTTTAAGTTTTATTGTTATTTTTTAACTTAAGATTATGTGGTTTTACTCTTTGTAAGTGAGTAATAATCCAAGATTGAATTAGATTATTTTGATATTAAATTGAGAAAATTTTTAAATCATTTTATTCCAAACAAAACTGACATGTCCAACGGAAGGACAATTGTGTCAAGTTATTAAGCAAATAGTCTTTTTTAGAAAGTTTATGTATTTACTTGGATAATATTAAGAAGTGCAAAACGTTTTATATCTATAATAATAATAATAATAATGGAACTAGAAATTCATTTGTTTCTGGGCAGAATCAAGAGTGTTAATAATAACATTCAAGGTAAGGAAAGATTTGGTGAAGGAAAGTATGATTTTGATGCTTCTAATAGTGATCTTATCTTTTATATTCTTTTGAAAGATGGTCAAATAAGTTTAACTGATAAATCACAAGATTCTCACTAATGACAAAAAAGAAAAGTTCAAAAGTATTATATATATATATATATATATATATATATATATATAATCATGTTTATGCTCATTAAACTATCAATTTTATTTGTTTTATGGATTTAATTAAAAACTCTATCAAATAAGATAAACTGAAATTCAAGCAGAAAAAAAAATGACAATAGAAATTTATTCTTATCCACTTCAGATCAATGCCAACTATGTTGAACTTGTTGACATATTGATGGTTGACATCCAAGATTCAGCAAATGTGAAGGAAACTATGGACTTAGTGATTGAAGACTTCGAGAATTGATTTGGGAAGAGATACGCCAAAGATAAAGATTTCTCAGTCAAATTCCTTTCAAGGAAAAAATACATTGAAAAGGAAGTAATATTGTTCCCCAAATAAAATGCTATTTTTTATAAGATTGTTGTTGCGGCCTTTCAAAATTTAGAAGTAAAGAAACATAATAATGTTTCAAAATCCAACCAAGCTTTGGCTAAAAGTCAAATATATGCTAAGCCTATTATAGCAACTTTTAACAAAAGGGAAAGTTCAAATTTAAAGCCAAAATATTCTATACCTCTTCGTGGTGTTCTTCCTAACAAATGGACTCAAGCTGTATCAAATCCAACTAATAATAAAAATTGGCAGATAATGAAACTTGGAGGTCCCTCTACTACTTAAAACTCCAAACCATTCTCCGCACAAGTTATATTATCCTTAACCCTTAGCTAAGAATTGGATAAGAAGGGTTAAAAAAATAGAAAGGTACTTTTTAAAGTGCCCATGTTGAAGATGGGAAGCAATTCCATAGCATTTATACATAATTGATTCAAATATAAAATTCGGGTAAGTTTGAAAAAATAAAGTTCAATGCCATACAAAAAAAAAAAGAAAAAGGCACCAATGCAGGTAGATGAGGATGAAATAATTGATAACTTGGACATTGGTTTTCTTAATCAACTTCAAGACATATGTTGGGAGGTGGCGATGTTACCTATGAAACTCACAAATTACAAGGTGCCAACAAATGGAAAGATTATTTTGTCAAAGAAAGGATGAAGATAATCCTCTTAGCTACAATGTGATAAACGAAGAGACTTTAAGGTCTTCTTTTGATGAACTGCAATTTCATAAGTCTATTTCATAATAGAAAATTATCACATTTAAAAGTATATTGAATAATAAAAAAATTATCATATTTACAAGAATTGGATCATTAAATATCAATAATTTATAATTTAATTATCTGAGTATTTTGATTTTAAGATAATTAAATATAATTAAATTATAAATTTAAATAGATAAATTGATTTTAAAAAAAGATAAATAAAATGATAAGATTTTTAAAATTTAGGTTGATTATAATGTACAATAGAAATATTAGAGTTTTGTTTTTATTAATTTTTTGTCTTAAAGGTAAACAATTATATTTTAATTATTGATTTTTTTTTAAATTATAATAACATATTTAATTGAAATAAATTCCAATTTTATAATATTTATTTTTAATTAAATCTTTTAAGTTTTATTATGATTTATTTTAATTTTTTAAAAAATTAAAATCTATTTTTATGATTGATTAGAATCTTTGTTTCCATTAACTTCTTGTTTTAAAGGTAAATAATCATATTTTAAGTATTGATTTCTTTCAGAATTATATTAACATATCTAATTAAAATAAATTCCAACTTTGTTGTATTTATTTTTAATTAAATTTTTATATTTTATTATGATTTAGTTTAATTTTTAAAAAGATTAAAATTTATTTTCATGATTGAAACCTATATTTAATTTTAAATAGTCTAATACCAAAATTTATCTTATAATTTTTTTTCATTATTTAAAATTAAGAAAGATTATTTTTAAAATTTAAGCAAACATTATATACATTTATAAATTGAATCAAGAATACATGAACATTTATAAAAAAAAAAGTAAAGCTTAAAATACGATATTAATCCTTAAATTATAACAAACTCCAAATATTAAGATAAAAAAATTAGCTAGTCATATTTCTATAAAAATCTAATACAATAATAATTATGAAATAGGAAATTAAAGAAGAAAGATAGAGATAAGAAAAGGTTTAGATGAAAAAACAATCTTCAACCTTTTCTAAACCCTCATATTAAATGCTCTCTTATTTCAATACTATGTTCAAGATACTTGTTTTCTTCTTCTTCAACTTCTAGCTCTTAACATCCAATTTCTAGTCTCTTTTTTACATAAAAAGAAGGGGGAGGCATATAACTTTTTTTCGAATCATGACTATGGTTTTTGCTAAGGCTAACCATGGTGCCTTTAAACTAAAGATGTATCCCTATTTTGTAAAGCATAACTGTGGTTGCAACCATGGTCTATCAATGGTTCTCCTAAGATTGGATCTTATCTTAATAGTTACTTCTAACCATGTTAGTGGTTGCCACCATTAGCAAGGTATGATTCTGTGTGTCCTAGGCTTTCAAGATTATCAACTTACTTCATTTTTTATGTTTTTGAATTTGAAATTTTTTATTTTTTTATTCTTATCAAATCAACACTTAAAGAAGAAACGGTTTTCAAAATAAAAAGGATTTATAGCGAAAAGCAATGCATACCATACAAATATTCTAACATAAAATAGAGAAGAAACATACATATGTGATGCATTTACATCATCTTCGACCAACTTTCTCATGAAATTTAAAGTCATCTTAAGTTTCTCTTTGTTTTAACTAAAACAGATAGGGTGGTTGTTAATAAGATGCTAGTTGATGGTGACAAGATAATAAACATAATGGTTATTAATAAGGAATAATCATATTTTTAGCTACATATATATAAATTTTTCACAATGTAAGCAAGATAAAGACATATAGTTAGAAAGCCTTTTAACTTTCTTACATGACTTGTAAAAACTTAGCCTGTATTTTTTACAAAATACGTTATATTTTTTAATATCTTATTATTTGTTGTCCCACTAAAAAAAATAACCAAATCTTTGGTAAGTTTAACTACCTTATCTTGATGTTCATTAGTTAGCTAAGATTTATCATGGATTTTATTTTTTAGATTCTTATTTTTTTATGAGTATTTTAGTTTTTTCTTCCTTTTTTCAATTATTGAGAAAGGAAGAAATTTTTAGCTTTCATCTTATAGTACTCATTTAGGAGAATGTTTGAATCAATTGAGAATGAGTTCATAAAAAAGTTTTAATTTACTAAGTTTGGTGTTTACCTATTCTACTTTTTTGTCATTTTTTAAATTATTGTTCATTGCATCATGTTGTCATCAATCCATTTTTCTTCTTATAGGACTTAATTCTCCTTTTTTGAGCTTTGACTATTTAAAATTGATGTCTTGCCTTCTTGCACTTGAAGCACACAATAAATTTTTTTTCTTCTTTTCTTTGAACATGCAATAAGGTTGTTGACCCCTTTTTTTTTTCTAACCATCCTTCTGCTTCTTCTTGTCATCAGTAACACCTCATCCTTAGTTTGATTTTTCATTATTAGAATCTTCACTTTCTTTTTCTTTAAATGCATTTGGGGTATTTTTATCTTTTGAGGTGGAAACTATTTTAGATTTTAGAGTTATGGTTTTTGTCTTTTTATCAGGTTTACATTAACTTAACACAAACTTGTTAATCCTTAAAGATCCTAGCATATCATCAAGTTTGAGAGTGTTAAGGTTTTTTTATTTTTATATAGTTGTGACCTTTAATTCCAATTTTTAAGAAAACTAACAAGAAACTTTAAAATTTTTTTTTATAATGTACAATGTTTTTTAAAAAGCAACTACATTGTTAAATATAATTTAAAATCTTTCAAACATCTTTTCAATAGTCTCATTCTCCTTCATGGTAAACATATGGTACTATCTTAAAAACAAGATTGTTTTGATTCTTTTAATACAATTGGTTCCATCAAATACATAACTAAAGAATCTCACATCTCCTTGGTTATATCATAATCAAACCCTTTTGTTGTATTATGAATGTGATAAAGCACATATTAAAACTAAAAAATATAAATATTGATTTTTATCATGACAAAGGAGTATAGATATCAATTTTTATACTATACAAATTTATATATTATTTGTTGGACATTTTTGTAATGTGTCAGTTTTTTTTTATTTGTTTTTTTTAGTAAAATTTTGTTAATAATGCAAATTTAAAGCATGTGTAGTAAATTTTAATATTACTCACTTACATTAACCTTTTTAATGTATTTTTGTTTTGACCCAATAGCTAACTCACATATTTAAGTTCTCATTATTGTCTTTTAATGTCTTAAATAAGTGTATTTACTAGTATCATAATTCTTTTTTAACTTTACACTTGTTTTGTAATTTTTTATTTTGACATTGAAATTTATTATTTTATTATAACTAAAAAGATAATAGATCTTTTAGTTTGCAAAAAAAAATTCTATTTTTACTTTAACTTACAAAAATATTATGTTATTTTTTCATTTTATTTTTTAAAATTTTCATATAAAAATAGTAAGAATTTATTTTTAGGTTTCACTATTTTTTACACTAAACTTTAAAAGTAAAAGATAAAATGAAAATTAGGTAGCATTTTTAAGTAAAAATAAAATAATAAATAATAAATATTTTTGTAAATCAAAAAATCATTAATGTTAAATTTTTAAATTTTCTTAATATATATATATATATATATTAACTTTTTTTTTTTTTATCATGATTAAGGATATAGATATTAACTTTCTTGAAAGGAGTGTAATTAATTCACCATTGTTCATAAGGTAGTAATATAGCATAGAAATTGGTTTCAACATTCAATTCAAATCTTCTAATTATAAAAGTTTTTTAGAACTTAATGTTAAAATTGAAACATTTCCTAAATCATGTAATAAAAACTATTTTAAATAAATAGGTGTTATAAATGGAGCTTGGCATAATGTATATCTATACTTACTCATATACAATTCATTTATTCTTTTAAATTAATTTACTTTATGTTTTATAAAATATTGAAGTTAAAACTTTTCTCATCCTTTATGCCTATAGAAAAATATATGATTAGTTATTAGTTTGTTAGATATAATTTTTTTATTAACTATTTATGTTAGTTATCCTCCTTCTACTTAATATATATATATATATATATATATATATATATATATATATATATATATATATAATTTTGTTCAATATAATTATTGATTGTTCTTTTTTTAATATTTTAATGTTGGTATCCTTTTCTCTTTATTTTTCCATCTAGCCTAATTTCTTTATGATATTAGAGCTTGATCATTGTGGCCACAAGTTTTGGAATGATTTCATAACTTATACCATATTGTTATCAATCATTATCTCTATCAAGCTTTATAAAAAAAATTACATGAAAACAACAAAATCTTGAAATAATTGAGATTCAAGTTACAAAGATTCATATACAAAGTAGAAGTTGGAGAAATATAAAATATATTATCTCTAAGAAAAAGGAAAAATATATGAAAAAAATCAATAATGATTACATAAATTATGAACATCAACATCAATTGATTTTGACTTGGTTACTTACTTCCATATCCCTAAATCTTCACATACAAATATGAATATCATTTTAAAATTTGGATAAAGATTTAAGTCTAGTTTGTCATTACACTAAAGTTAAGGTGAGAACCTCATCAACAAATCAAGAATGTAAAAGAAATTGAAATCATTAATGAGTACTTGCACACAATTAAGAAGGTTGCAAACACTCTTGTTGGAATAGGATCTCCAATTGATGATAATGAATATATTCAAGTTCTCGATAGACTACTAGATAAATATGATTCAATCTTCTCAAGATCACATCCTTGTACTATTCCTCAAATAGAAGCTTTGTTAAAATAGAAGAAAAAATTAAAAGAAATAAAAGATAAGATCTTTTATTGATGCAACAATTACAAGAAAAAATATAGCAAAACCAATATGTTTGATATAAAAAGAATTAAAATGGTAGAGATATAAGATTTCCTAGTAAAGGTGAAAGATTGACAAATATACTACAATGCCAAGTTTGTGACAAGTTTAATCATACTGCTTGAATTGTTATCATAGATTTGATACATAGTTTCACGATCCAAATTATATATCCTTAACACATCTACAAAGGCTATAGTAATTGAAAGTTGTATGAAAGAGAACTCATTTTCCTCTATGAAAGTTCTTAAAATTTTGTATGGTCCCTCTCGGAATGCAAACTCAAAAGATACAAATTATATGACACAACTTTGTGAATCTATTTGAAATATCAATGTACAGTGGTGATACTCATGTTAAGATGAAAATGATGAATTAAAATTTATGCTATCACCTACTTCAAAAAGATCATTATTCCTACATAATCAGTTGTATATGCCTAATATATCTAAGAATCTATTAGGTTATCTCAGCTTTCTCATGATAATAAAGTTTTCTTGTAATTATATGCTAAATATTATTATATCTAATCTAAAGGCACCGATAACATGTGCTAGAAGAGAAGCTTAAAAATAACTTGTATATTTTTTTTTTACCATATCATATTTACTTGTCTGACTTACTTTTTTTCTCAATTGTTACTAGTTGTAATTATTCTTAATTTTTCCATCTTATTTCAAATTGTATAGATTACATATACTAGATTAGGACATGTCATGTTAAGGTCATCATTTAAGTTATTAAAAGTTGTAATTTTCTTATTAATCTCAATAAAGTACCTTTTAATTGTAAGACTTGTTACATGATAAAGTTACACAAACTTTCTTTTTCTCAACTTGATATTAAATACTCTCAACCTTTCTAACTTATTTTTTTTATGATATTTAAAGACTTGTTCCTATTTCTTCAACTGATGGTAGTAGTTATTACTTGGATTTCATTGATGTCTAATTTAAGTACAAATGGATCTACCTTCTACCAACTAAATATCAAACTACTTTTTGTTTCATCCTCTTTAAGAATTTGGTTGAAAATTAACTTGATTTTAAAATTAAAATATTCCAATATAACAAAGGAAAACGATGTCTCTTTGTTAAAAATTCTAAGCTCACATGGAATACAACACAAATTTAATTTCCCTGTGCACAAGAGCATAATGGCTCTGTAGAAAGAAAACACAAGCACATGATAGAAATAGGATTGTCTCTTTTGGCTAATAGTTATGCAATAATTGAAATTTTGAGAAAAATATTTCATATTGCTACCTATACAATCAACAGGTTGCTTATTCCTTAATGGAATAACATCAATCCTAGGTAGAAATTAACCAATCAAACACCATCTTATACTAACCTAAGAGTTTTTGGTCATGCGTTTTATCCTTACCGTTGGCCATACAACAAATACAATGGATTTTAGATACGAAGGGTGTACATCCTAAAAATAAGTCCTTTTTATAATCAAGTCATATACATGATTCCATTATTAGATTGTTATTTCATAATGTGAAATATTTTAAAAAATAATTATTAGTGAAAATATAGTAATTCTTTTTAAAATACTTTGATATAAAATACAAACCTTGTCGAAATAGTGTTTGTAGTAAAATGTAAACAAATAGGCGTTCTCATGCACGTATAATTCGTTAACACTATATATTACTTCTACTATTCTACTTTTTTTTAATAAGCAATAATTCAGTTCATCACAACTCAAACATACTGACATTTATACAACTTATAATTATACAGTCCTCAATAACTATATAGTCTTTATTTATACATACTTAGTTAGGTTAAGGCATTAGTGCCTTTACACACTTATTTACATACATAATTATACCTACCATATTCATATTAACTATAATATAATCTACATACTAGTAAATAGGATGCATTCATTCATCTATTTACAAATTGTATATTATGTATATGACTTGATTTCTCTTTCCTTAGAGACAAAACTCTGTAAATACTTTAAGACTGGTGGTGATAGTGCTCCAACCATAAGTTCTCATCCAGGGCGACAAAGGTCCCATCTGCCATCTCTTCGAACGCTTGGAACGGATAAGGCCTAGGGTATAGGGAACTGCCTTAAGATGAACAAACATACAAGGTGCTGTAGTAGTGAGATGATATTTGTGGGTCGATGTTCCCTTCTAAAGAAGAAGAAAAATCTTTAATAGGTGTTGTTAGAGGTGCCTGATAGTCAGGTGGGGGTGGAAACACCCCATTAGGGTGGAAGGCTTCTAGAGGGATAGGGAACTCAACGGTGGAGAAGTTTAGACTCATCACAGCAAAAACAAATAGATGACCATAAAGAGAAATAAATTCTCACATTGGCTTAAGTTATAATCATCAGTCCATGAATTTTTACAATCTAGTTCACATTACTAATTTCCATGAAGACTACCTCATTCATGAAAGACACCAGGGGCGTCTAAAGAGAAAATGGTGGGAGAAGGGGTGAGAAACTAAGTTTCTCAGTAAGATTCTACCCTAAGGTTAGTGACATCATTTTGATCTCAATCACTTCATTTTATTAGAAAAACTTGTCATGCATACAAGTTTATATTTAATCTTACAAAAACTTTAGCCGAAATGGATTTCTTTTATACAAGATGAACTATTTTTTAATCAAGCATATAAATTACTTAAGCATCATAAATCTTTGGGATCATATCATAGATGTCGTTTGACTATCTTTTTCTCTATGTATTACATAATTCTTATCTATTCTTTATCACTATCTTAGTGATCATTAAGACATAGGTATAACATTAAAACTTAGTCAGACAATATCTTCTAACTGACTCTGTTACTCTACCTTCTATTCTTAGAACATGAGTCCATTTCTTGATGATTGTCACCATCATAAATATTGAAGATCTGATGCTTCATAATAGAAGAATTTTGGAGAACCCTTTTGTCTCCACTCTAGAAGGACTTGACGCCTTCTACATATGCACAAGACACATTAAGAGTACTATTAAATTTTCACATAAGTTTTTTCTTTAGTGATCCCTTAGTTACTTAGGTTCCTTTTTTAGAAGTTTCTAGATAATATACATGCTCAAACAATCCAACCAATATGTCATGCACATTTAGTCTCTATTTACATACTACTATCATATCATTATCCATACATAATCATCATGTAATACATCATTCCCTAACCAACCATGAGCAATATCTATACACATCACATACCTCTTTATATACTCATACAACATGTTGGAATAGTATTCTCAAGCAAAGATTCATCTTTAATTCAAGACTTCTTATTTTAGCTTAATGTTATTTCTTGGAAAGGATATACACTTACTCCTATAACTTTTCCAACGTGTTTAATCCTTAAACTTTGTCATGAATCACTATAGGATCTTAGTTCACTCATGCTTCTAACTTACCTCTTAACCATTCCTTTTCTCAAAGGTTAATTTCTTCTTAGTACATTTAATGAAAGATCATGATGTATAACATCTTCTCTAGTTGGCCGAATGGTCCTTTTAGTTGTTTACTCTTTGTATTCTTAATTAAATGTCTTATGAACTATTTACTTAATTCAAGTTTAAGTGTTATACATTTTATGCTTCTTAGCTATTTAGGTTTGTTCCATTAGTAACCCTACTTACTTGCCTCCTTGTTCATGAACTTTAAGTTTTCTACTCATGTCTTAATTTAATTATACTTAAGCATCCAAAATAGCCCATTTTTCCATTTCTTACTTAGGTGGCCATATTCACATTCTTTAGTCCTAGAGCATTATAGTTCAATTTTTATTTTCTTAGAAAAGTGATTTACACTAATTAAAATTTAGGTTATTAATTACACCATCCTTAGAAAGTTTTAGGGATATTCTTCCTTGTCTAGTGAGCATGGTCAAACGCCATTGTTTCCACCTGTACTCCATAATTAGTTTCCAATCACCTCCTTAAGCTCACTTTGTTCCACATCTTAAATTCTAACAAGGCTTCTAACTAGTTCTTACTAATTTTGTGACTTGATCAAATGGTACCCAGCCATTATCAAATCTCTTTCAGCTTTAAAATGTCTTCCTTAAACTTGTTTAGGCTCCACTTTACACCTTAATTGAAATTTTAAATCAAGTTTCCCTATTTAATGAGAGAGTGGTCGAATGCCCTAGGTAGCTAAAATAAGATTTCTTTTCCTTAATTTTTCCTCCCATGGTCTTGGTGTTATGAATTTGAGTATATTTTTACCCAAATTAACCAAAGTGGTTGAATGAACACTTTAATAATTTAAAATCCCTTTCAAATTTATAATTCCATAGTTTTACTTGATTAGGTTCCTCTTTATACCCTGATCAAAATTTTAAACTTAATATCTTCTAATTTACTAGGAAGTGGTCGAATGTTACAGGTGTATTGAACAAGGGCCCTGTTTTCAATTTTCTTACCATATAACCTTGGTGTCATGAAGTTTACCACTTGATTCATCATATGTCCTTAGATCCATCCACAAATTTTCCTTACTCCATAGCTTTGGTCATGGTCATGGAAGGTCTTAAGTGATTTGTGCAACTTTGGATTCAAATTCCACTATTACACTTAGTAGTTTTTAAATCCAAATCCAAGTTGAGTTTATGGATCTCATGGTATAATTTTTCTTATTCCTTTAAGGATTTTAATATATGAGTCTAGATCTAGAATATTAACAAGAATAATCTCCTAAACAAATAATTTAAGAAAAGACATAGCCAAGTTTCTAACTTTGAACATAAAAATCTTAAAGAAAACACCTTTTATGGCAAACAAGTGTAGATCTACTTTAAGATCTATCAATCTCTTACTTTTATCACTTCAAAACTTTTCTCCTAAACACTTAAATCTTCCTCAAAGCATCAAAATTTATTTTTAAGGAATTTTAACTGATTAAATTTCTCCTAAGGTTGCTAGAAACACTTTCATCCATCAAAACTTATCTTTTACTTTTAAAAATCACTAAAAATTTGTAATGTTCATATTTAACTATTCAATGGAAGTTTTGAACCCCAATGAGTTAAAAAACAAATACAAGGTAAAAGCATACTTGTTGAAGACTTTATGATGGATTTGGTGGGGCTTTTATGGCAGACTTTCTCTCTTTGGTGGTCCACATAAGATCTCCTAGTAATGATGGTGGGGCTTATGTGGTTTTGTCTTGATTTAACTTAAACCTCAAAGTTGAAAGTTTACGTTTAGTGTATGATTTTAGGTTTTTGGGATAGATTAAGTTTAGAGATAATTTATAAAGTTTATCTAAGTATTTGGAGGATAGATAATGAAGCAAATGTCATAATGGAATTTGGCCACTTAGGGACACTTTGGAAATTAATTTCCTACTTAAGGATATTTTGGTATTTATTTTCTAAAATAAATGTAAATGTAAGAAATTATCATTTTAGAATTATATTAATGTTAATTTTTCTGAATTTGTCACTATTAATATTAACCTATTCTAAGCATAATTAATTTTAATTAAACAAGGTTAATTTACTTTGACCATTGTTAATTTCATCTCTCCTATTTATTATTTTGGTTTTATATGAATTTAATGGAGTGATGACTCATATGATGAGTCACCACCATATTTCTCACATGGTAAATTAGTGCACAAGAGGTGAGCCTCACTTCCTAACTTTTCCTTCGCATCTTCTTACCCTATCGATCTTCTAGGGGTATTTTGATAATTTTTCTCAGCATTTTCTGAAAGGTTTCCAAATTGTTCCTCTAATGTTTCTAACACTTATTGGTTTGTTCCCAAATTATTCTAATGTCATTTTCTATTTTTCTGGAAACAATTTAGCCATTATAAAAATCAAAGCTTTCTAAGGACTTTTTGGATATTTTCATAACTTTCTCATGCGTTTCTTGCCCTTTCTTCATTTCTACTCTTTTCCTATAACTTTTCAATCATCCTTGATGCATTCTAATTCCTTAGAATGTCTTTTATCCTTTTTTTTATGTTTTTCCTACATATTTTTTGAATTATTCTAAGTGCAGGGGTTTTTCGTCATTTATATAAATTTTTCTAATTTCTGTCTTTTACTCTTATTTCTGCTTTTTTTTTCTTACTAGAACGTATTTGTACCCTAGAAAATTCATTTATAAAAAATTATGGATGTTACAAAATTTGATTCAAATAACCAAAAGCCTACCTCCAATACTATGTTTATCTACGATTTAATCTAGTCTTATAGTCCAAAAAGAAACAACATGTGGTATCTAAGTGCAATACTAAGGTAGAATATAGAATTCTTATTGTTGTAACAATTTAACTCACATGATTGTTCATAAATTGCATCATTTTATTGATTAACCTCTTATTATTTACTATGACAACCTTACTATTTTGTTAGTTGCCAATTCTATCATTTATTCTTGCACAAATAATTTGTGAAGTTAATAAAGAAGATAAAGAGAGAGGAGAAATACTCAATTCAATTATTTATTTATGGAATTTAAGAAAATAGGTTGGTACTTGCGTATTTATAAATGCATAAAGCATCTTGTGATATAATGGACATATTTTAAAATTGTAAAAATTTTAAAAATTATATGATATTAAATGCAAGATATATACATAAAATATCATGAATATTAAAATAATGAATTAAACAATAAATTAAATGATTTACTAAATTTCACTAACATAATTGTTTCACTATTTTCTATGTTCCTCTTTTTTTATTCCAATTCAAGCAAGACAAAAATTGCAAAAATTTCAAACATCAATCCTTGACAATATCAATCACTTGACTATCATTTCTCATAAAATAAAAATAAATCTTTTTATTTATAAAATATTTTATTTAAAAATAAAATTTTATATCAATATGCTTACTAGATCATAGGATTATTCTCCAATGTTATAACATATTTATTGTCCTGAAAATAATAATATCTTCATCTTGAATCACATATAACATCTTTAAAAAACTTCATAACTAAATTGCATGTATGATACAAGTAGTCACAACATACTTAATTTACTCATAAAAAAAGTCATAATAGGTTGCTTCCTAAAACTTAATATAAATCTACTTGTGTTCTTTCTACCATCAACGTCACCACTTCGATTACTATACCATAAAGAGTTGGATGAACCTTTTCACCTTCATCGAACTTTGATAATTTTGTTGTACAGTTAAATGAAGTATTCACAAGCTAGCTATTCTTTGTTTTAAATTTTTTAAGAATCTTTCTAACCTAAACCTCTAGAGAAATAAAGATACTATCATCATCTTTCTTCACCTCAATATCAAAATAAAAGAAATAAGTTTTATATAAATTATTCTAAATTCTTTATCCATCATCTTCTCGAACTCTTCAAATATATTTAAATGGTTGCTCATAAAAATTAAGTGTCAACATATAAATATAACATATAATCATAAAAGAAAAATGCTTTCATTTCCATCTTCTTTTACATAAAATTCTTCAAAACATTTGATAAATTCATATCCTTGAAACTACTTCTAGATTCAATTATATGAACATCTTGAAGCTTGTTTCGGTCGACACACATTTTCTCCAAGGTAACCATCCAAAAATATCAATTTGACATCCATTTAATAAATCTTGCACCTTTATTATGAAGCAAAGATAATGATTGATTAAATTGAAAAAGTTAAAATATCTCATGTATCATTCATTTTTTTAAATTATTTGAATCTCTTTGTTAACTTTTGATTTTATCTATTATATTTTAATTTTATTTATTTATTTATTTAATTTGTAAAATATTTTTTAAACTAACTTATTTTATTTATTTATATTTTTTTATTATTATAGCTATTTTTGTTAATATCATTAATGTCATTATTACATTTTCTTGATCAAATATTAAATTCTTACACCATTTATTTTTATTTTCCTAGTTTATTTTCTTATATACTAAATAAAAATTAAATTATTAATAAATTAAATAAAAGTATAAATGAAAAGATTTGAACATTAAATTTTCCTATATTTTGGTTATCATTTGATTATTTATTTAATTTGTAGTTATTTTTATAATATTTTCATTTTCTATACTCTTCTATTTATTTGTTTATTTATTTTTATATCTTTATTGTCCTAATAATAATACTAATTTATTTATTAAATTATCCTTAATTTTTGTTATAATTATCTATATTTTCTTTCATAATTAATTTATCTATATTTTGATTATTGATTTACGTATATGTTCAGCAATGATTTGCCTATATTTCCTTTATTATCATGAGTATTCCCTTATTAATTTATCCTTAAATTTTACTTCAAACTAACAATATTTTTTATTTCTTATTTTATTAATGATTTTTCTTATTGTTTTTATAATCATCATTATTTATTTATCAATTTTTCCTTAATTGTTTTTACTTGCTTATATATTTTCTTCTTACTTTATTTATTTTATTATTATCATCATTACTTAGTAATTTCTGTATCTTTAATTTTTGTTCTATTTTATTATTGCATTTACTTCTCTTTATTTTTATTTTAGTTTTTTAACTATAAATAAAGGAATAGTGCAAAAAAAGTAAAGATCATAATGAAAAAATAAACTAAAAAGGAAAGATCATACTACAAAAAGGAGGAGTCAAATTTTTTAAAAATTAATTAATAAAATTTTTAAAAATAATAATAATAAATTATGAAAAAAAAGGCAAGTATTAGAGAGAATAACCGGTAGAAAGCCAATTTGATTTACGTTTACTAACTGAGAGAAGAAATACTAAAATTGGTGTTGTGCAAAAAAGCAAATTGTAGATAATTAAAATGATAAATAACTTTGGTAATAAACTGATTATTCTGATATATAATTGTAAGCCAAAATTTAAATAAATTTGATAACCATAAAATAAAAAGTAGAAGAAAAGATAATAATAGAACCAGAGGGAACAATAAGGAGGTACAAAAATTGAAGTCTCCACTGATTAGAAAAAATTTAAAAGAAAAGAACCAGCAAAAGAGAATCAGAACAAGCAAAAGAGAAACATTTAGTAAACAAAAACCAAGAAGAAGAAGCAATGATTATAGGTTAGCATTTCTGTCTCATGTAATCATCCAGCAAACATACAAGCGCACAGATACAATATCCTAAATATTAACTATAAACAATGTCTCAAGTAATAAATTTAATTGTATAGTTTATGACGGTCCAACCATATTCATAGTTTTTCCAAAAAATAATTAAAAACACAAAAATACAATAAAAAGAAAAATAGGTAGATCAGAACAAAAGAGAACATCTTATCCAAACTCATCTTCACAGGTCACTGCTACAATAACCATTATCCATCCTCTCTTCACTGGGAGCCCTCAGCACTCGAGTATAGAAACTGTAATAGCTTCCTTCCAAACAACTTGCCCTAGAGATCAACAACTCCCATAACTCACATCATCATGCCTTCTAAAACAAACCTCTTCAAACTTTTTCTTTCACTTCAGACCCAATCACCTAGTCCTTGTAGAGAGCTTGAACCAGAAATCTCTTTTTCCTTTTTTTTTTTTATCTTTCTCATGCTTTTCAAGATGACATTGAATACATAACGGTTAAGTAAAAAATCTACATGTATGGTCATTTAGTTTCTTTATTATTAAAAATTTTAATTTAAAATTTGGACCATTTAATATAAATCCAATGAATATAATTAACTTAACTGAATACTGTAAAAAATTTAGATAGGAGAGGATTCGGATCTAAAAATCTCTGATGAATGATAAGAATCCTTCAAACTTATATCTTATGTCTTTTTTTTAATGGAAGTTGATAAAAAATCTGAATGTTCTGATTTTTCGGAACCTAATAAAAAACTCTAAATATATATATATATATATATATATATATATATATATATATATAATTTTTTTTTCTTAGCACCAAATATATAAACATAAAAAAATAATAAAGTTAAATATTTTTAACATTTCTTTAATTTGATATATTTTATTATTTATTTACTAATTTTGTATTACTTAATGGTGTCATCGTATCCTTTTATCTCATTTGTTATTATTAATTATTGGTTTTATCTTAGTTAGTTCCTATATATTATAAATTATTATATTTTTAATTATTATATAATTATTTTCTTTTATTCTTGTTATTTAATTTATTTGTTAATTTTTTATTTAGTCATTTTATTTATTTTTAATATTATCTTTTCCTTTAGTTACTTGTGTAATTATTTGTTATAATTAATATATTTTCTCTTATTAGTTAATATTATTGATTGTTAATTTTATTTTAATTAATTTCTATAATTATTATAAATTATTATATTTTTATTATTATTATTATTATTATTATTTATTAATTTATCATTTATTATAACATTATTATTATCATTAACAATTTTATTGCGACCGGTATTATTTTTCTTATTTTTACCATTTTTATCATTATTTATTAAGATGCCAATTAATACATCTTTAAAAATTAATTTTTTTCATTATATTTAATTGTAATAATTTTATTATTTAATTTATTTTCACTAATTATTATTTTATTTATTTGTTTATTGTTATTCATATTTTTTTGTTAATTGTTATTATTTTTTTATTCCAATAAATAATGATTAAATATAGATTTTATATATTTTATTATTATATTTTTATATTTATTTTCATTGTCATTATAATTATTATGTACTATCATTTTATATTATCATCATCGTGTTATTTACAGCACTTTTTTATTTTTTATTTTTTTAATTTTTAAAAATAAAAAAATATATCTATACAATTTAATTATGATTTTTTTATAAATAATTTTATTTTGAGTAAAATTGTATCAGTTAGATGAAACGTACGTTAATTCTATATTTTAATTAAAAATATTTAAGTTATGATAATTCAATAATTTTTAATTTAATTTTTTTATAAATAATTTTATTTTATTTTATGTAAAAAATAGAATAATTTAGATAAAACATCTTATTAATCTCATATTTTAATTAGAAACATCTCAGTTGTGACAAGTTAATGATCTTTGATTAAATTTATTTTTGTAAATAATCTATTTTAATTTTGCATACAAAAATATAATTTATTTTTAAAAATAAACATCTTGACTAATCATAAATATTTTAATTAAAAATGTTTAAATTTTATTATAATATTTTTTATATTATATAAAATTTATTTAAAATAAAAATAAAATAAAAACAAAAACTACCCCACCCTTTCTCCTATGTGGATTAGCAGATTAAACGAGTTTCATCCATTAAATTTGTATTTTAGAAAATATATCTATAGTAAATATAACATTTAGTTTTATGGATAGTTTACAATCAACCTGCATAAGTTTTATTAGATTTTTACCCTTTTAAATGTTTAGAACTAATTTTAAAAGTTGGAATAATTTTTTTACGATTAATTTATGGTTAATTATTGATTTTTTAATAAAAAATAATTTATGGGTCCACCAGCAAATAGATTTAATTTCTAGACAATTGCAAAAAACAGTAAACTGTCTTCATAATAAATGCGAGCACCTTTAAATTTTATTTGACTTGAATATAGTCTGTAGATTGAATGAATATTCTAGATTTTAAATTTAAATTATAATTGAAATAAATTAAATATTAAATATTTTTATTATTCATATAAAATATTATATTATATAAATAAAAAATAAAAAATATAAAAGTTTGAGAAATAAATTGATAAAAATTATTAAGGTTATAAAATATAATCTTTATTGATATAATATATTATATTAAAATTAAAATTAAACTCAAATTATAGTTTATGAAGATTATGATTAAATAAATATTTTTTATATATAAAATATATTTGTTATAATATATCAGTAGTTTAAATTTAAATTTAATTAATATTTTTATTTTCTTGAATAAATTAAAATATAATAATTATATTTTAGGAGTACAGACATTTTATATTATTATTATTATTATTAATTTTAATATTATAAAATTTTAATTATTTTTTTAAAAAATGTATGTTTAGTTATATCTTAAAAATATATTGATTGGATATTTATGAGATGAATGATAAACAAAAAATTATATTATTGTGGGAAGGATAATTTAAAAAATAAAATTATTAAAATCATGCAAGGAGTCCTATAATTAAATATTCTATTAAGTTAATAATATTTTTTTTATAAAGATATACATTAAAAAGGTTAAAATAATTAAAGGTAGTCTGTGTAAATCTATTAAAAAAACGGTATCGATTATTTTTTCACTTAATTTAAGGAGGTGTAAATATAATTTTTTTTATTAAAAATGCATAAGTTGTGAAAGTTTAATATTCTTAAATTTATGAATTTTTTAAAATAAATTTTTAATATTAAAATTAATTAATCAATAATTATTTTTTAAAAAAAATTATGTAATTATGAATTTTTCATTATAGTAGAAGATACATAGGAGTAATAATTAAATCTTTAAAATTAATTTTTATAACACTTAGTTGTTATTTCAATTTTATTCATTATTTTATTTATTTATTTTAAAATAAATTATTTATTTATATTTTTTTAAAATAAGCAAAATAGTGGATGAAGAGTGACTTAGAATTGAGAAAGAGAAAAAATAATATATTTTCTACAATCTCCATGAACTCAAAGATATTTTAAAATAGGAGTATGAATATTTTTATGAAAAATCTTCATGCACTCAATTGCTTTCTTTTTATAATTTTTTCACGTAATTGATTGGATTGAACAATGATGGGTAACTCATTAACATTGTTCCTTTCTATTAATGAATTTAATCTTCTAAAATTGGATGACTATACTTCATATGTGAAAGTCAGAAAAAGTAATTGAAATATGTATTCAAATATCTTGGATGATAAACATTGATATTGATCTGAATGTTCTATTATTTGACATAAGTATCCTTTCTATTAAGTTGTGTGTTGCACTCTCAAAGTGTAACAAGTATATTTTTAAATGAATATCAGATCACAATTATTTTATATTTAATATATTTTCTTCAAAAGAACATAATAGATTTTAAAAATAAGATTATAACCCTTATTTTTAATAAAAAGAAGAATATCACATTTATCTTAAATAAAAACTTTTAAATCATTATCAAAAATAATTTTTTTATTTTTTTCTCATCATCAATATTCATAAATAATTTTTTATTGATACTCGATTGCTAACATCGATATTAAGATGTCATAATTATTTGTTAATAGTTTTAATTAATAATTTTTTATTTATCTATTTTTTTATAATTTTATAACACAATAAATAATATTGTTTATATAAATTATATTTAATTTATAATATTATTATACAATTTTATGTTATATATAATATCATAATATATTATTTTATGTAAAATAAATAGTAAATAATATAAAAAATATTATAATAATAAAATATAAAATTATTTATCTTATATATTAATTATCAAATAAAAAATAAAAAAATATAATTATATAATATTTTTTATATTATAATTATCATTATTGTAATTATCATATCATCATTATCATAAACATTAAAATAATAATAATAATAATAATAATAATAATTTTAAATTTTAATTATTTTTTAATTATAATTTTTAATATTTTAAAATATTTTTTAAAATTTTTTAATTAATATATTTTATAAATTTACAATAAAAAATGATAGAATAAAGGAAGTTGATTCAACCATCTTTAAAAATTAAAAATTTAAAACTGAAACTTGATTTAATTTTTAAAAAATTCAAAACTAAAAACCATTTTAAATAGGATCTTATATTATTTATAATATTTTTTAAATTTTTATTTCACATTTTAATCTTACTTTTACAAATTGATTGATAAATTTTAGTGTAATAAAAGAGTACAAAAAATAAATTTCAAGTGTTTGTCAAGAATAATTTTTTAAAAAATATTATATATTATATTTTTCAATAAAATTTACTTTTCATATTTATGATTATTTTTTTCATTACCTTACCTTCATTTAGAATTTTTTTCTTTATCTATTTTATTCTCTTAATCTACTTTATTTCTCTCTATCTATAAGTTCACTTTTTTTTTTAAATTTTTTTTTCTTTAAATTCACTTTTTAATTTATCTTTATCTGTTCTTTTTTTTTTCTCAAAATTTTTATTTCTGTTGTTTTAAGTTATCTCTATCTCATTTTTTTTCTTCTCTCTATAATTTTTTTTACTTCTATATTTTCTTTGTTTCTCTTTAAATAAATTATTGACAAAAAAAAGTTAGAAGAGAAAATATAGAAAAAAATAATTTAAAATAGAAAATGAAATGAAAGAGAGAAAAAAATTTGTAGATATACAGAGACTAAATATTTAGAGAAATATAAATAAATTTAAAAGTTATTTTAGAGAAATAAAAAAGTGGAAAGAAAAATAAAGAAAAAAAATGAGAAGGAAAGGAAATTTAAGAGAAAGAAAAAAATTTATTGAAAGAAAGAAAAAATATTTAGAAAGAGAATTTAAAGAGAGAAAAAAAATCTAGATAAAAGAAATTGAGAGAAATTTTTTTTTGAGAAAATTTAAAAAGAAGAAGAAAGAAAAAGAAAAATATAATATAAAAAAAATTTAGATAGAAAAAATTTAAAAAGAGAAAAAAAAATAAACAAATAAAATTTCAGAAAAAAAAACATTTTCAAGAGAAAGATGAAAAATTTAATGAATGAAAAAAATTTAAAAATAAAGAACCGTTTATTAAAAAAAATTAAGAGAAATTTTTTAAAGAAATATAAATGAAATTAAAATAATTTTTATAAAATATTATTTGATC
This sequence comes from Canavalia ensiformis, assembly GCA_026541065.1. Taxonomy (NCBI): domain Eukaryota; kingdom Viridiplantae; phylum Streptophyta; class Magnoliopsida; order Fabales; family Fabaceae; genus Canavalia; species Canavalia ensiformis. The sequence goes on from JAMKYM010000290.1 coordinate 254,537, forward strand.
AATATGTTAACTCTTATGTAACTTATTAATTTGAAGATTATATAAAATAAAAATTATAAAATTTTATTTTTAAATAAATTAAAAAATAAAAGATTAAAATAGGTTGAAATCACCATAAACTATAGATTACTTTTACTGTTCTAATATAAATGATTGAAAAAGTAAAAGGCTAACGATGTTACCAAAATTTTAAACAAGCTTACTAAAAATTAAAAGGTGTGGTTTTGTTTGAGATTGTGGTAAATTTTTTATGTTTATTTTTTAAGTTAAATTTATAAATAATATATGTTCGAGTAAAATAATTTTATATTAGTTTTTAGTATTTTTTAAAATAATTTTAATTCAATTTTTAAAATAAATAAGATTTTTTAATTATTATTTTTAATTTAATTTTTTTATTTTTAACTTTTAATCTCTTAAGATATAAATATGATTCTACTATAATTATCAATACTACAACGAAGATATTATTTACTATTATTATTATCATTAAACTGTTATTAATTTAATTTATAAATTTTTTATAGAAGATATATATTAATTAATATACTAAAATTTTGTACATTTTTTTATTTAAATAAAATATTTAAATAAGATGATCAAATATAAATATTAAAAATATTTTTATCAGATTTTAATTTTAAATTTTTTTTTATTTTTTATTTCAAATATTATTGAAATTGATTGAAAAGTTTATGTAGAAGTTACGCTATGTTACGATCAACATATTAAAATTTTATATATGTGTTTCCATAGATTAAAATAGAGATTAAATCAAATTTTTTTATAACCAATTTTATTTTAAACATTGAATTTCTATATTTTAAAAATAATTTATCAAATATTTTTAACATTTACTTTATCATTAATATGTGACTTTCATCCTAAAATTTTTATTATGTTTTAAGACGTAGTGATAGAAAATTAAACGAATTAAGATCATCTAATAAATAAAAAAAAGCTCAGATTTTAAGTCATCTTCAAAAAGTTTAACAATATTGCAATGAAAGAACTAACTTAACATAAAAAAAATGAATGAAATAATTTAAATAAAAAGTTTAAGAATAAATTTAAAACATAAATAAAATTTGACGAAAAATATAAATATATTTTTATTTAGTTGAAAGAAAATAAATAAAAAGAGAAAAATTAATATTGAAAAAAAAACATTTTAATTTAATTTAATTTAAATTTTAACGTTTTCTAACTTTTTTTAAAAAAATCTTGTGAAATACAATAGCGCTAAAAAGTTGAGATTATAGAATATAATTTGACTCCGAAAATAACATGGCTACCAAATTCACAATCCATTCCGTACCATAATCGAGGTAGTGAATAAAAGTGACACTTTACTGCATCTGATGTATAATAGAAGCTTAAGGTGTAGTATCTTGTCTTGTTAATGTTGGTGTTTCTATATATCTGATAATGACACACAACTCACATCAATAGTCAATAATGCACCCGTCTACATCATCGTACATCTCATTTTCTAAGCTCACTAATAGTTTTCTTTTTAATAATTTTACCTTTTTTTTTTTAAGTTTCAGCTTTATTCTTTAATATTTTGTATTTATTTTTAATCTTTAAAAAGAAAAGAAAAAATAAAATTAGACTGCAGAAATAAAATATAAAAAATTTAAAAGATCAAATTAAAATAAAAAATAAAATAAAAATAAAGGATGATAATCTAATTTAACTTTTTATTATTATATATCAGTATAGTATCGTCATGTTGAACATAGAATAAAATTGAAAATAAATAAAAATTTAAAATATTTTATATAATAATATTTTAAAGATAAACAAAATAGTATGCTATTAAAAAATAAGCTTAATGATATATATGATACTATCAAACATATATTTTATGAGAAAATTATTTATCAATAAGTAGATATAAGTTCTTCTCAAAGTTAAATATGGTCAAAAATAAAAGTTTGATTTTCTAATTCTATTTTTTTTGTTACGTTGATGCTTATTTTTTTGTTTGATCTTCTAATTTAAGTTTTTTCAATTTGATCCTCTAATTTTTAATATTTTGAATTTTATTAAATTTATTTTTATTTTAATTTGATCTTAATCAAATTAAAACAAACAATAATGTTAGAATAAAAATAAAAATAAAAGGATCTGAATAAAATAAAAAATGAAATATCAAAATAAAATAAAATGCTTAAAATTTAGAAGATTGGAGAAATCAAAAATAAAATTAAAAGATTAAAATAAAACAAAATTAAGTTATAAAATCAACCCAAAACAGTAAATAAATTAATTTTGTATAGAATATAAAAATGTTATTTAAAAATACAAAATTAATAAAAAATAATTATTTATTACTTTAAAATTATTTTTCAGATCAAGTTTTCACCTGAAAGATTGTAATAGAATATGTATTCTTCTTAAATAAAATTCAAATATAAATAAAACAATATTAAATTTATTTTGAACGTAAATTATAAACAAATATAGTTATTAATTTATCTATCTCACAATCATTACTGTGAAACTGATAATAAATTTAAATTTTTTATAAGCAAAATAATATACCAACAGTATATTGATTAAGATAATAAATTAAGAGATGGACAAATTTTTATATTTTATCTTAATGTTTTCGTTAAATCATATGTTATTATTAGGTTTGATGTGGCCTATAAAAGTTGAACACAACACAGAATTGAAAAATAAAGCTTAATAATATTGTTTCAAAATGAAAAAAATCTTAAAATATCTTATAATTGTAGATTAAAAAAACATAAAAGGAATTATATTTATGTATCAGATGGATGAAATAAGAATTTAATTAAAATATATTGGTGATATATTTTTTATGTTGTTATCTAATTATAGATTATTATATAATTATATAATTATTTTTAAATTATATTTACAATAAACTTTTAATTGGAAGTCTATAAAAATTAAATTTTATAAATGGTATACTCTAAAAAATAAATCAGATAAAATTAGAATAAGAAAAAATGAAAAATGAAAGATATTTTATTAAAATGAAATATATTTAAAAAATGAATTTAAATTTTTAAACATTTAGATAATATGTTGTTCTATTTGTATGTTAACTTTGTGTGTATACAATATTTAAATGAGAGATTTTTGTTTTATTTTTGGAAGCTTAAATTTTTTATTTAAATATTTAAATATTTAAATATATTGATATTGAATGACCACCCTATTAACAGTGTTATGTTAAAAATAAAATATTAAACTATTAAAATTTAATAATTTAAACACTAAACTACTAAATATAATTTTAAAAGATTCAATATCAAATATGCCATTAATATAAAATAATTTTCTTTAACGGACGACCTTAATTCATCAATATAAAGTCACTATTTTTTATTAATAGTAGAACAATTTTTAAGGAATTTTTTTGAAAAAAAAAAGAGGAAAGATTTTGTTTTCAACTATTCCTAAATAACAATTTTTTTTTTGTCCGCATGTCTCTAAATAGCATAATCAACAAAAACAACTCTATAGATAGAAAAAGGTCTTGCCGTAATGGAAGTAGTGAAATAAGACAAAACAAAAAACAAAATTTTTTATATATACATTAAAGTAAAAGTTAAAAATACATGATCAAATTTTTTATGTATAACATAGATTCCATTTTCAAATCTATAATCCAGCATATGTATGCAGCAGTGGTCCTTTTTCCCACCTTCTCAAGGGCACACAACTTGCATTTTTCAAGAACCACAAATTGTTTCTAAACTGAAAAAGGACCGAAAAGGTGGATAAAAGAAGATAAAGAACAATAAGAAGAGATTGGAACATAAATTCCAAAAAAGCTTAACTAACGAAGATAAACATTTGATATAGAAGCATATAATATATATACATATGAACATGACACAACCTCTACTACTTTTATTGAACAAACCTTATGTACATATATGGAGGGGTCATTCTACAAAGAAGGCTATTACAGAAGATAAGAGGCGAACTATGCTAAAGAGTTTGAGGTCTCTGTCTTATTCATTCAGCAAAACCTGTTCAAGTTACAGAACTCAACCAAGTCTAATTTCAGCGCATCCATCCTTATGTTCTTCCAACTCAATCACTTCAGTTCAGTTCGCAGTCATTGCCTCTTCACATCTAATTCTTCTGTCTTCGCGAATCTTCCACGGATTCTAGGTTGACTGTCAGCGAGTGCCTTCCTGCAAGCATACTAAAACCCAAACACACAATTAATTTACTTTACTTTAGAATCAGATGAAAGGATGAATGAAACTACCATCATTCAAATTACAATCCTTTTTATTATACATCCCAACAATCTTTCCATTTTAATACATTTCATTTTTTATCTATCTTCATTTCATATCATATCATATCTCTTTCTTCCTTTTTTTTTTTTTTTTTTCTTTCTATATCTATTTTCCATTTCACATCACACATAGATCCTGATTATCATAATCGTATATTTTAATTGTATTTTCACTCCGATGTATTCTATTTTTTTAATTTCTCTCTTCTTATTATATCATGTGTCTTACTTTTTATTTTTCCATTCTCTCTTTTTCTTCTCATTCAATACATATTAAATGACCATCTTTTTTCTTCTTATCTCTCTTTTCTTTTCTTTTCACTCTATTTTCCACCTATTTTTAGATGTGCAACAACATTTTTCCTTCAAATTATGCACAGTAGAAAGAATTAAGTTAGGCGTATTAATAAAAAATATTTATCAGTTTTTTCTTTTAATCCCATTGGTGTGGAACATCAGAAATGTTTTACTAGATATGTGAGGCAATGCATTCATAGAATTTTCATGGCTACTTGGCTGCTGTGAAATTCGCAATTAGTAAACAAGGACACAACCTATAGTTACCTTAATTTTCCTTCCAAAATTTCTCTTTGTCTTCTTATTCCTATATCTGGAGAGCTTTTCTCGACGTTCCTCACTGGTGCAGTTGCTGAGAAGGAAAGTCCTCTCCAGGGGAGATTGGCCAACGTTCATGTTGCCGTTACTGAGAGTCTGGTAAAAACAGAGTCAATATTTCACTCATCCCGTACAAATCACAGAAATCTATTGAGGAATCGTTTGGTTTGTGAAAACATTTCTTATTTATGTTCACTGTTTTCAAAATTTTATACTGGAAACATTGAAAATAATTTTATCACTTTTACTATTTCCAATACAAAACTTTGAAAATGGAAAACAAAATAGAAACAGGATAGAAATTTTGTAAATAGAAGTGAAAACAGGAAATAAAAATAGAAAATGTTCTCGCAAACCAAGTTGTTATGGAAAAGGCTGCCAAATTTGTGATATATATATGTTAGTAATCTGATTAAGGTCATGCCATAATTCCTTTTTGGTCATACACCTTAAATCATGAGTTAATGGCAGCTCAATTGATACAGATGAAGCTTTCATTTGTTCAAAACATCACAAGACATTATATGCTTCAATTATTCACAATTTCACAATATATATATATATATATATATATATATATATCAATTTTAATCACAGAATATACGAATGAGTTGAAGTCTGACCTTGATATCTCCTTCGCTAAATGCTCTTCGCATGCCATAAACTTCATTGAAATCTATTCCTGGGAAATCAAGAAAAGCAGGCTTCATTGCAGTTCCATTCATCCAGTCCATTGAACTCAAGCTTCCTGAACTGACACTCTTTGGTAATGTCATGTCAGGAATTGGTTTGTTTTCTTGAATTGGATTCTCATCAACTTTCAGAGCAGGAACCTTGATTTCCATAATATCAGATAGGGATGACTCTATTGCTGTCTTTTCTAAGAGATCCTTTTTGCACTCATAGAATACCTCACTCAGAAGCTGTTCAGTTTGAAGTACATCAATATCTGAAGATTTTAGACCCTGTGAGGAGACATCTTCCGCACAAGATATCATTGAGATGGCTGCTTGCATGGGATCAAGGTCTATGGCTGGTTCTTCAATAATAGGTTCAGGTGCTTTGAACAAATCTCCCTCTAGTAACAACTCATATTCTGAGATTGCAGAAGAAGATTGAACAAAGTCATTCTGCATTAAAGATAAAAAACATCAGTAAAAGCAGTCTTTTATCTTTACAACAAAGAATAATTCATCATAGTAGACAATAATAACATCAGTTAGCATTTTATCTGGTGTTAAATATTTCTATTTTACCTATAACAACATAGATAATAAAAGCCTTGGTTATCTCCATATGTAGTGTTTTTTAACATGATTTACTCCTCTTTTGCCTCCCACTCCTCAAGAAATAGAGTAAATAATTGGTGTTTAATTACATAAAAAACAGATGATCGTACCTTTTATGTTAGTTCTATATTATCCACTAACTAAATATTTTGAGAATTTAATATTTGTTTACTTACTAATGTTAAGAACTTGTTCTAGCATGAGATACCTGAGGCAAAATGATGCCAAAAGTTTTCATGATAAAATTTGTGTGATTCCAGCTAGTAAAATGGTTAAGCCAATGTCCAAATTAAGACTTTCTTAGAATAAGCCAATGGGTATTGTAAATCATCATGATCATTGTCCAACCGAAATACGGTGTATAGCAGAGGTTGCTCCTAAACTGTTTTAGACTTATACCCCATAGAGTTTCAAGTCCAAGGTATGAGTAACACAGTTCTCTGTTTGGGAAGATGGAATTGATTGTTATTATCAGGATAACGTATATTGTAGGTTTAATGATAAAACACTAAAGAAGACAAGGATTTTCAAGCTTTCTATTTCACTTCAAAACAAACACTATATACAACAGCAAAGCACCATATTTGTACAACAAAGCAAAAGCTTTGCATAAATGAAAGGTAGCAATACAGATTCAGCTGAAACTTCACATTGAAAGGAAGAGCTGACTAGTTCAGGTTATTTGAATTTGTATTAGGTTCATGATTGCGAATTCAAAGCCCATGCTTCACCCAAAAAGCTGACTTTGAAAGAGTCCAGGTGTTGATGGCTGAAACATTGAAACTGGAATCATTTAGTCCAGAATGAACTTGATCATAATAACCCAGCTGGAGAATATGGATCACAATTTTCTTTTGTACCAATAGCGAAAATATTGAATCTTTTGTACAGCATAACGTTATCCCAGTCAAAGCAATTTTTGAAGATAGAATTGAAACAATATCAAAATATCTTAAGCCCATGCCCAAGAGGTCATAACTGTTTCAAATATTTCAATGAACAAAAGAATATGAAAACATTCCACTAACACTTTTTATCGTTTATTGTTGGAGAGCAGAAATAGAAGCAAAAGAGGACTACTTTGGCAAGTATATTAATTTTTGGTGCAAGACCAAAACATGAAGAAATTATTAAGTTGAACATTAACCAGTCCTTTTCCTCTAACCTTTTTCCTTACTATAAAGAAAAGGAGAATAAAAGGACTTTTTCCTCTTCAATCAACCTCCCTCAGTGCGGCACAAAAAGACAAGCCCGACTAAGAGTTCACACTTTCACACCAGAAATAAATAAAGAAATGGAAGAAATATTACAGAACACGGAAGTATCAACCAAAACACTTTCCATCTATTTTACTTTTCTTTCTTTTTATCTAACACTTTTCCAGATCCAGGCTAGCTGTTTTCACTTGTGCTATGAGTATATGACTCTATGAGAAAAATAAATACATATTAAATGACAAAAAATCATTTGGTTATGAATTTTCCTTCCCAAACTTTATATTATCAATCAAGTAAATAAACAAACACATACACACTATTTAAGTAAGACACTTTCCAAATTTGGAATGTTATGAATGAAAAATTAAGTTCTAATATGGACAGAAGTTCTAAGAGGCAAATCTTTCAAGTTTTATTTCGCTCCATTTGCTCAGAAGAAAGTATTAATTAGGTACCATTCAGAATACAGAAGAAAGAGCAGAACACATGAAATAAAAGAAAATTTGAAATTTATTCAACATAAGGAAAATCCCATCAACCAAATGCAGATAAACTAAGCACAGAGAGAGGAAGAAGCAGAGCAGTTAAAAGTTAAAAAAAAAAAGTTTAAACAAAGTATAAAAGAAAGTGAAAGTAATAAATAACATAGAAAAAGAAAGGTACCATTGAAGCATTGGACTTCTGGGTCATGCAGTATTCTTCAAGCTGTTGAAGCTCTTGAGAGAAATTCTGCAAATATGGGAAGAGAAGACCTGTCTCTGCAAACATCTTTACAGCAAAGAAACACTCTCTTGAAAAATAAAAGCTTCAATGAGATATAGAAAACACTTCCACACAAGGAAACAAAGTTAAGAAGAGAAACAGACTGAGATAGAGTTGTGTTGTGAGGAAAGAGGTTTGAGCTTTGATGATTTTAAGAGAAGAAAGAAAGAGAATTTATATTATATAAAATTTGGGAAAAGTGATGTAAGAAAATACTAAAATAAAGACAAAAGTAGGAAAAGGACACCATCATTTTTATAATGCAGTGACCCCATGTCACTTGTCATGCTCATTAAAGAAAAAAATAATAATAATATTTTAATAAAAGATAATTTTTTTGTAATATTATATTTGCAAATTGTAGCACAGAATACAGGTGAATTGCACCAAGCCAATACCAGTGGACCTTGGAAGTGTTGGTGGGGTTGGGGCTCAGAAGAGAACAGTGATAATCACTCATCACTCAACATCGATCACTTGTAGTGAGTGCAAACATTGAAGAAGTGTTTATTTATTCATTCATTCATTAATTCACATGTTCATACCCACGCGCTGAGAGGGTGCTTTATTCACATATAAGTCCATCAATTTTGGCTTATTCCAGTTTTTGGCTTTGAGTTATCTTTATTTATTTTATTTTTTTTAAAGTGAGGACCAACCAGTAATATTGATGGTTAAGGTGTCCATAGAGGGCTCCACGTGATAGAAAGAGAGAGAGGGTCATATGGGAAATGGAAAAGGCAAGCGCAGCCATTCAAGTCTCTTTGTTGCTTATAGTAGCATGAACCACTTGCATAGTAGCTCAGCAATGAAGCACCTATAACTATAACACCAAAAATGGACACTTTTTAATAATTATAAATGGATTTTGGTGCTTTGGAATTTGGATTATACTCTCCCTATTTTTTGTTATTTGCATAGATTTTTAAAATTAATATAATATATTGTTATAGTTTGATTAAAACAATTTTACCTATATTTTTTAATTATTTTTATTTATTTATCTAATTTTTATATTTGTAATTATTAAATAAAAATATAGGTAAAAATTATTAAATAAGTTTTAAAAATATAAAATAATAATTTTTTAAAAAAAATATAAAAATTAAAATAACATAATACAAGATATATAAACTAGCTAAAAATTTATAAAATAGCTGAAAACTAAAAATTGATAAATTATCGATTAAATAAAAAATATTTAATAAAACTATTATTAAACTAATTTATAAATATAAAAATATAATTAAATAATAAATTAAAATATAATAAGTATGTTATATTATTTTAAAAAATTATATATTAAAATTTAATTAAATAAAATTTTATTTTTAAAATAAAAAATAATTTTAATTTTTACATAAATAAATTTTAAATAATTTTTAAAGTAATATTTTTATAATTTTAACTTTTTATCAAACAATTTAATATTTTTAATAAAATAAAATAAAAAATATAATAATTAAAATAAATAATATATACTAAAAATAATTTAAAATATATTTTATGATAATATAAAAATAAATCTATCAAAATTTATAATATAATTATAAAAAAATCAAATAATATTAAATTTATTAAAATAAATAATAAATAATAAATTAAATTATAAAATATATTAAAAATAAAAATAAACAAAATATTTTAACTAAGTTAAAAACATAAAAATACTTAAAATAACTTTTCAAAAACACTAATAACAATCTAAAAATATTAATAACTATTAAAATAAACTATTTGATTAAATATAACTAAAATATTCAACAAACTTTTCACCTAATAATTTAAACTTGCACTTAATAATACATTTTCAAACTCACTCAATTTCAATAACCCGTCTCACTTATTCCCTCTTGCTTCACTTATGAAGTGAAATGGAATAAGACAAGACAAGTTAATTTGTCGACAATGAAGTGGATTTAGCATTTCCCATCGTATTCTGTACCAAGTACAAAATGGATTCAAGGTTTCGAAAAACAGAAATGGAGATAAAATAAATTAAGTCAATCTCATTTTTATGTGGTTGGGAAAACCTTTAAAAATCCATCTAAACTTTTTTTTTTTAAAACATAATTGTAGTTATAAGTTTTCAAATAAATTTTCTATTTACTACATTTTGATATTTAAATAATATATAAAAATTTAATAAACAATAAAAATTTAAAAATTAAAATTAAAAATTTTAGATTAAATATAGTTTTAATCTTTTTAAATAAAATTAAATTCAATTTTAACTATCGAAAAAAATTATTAGTTTTATTTTATTATAGATTTTAAAATTTTAAATATAGTCTCTATTATCTCTTAGAATTTTTTGATACAATTAAAAAAATTATGAGTTTTAAATTTAAAATTTTATGTAAACAACTTTAAAATAAACCACCTCTCACCATTAAATTAATTTTAGTGACTTTATTATCCTCTAAAAATGATATAACATACATTTAACTATGTTTTGTTAATAACCATTTTACAGAAATGTACGAAGTGACATTTCTACATTTATGTAATGTCTTTATCATGTGATAACAAGGTTTATTTTTAAAATTTATGAAAACTATGACTAATCAAAAATAGTTTTAGAGGATTAAAACCAAATTTATATTTTATCTATTGTAATTTTAGTAAAATATGTAATTTTAATTTTATTAGTCAGTAATTATTATAACTTAAACATTTAACTATCTTAATAACTTAATTTAAACTTAAATAGTTATAAAAAAATTGAAAGTGTAAGAATAAAATTCTAACTCTAAAAGTTGTGTGTATTTATAATTTGCATAAATGCAATTTTGGTTGTGGGATGACTTTAGCTTTAGGGATGGAATAGGTACATATTCAAACTCAATCACCACTTTTTTAAATTAGCGAATATTCGAATTTAAATTTAAATGATTTTTCCCGTAAAATTGGTTGAAATAGGATCAACTATTTAAATTTAATTACCATTTCTGTTTATTGTGTCTAAAATAATTGATTTTCAATTAATTTTAACTCTTTTTCCCTATTTTCGTAAGTTGGAGGAGCATGAATGTATTGAATTAATAAAAATTAATAAATAAGAAATCAAACGGATTAAAATGTGAAACATGTGCTAAATATTAAAAATACCAAGGTTAAAATTTTAAGCAAGCATACGATAAGTATGTAAGTTATTGGATCAAAGAAGGAAATCTCAATGAATATTTTGCTAAGTTCATTGGTGAAACTTGGAATTGTTCGAATAATCCACACTTTACAAGTAAACTGTTTCTTTTCCAGTTTTCGAATAGGTCAATGGCTTAAGGCAATAATTTTTATAGTGACCCAATATGATACAGAGGAATTTTTTTTCCCATTTCTTCATCTGTCCCATTTTAATAGGCACAGTTTTTGAAAGTTAGCTAAGAAACTTCCTTCTTTCAAAATGTTTTCTTTATAATTTTATTTCCCTTTTTATTTTATTTCTATTTATTTTATTATTCACATATAAGGTGGGTAATGTGTCCAATGCATTTCTAAAAATGTGCAAACTCGCCCTCTATTTTTCAGCGAGTACGCAAGTTGTTAATATTAAAACTAAAAAGTTTTTTTTTATATTAGTAGCTTAGGGTTCAAAGATATCAAAATTGCAACTCAATCCTTCTCATTCTCAAATGCATGTTATCATGGATGACTAGGGCATTTTGATCAAGTTGTATGCTAAGCATCTTGTTGAAGAGTCCTAGAAAGACAAATCTACTTGTGGCCATGCAACCACTTTCTTAATGTTAATGCCCTTCATTTCTACCAAGTCTTGGATGTCCCTCTTCACAAGAATTTTTTATTTTGATTCACTTGCAAACCCAAAGCATTCTTCTATTATGGGTGGTCCTTTACCCATTCGTGCTTCTTCTCCCCTTTTTTTAACAATTCTTTTTCAACATGTAATAAAAGCTAAAGGTTATGTTTATGCATGCTAATTTATTATTGAAAATTAGTCGGTGTTATAATTAATAACATAAGCTATCAACAAAAAGTAATATTTCTACTTGTTAAACAATCTCTAAGGGAGAGACTTCTTTATACCTTTGGATGTTACAGTTGTGTATAACATATTATTTTTTAATTTATATTTCTATTTTTAATCTCTTAGATCACTAAAGTACTATTTTGTTTGAGAAAAATGAAAGAAAAGGAAAGGGAGGAATTAGAATAAAAATTACTTATTTCGTTTAAATATTTAAAAATAAAGTTGAAGGAAAAAAATATGATGATTAAATTTTTTTTCTGAAACTTTTGCCACCTCTTTAATAAATAGATTTTATTTTTTTATACTTTTATTTTTAAACCAAATAATTCATACACTAAAATTTAAATATCATAAAAAAAATTTAAATAATTTATATAAAATATTAAGTATTTAGCTTGTTTAAAAAAAAAACACTAAACATAATATAAACTTATAGAATATCATGACAGTGAATGTAGAGCAATGATAATATTTATACAGATTATATTGATAGTATATAATAATTGATTTATCCAATTTAGTAAGTGTAGGAAGAAATCAATGTAACATCCATAACTTTTAATAATAAAATTTTTAATTTATAAATAGTTTTCAGTAGAAAGTAAAACAAAGATAAAAATAAAAATTTAAAGAAATTAATTTTTTTTAATAAATAATAAAATTATTTCTACATTAGAATGATACGAATAAAAGTATAGATAACTTAAAATAAAGTTAAAAGATATTCTAAAAGTTTAGAATTTATTAATGATGGTTAGAAAGTTATAAGAAAAGATTAGAAATAAAGAGAGAACTATTGAAAATATCCCAAACACCTTTAAAAAGCTCTGTCTTTTATAATGGATAAACTATTTAAAAAAAAAATGGTAAATGATAGAAGAATGATTCGAGAACAAACCAATAAGTATTAGAAACATCGGGAGAACAATTTTGAAACTTTTTGAAAAATATCAGAAAATTATCACAATGCCACTAAAAGGTTAGGAGGTAAGAAAATATGAAAGCAGGGACTTGAAACTTGGATCTTATCCATTGTGCATGAATATAACATGGGGAAAATGAGTGGATGACTCATCCCATTAGTCATCACACCATTAATGACATATAAGACAAAAATATTTATGAGAAAAGATAAAATTAACCATAGTTAAAGTAAATTAACTTTAATAAATTAAAATTAACCATTCTTAAAATAAATTAACCTTGATTAGTGTTAAATTAATATTGAAGGATAATTTCTTATATTTACGTTTTATTTGGAAAACAAAAATTATATATAAATGGACGAAAATGTCCTTAAGTGGAAAATTAATTTTCAAATGTCCTAAAATGGCCGAATTTGCTATAGGCCAAGGAGAAGTTCATTTGCTTCATTATCAACCTTTTAAACACTTGAACAAACTCTTTAAACTTACCCAAAACTCCAACTTCTCTTAAAACACCAAAACATACACTAAACTTGAACTTCCATCTTTAAAGTTGAAGTTATAATAAAACAAATCAACAAAGTCTCACCATCATCCTTGGAAGCATTTTTGTAGACCATAAAGGAGAGGAAAATCAACTTCAGAAGATCCACCAAATCTTTACATAATTATTCAACATGTAGGGTCTTTACCATACACTTTCTCTAAGTTTTTAATTATGTGTTTATGATTTGTTTTTCTTCTCTTTTTGGCGGATCTCTCTCTAAGTTCTATGGATCCACTTTTTTGAGTTTAATGGAGTTAAAAACTGCCCTTTATTGTTAAAAATGAACATAAAAAAGTTTTTAGTGATTTTTGAAAGTAAAAAGAGAATTTTGATGGATTAAAGTACTTCTTGTAACTTTTGGAGCAATTTAATCAGCTAAAATTTCTTAAAAATGATTATAGAAGTTTGGGAAAATTTGATAATTTTTGTGAAAAGTTTTGAGATGCTCAAAGTAAGGGATGGATAGATCTTGGAGTAGATCTAGTGGATCTCCACTTAGTTGTTTTGAAAAATTCTTTCTTTATGATCTTTATGTTAAAAGTCGTAAGCTTGCTTATGTCTCCTATTAAAAGATTTAATCTTGAACTTAGACTTTGGTAAAATTTTAGATTTGGACCCCTGTAATAATAATCCTAAATAATTAAAAAGGTTAAGTTGCAAAAGTTACAAACTTAACTAAAAAATTGGACTTTAAAGCTAGTAAGAGCAAGTGTGTGCTTATGGACTAAAAGTAAGACAGTTAAACTCTCCATGATCATGACCATAGCTATGGATTAATGCTAAATCTTGATGGAGCCGAAAGTAATTGATGTAAAAAATGCTAAAATTTATGACACAAAGGTCAAGTGATAAGAAATTGAGGAAAAAGATCTTGCTTGGACAAAGAGTGGATTTAGCCACTCTCCATTAATTAAGAGGATTTGAGTTTAAAATTTTGATAAAGATCTAATGAGGAGTCTAACCATGTAGAATAAAAGAATTATAAGTTTAAAAAAGACTTGGTAATGGTTTGGGTAACCATTCAACCATACATAGGTGAAACTAAGTTAAAATCTTGTTATGACTTAAAAATAAACCCAAATATGCATAAAATGGTGATTAGAAATCAATTATGGAGTTATAGGAGTGTGATGGACCATTCGACCATGCCTACTAAGTAAGAAAGAAAAGTCTTAAATTCTCTAAGTTGATTTAGTTTAATAGCCTAAGTCTTAATTAGTACAAACCATCTTGATGTAAGAAAAAATGAACCATAATGCTTTAAGGGGATACGGAGTAGGTTCGGCCAACCATGACATAATTGTGTAAAGTATGTTAATTTGGATGCTTAAAAAATTTAAGTAGAACATGAGTAAGAAGCTTTGATTTATAAGTAAGGAGGTAAATAAGTAAACCAATTAATTACTCAAAGTTGATTAGTAAAGTTATTAGTAAAAAGAACATAAAATTTACAACACTCAAACTTGAAATAAGAAAGTTGTGCATAAAACATTCAAATTGATGAACACAAAGAACAAATATCTAAATTGGCCAGTTGGCCAACTAATTTAGGATTTCATCATTCCATAATCTTACATTAAAAGTATTTAGAGAAACTTAATATTTCAGAAAATTAAAGGTTGAGAGGTAACTTAGAAGGATGAGTGGACTAAGTTCCCATGAGAGATTTCTCATAAAACTTAAGGAATAAAGTAGGATGGAAAAATTCTTGGAGGAAGGTTGCATATTGCTTAACAAATTTATATCAAGATAATTAAGAAATTTTGATTAAGAGGTAGACTTCTAATTAAAATAATTAATTTTTTATGTTGCATCTTAAGTACATAAATATGTGTGTAAAATATATGAAATATACTCTTGTTTGTTTAGAAAAATGATGTGCCATATGATGTTCATGTGTGGATGATAAATTTGATGTGCCATATGATGTTCATCTGTGAATGATAAATTTGAATGTAGTTTGGATTAGGCTATATATTCATGGCATGTTGGTTGGATTGTTTGAGTATGCATGTTATTTGGAAGCTTTAAAAAGGAACCTAATTAACTAAAGGATCACTAAAGAAAAAAGTTTATGTGGAAAGTTAATACTACTCTTAATGTGCCTTGTGCACATTCAGAAGGCAAAATGGTCCTTCTAAGGTGGAGAAAAAAAGGTTCTTCAAAAATCCTTTTATTATGAAACGTCATGTCCTAAAAATAAAAGGTAGAGTAGTAGAGCCAGTGAAAAGATATTGTTTGACTAAAATGTACGATATGCTTATTTTATATATTATTATTAAGAGAGTGATAGAGAAATAAGAAGAATTATGATTATGGCAAGAATGAAATGATAGTTAAATATTATCTGTGATATGATGTAATATGATCTCAAGAGTATGTAAAATGCAGGAAATCCAGAATAAGTAACTTGCATTCTTATGATAGAAGTTAGTTCCTACATTTGTAAAAAAAAAATCTACTTCAGCTAAAGATTTTCTAAAATTAAAAGTGAACCTGTATGCATGTCATGTTTCTTACTAAACTAGAGTGGCTGAGTTGAAAATGTTAGCACCAACTCTAGGGTAGAATCCTATTGAAAAACTTAGTTTCTCATCTCTCTCCCACCATTTTCTTTGCATACAATGGAGATATCTTTCAAGACAACAATAGTATCCATCGAGCTTAATAATGTTAACTAGTTTGCTAATGCCCATGGGTTAGTCATCATAGTTCAAGCCAATGTGAAAGTCTATTTTTCTTTCGGTCATCTTTTTGTGTTTGAGGTGTTAAGCCTAAACTTTTCTACAATTGGCTTCACCATACCTTTGGAGGTCTTTCATCCTAATGTGACTTTTCCTCCACCATTGGGTTATCAGGTGCCCCCAGCAGCACACGTGGAAGTCTCCTCTCCTTTCAAAGGAGAGAGTGATCTGCAGATGCCCTCACATTACTACAGTCCCTCTCACGTGTGGTTGTCATAGGGTAGCTCTTTTTTTCCCCAGCCCGAACCCACTCTAGGCTTTTTAGGAGATGAGAGATGGAGTCTATTATATCTTGGAGGAGAGCCTATGGTTAGAGTGTCGTGGCCTTTACTTTTGAAACGTCATTCAAACTTGCAAAAATTGAAGTTTTTGTCTCATTCGATAATGTACATTTTTGTATGATAGTCAAGGATGACTGTAATATAAATAAGGAATATGTAGAAATTGTAATATAATGTATATGTTGTAAATAATTATGTATTTTGTATGATAGTAGTAGTTATGTGTAATAGTAGGTAGTGTATGACATATTTGTGTAATAGTATGTAATGTGTAAAATATTTGTAAATATATGTATGAGATGTATGAAAGAGAACTAATATTCTAGTACTAACATTTAAACTTAAGAAGATATAACATGTAATAATGATTAAGAATTGTGTAAATAATACAAAGCAAGTTTTTTATACATTATTCTATTATATATCAAGTAATCAAAGTTAAAATGTAAGTGACAACACTCGATCGTTTTCTACCATGACAATTGCTATAACGAAACTTGCATTTTTAGTTGTGTTTTAAATAAAGAAAAAAAGTTACCCTATTTTCACTATCAGTAATTCTAAAAAGGATTCTACATCATAAAGTAACAATTTGATAATAAAACTATAAATATGACTTAAATGTAAAATGAGCTTCATTTTTAGAATCTTACAATCAAAACAATAAAAAGTTAGCTTTTCTAAAACTTCATAAGTTTTCCTTTTCAAGAAAAAATACTTCTTTAAATAATTTTTTTTAGAAATATAATATGTTTAGTTAATTTCTTACAAAGTGCACATATGATTTAAAATTATATTCAAATGGTCTTGTCATGTCATAACTTTATTTCATTATGAAACAAAAATAAATGTGGATATTATGAAAATACATTTGAACCATTTCCATAAACTTTAATTTGAATGAATATTATTATTTATATTTTTATGTAACTTAGAATGTTGGTAATAAAGATAAATATTTTATATGATGATCATGATTTTCGATTATAAGATTTTTATTTAATATATTAATATTTAAAAATTAATTAATAGATAAAATGATAGCATAGTTATTTTTATTTAAGTGTATTGATTTGATAAAAAAGAATGATGTGATACAAGATAAAAAACAACTTAATTACTATTTTTATAATAAAATATAAGTTAAAATTATTAATAATAATTAAAAATATTTTATCAATAATATTATTTTTTTTCATCTTAAAGAGTTTATATTGGTAATTTACCAATCTTTTTCTCTTTTAATTGATTACTTATTTCGTGACTCAGTATAAGGATATTTGACATATTTTAGTTATTTTATTTTTAAATATCTTATTTTGTTAATATGTTTTGTATATAAATATCTTTGCTTATTTAGGTAAATGTGATAAGATTTTATCTTAGAGTTTAATTAAATATTTATATTTTTTTTATTTTAATCATTTACATATAAGTTTATCAATATTTATATTTTTATTAGTATTGTTTTATTCTTAATATCTTATTGATTTATCTTTATAAAATGAAATATAATTAGGAAATAATTACTACCTATTTATTAATAATTTTATTTATTTTTTAATTTTTTTAAAAATAATAACACAAGTAAGGAATTCAAAATAGAGTAAAAATTAGGCTAAAAAAAGGGTAAAAAGAGTAGGAAAGAGATAAAAGTGTGATAAAAAGATAAATTTGATCTTGGAAGAAGCCAACATGCCAGTGCTTAAACACAACATGTCCGTGCATCAATATCAACTTTTTCGAATTGGCTGTACAAACTTGAGCACAACCATGTTGTATACAAGATGATCATGGCGAACCTTGGCATGACCTTGTAATGTCTCTAGAATTACAACACGACCATGTAGACCTGAGCATGATTATGCTGGTGCTGTAGCCCAAATAATAAACCAGAGAGAAGTCTAGCTTGTGATAAGACAAAAAAAAATTATAAAAGGGAGGTAAAGACTTGGAGGAAATAGAGCCAAAAACATTCTACAACCATCCTACACTCATCTCCTATCCTTCTTCTAAACTTTGATCTTTATAGGTAGAAGATACTTTATAGTACAAGTTTTAGCATCCAATTGTTGGCCCAACTTGCATATGGTTCTTTTATTATAGTTTTTTATATTAGGATTATGAATTCTTTTATGAGGTTAGAATTTTATTATTTATCTTTTATCCTTATGTTTAATTAGTCCACTTGTCATGGAGAATTGTTGAAATTTATGAGATAACCAATTAATTTTTTTTTCCTCTTTTATGAATGCATATGTTTTCTATTCAATTGTGTTTGCCTTATTATGTTTTATTACTTGATAAGAATTGACCACTTGATATGATTCACCCTACGTGAATGGATCAGAATACGGAAACGATAATAGAACGTCTTGAGAATTAGGATAAGATAAGGTAAGGTAAGATTAGGATAAGATAAGATAAGATAAGATAGGATAAGGTAAGATGAGATAAGATAAGATAAGATAGGATAAGATGTGATAAGATAGATAAGGTAAGATAAGGTGAGATAAGATAAAGGAACCCGACACAAACCGCGACCTGCCGGAGAGCATCAAAGTTATCAAGAGGAACGTGACCCTTACCGTGACCTGCTGGAAGAACCAACATTATCAAATATATTTCTTTGCCCAAGAACCAAGGGAATCAACTCACACAGAGATGAAAAAACTCTCAAAGAGAAAATATAATTATTCCTCAAAATCTGTCTTTTTACTGAATCTCTAACTCCTATTATATAGCTAACTTAATCTAGTAAAAAGATAAAAAATTAGAAATCCTAATTAGATTGCAATTTGAAGTGCAACCAATTTAAAACAAAATAACTTCTAGATATATATCAAATCCTAATGTAATTTATAGCAAATCATAAACTTTATCACTTAAGATCTTCAATGATATGATTACATAAGTTAACCCATGTTGGAATTGGACTTGGATCCACGTAGTCTTTTTCTTAAACTTCCTTGATGATACCTTCAAGTGTTTGTTCCATATGTTTGGTCCTATTTCTCGTCATAGGACATTCGATTCCTTGTAGATAATCTCTTAAATGATCTCTTTTGCTTATCGTGGTACCCTCGTTCACATCACCACTCTTATTAATTTCTAAGTTGATTAGGGAATATGCGATCGAATTATTACTTACTTAACATAACTATAAGGTAAATTGAATCTAGGTTTTTGAGGATTAATCATAATCCTTGATTTTAATCAGTTATTAAATTAACAAACTCAAATGTTCTTTATATTTTTCTTATTTATTTATCTTACATGATTATGGAAGATGATAGCTTAAGGGGAGAAATAATACTATTGCATGATCATTGGATAGTAGTAAAGTCAAAGGGATGCCAAGATCTCATGCTCTTCTATAGTGAAATTCATACTTGTGATTTCTTTTTTGCCTTAATATTTTCTTTTATTATTTTTATATTTTATTTCTATTTTAAAATATCACTTAAAACAAAAAAAATTATTAAACTCAAAAGTTAAGATTCATTCAATCTTTTTCACATTGAAATAGTCTCTATTAGACTATACTAGGGATCTCAAACACTCATTTTCTAACATTGATAAATATACTTACTTGTGGGTAAAACTTAACACATAATTTTGCAACAATAAGTTTTTGGTGTCATTGTTAGGGATTCTTTACCAACGACCTTATAAAGATTGAATCTTGGTTGCTTGAGACATATACATATTTTAATTGAAAAAAAAATTGTACTTAAAAATAAATTATATTATTCTTGCATAGTCTTTCTATTTGTTTATGCTAACTTATTTTTGAGCTTCTAACTCGCAATTTGATCTTAAATTAGAAAGAAAAGGTTCAGATGAAAAACTAAATTAGAAAGGTAGTAATGCAAAGTCGAAGAACATTGTTGGACTATAACCAAATGACAAAGGCTTAAGAAGTAATATAGTGATTCCATCACTTGATGAAGTCCCTAACTTTTAGTGGCCCACACCCATTAACATGATCTAGACTTCATTTCAATTTGGATGAACAGCCTCAAAGGATCCACAAATTCATATAATTTTTTTTTAAGACTGACTAATACCATAAAAATCAATGGCATTACTCAAGATATTATCATACTACAATTGTTCCCTTTTCCTAGCATCGAAAGGGTAAATGACTAGTTAAACTCTATAATAGAGGCATCCTTTGCTACCTAGAATAATTTGCAGCATCATATTTTGATGTAATACTTTCCACCATTAATGCAGTCTAAGATCTTAAATGAGATTGCTAGCTTTTATTAGTATGAGAACGAGTCCTTATATGAAGCTTGTGAGAGATTTTAGAATCTCCTTCGGAGGTGTTCATATCATGGGTACTAAGTGTCCCACCTTGCTCATATTTTCTACAACAACCTTTGCCAAAATATCTATGGTTGATGCAACTTGTGGCAAAGACATTCCACCTAGACTCCTTAAGGATACATGGAGAATTATATAGGTTTGGCTACTAATAACAACCAATGGTGATCTACTGACAAATAAGCAAAAGAGAAAGACCACTAGTCTACTAGAATGTACCAAGTTTATTAGAATACTTTATCAGTTGGATGATTGGAGGCTCTTAACAAAAAGATGGAAGCACTCATGCAAGCATATGTTTAACTTACTCCTCTTGTCCAAACTCTTGTTGCCCTTACACTTGTTCCTTTTAAATTTTATGACTCTATAAACCATGATGATAGATGCATAGTAGAAGCTCATATGGCTTAACAGAATCAGAATGAAGAGACCAAAAACTTAGGGAATACCTATAATCCTACCATGAAGAATCATCCTAATCTCTAATGGGGAGGATGTCAAGGTAATAATCAAATAGGTAATAATTAAAATGTCTATAGGTATTTTCACATGCAGAATTAAAAGGGTCATAGGCGAGAAAGGAAGGAACCATCCTTTATTCACAAGTCTAGAATAGAGTGGCACGAGTTTACAATATAGAGAACAAGATATCCCCATTTTAGAGTATGAAGAATCAATTGGGAAAAATCATTAGCCTTATAACAGTGGACATTTAGGATATTACCCAACTTGATGTAGAGGTCCTAGCTACAAAGAATCCCAACAAGCAGAGTTGCCACTGGGCCTATTGGACCTCACACCATTAAGCCTACTGAGCCTTACATATTAGAATAAGACTTAACTCATTTTCTTGTATGATTAGAACCTAGAGGACCCAATATGTATAGGATCTGAGCCCAATGTTCTTGTATTTTATCTTATGATTTTTGGGGCTATTCTAACTCAATTTGATGCTGAATTAAGGATTGAAGAAGGTACCATTATTGGGCTCAAATACAAGCCTGATTTGGATTCAAAAGCTACCCCCATTTTCCCTCCATTTTGTACCTCATCCATGCCTATATAAAGGCACCATTTAGTGTAAATTAAACACTTTTTAGTCGTTTGTGAGAATCACACTTTGATTTTAGAGAGAATTCTCTTGCTTTTATTCCTTAAAAACTTATCTTAAGGTTGAAGAACCTTCTTATCCATGGAAGCTTCCATAGTGGCAGAGAAGAGAGACCGATCCTCCACAAGAGGTGACACCTCCAAGCATGCCTTTGAAGATTAAGATTCATCACCACTCCTTCCATCTTATTCTACCTTCATTGTCTAGAATCATTTACTTCTTCAACATCTGCATCAATTGGTATCAAATTTCCAGCAATAGAGATGAGATTCAATCCACAATCGTTTTTTAATTTTGTTCTTAAATTGTTCTTTTGAGTTCATCTTCTATTTCATTTTATTTCTTCTTTTTGATCGGTCAAACAATATATAATTTCTATTATTCTTATTGTGTTGAATTTTCATATGTTCCTAGTTTCTAAATTGTCCTTGTTTGTTTAATTTGGCTAACAAAGAATCCTCAATTGTCTAATTACTTAAGTATGTGTATCTTGACGCCAAAACACACTTACCTTGAGTAAATTAAGAATAACTTGATCAAATATGATCCAATCCATGTTCAATTTGTTTTGGTTTGCATGATCTGATCTCTATCCTTCAAGTAATTGGTGTGAATTTTGCAAATCCTCAAAAATAGTTGAAAATTAATTTAGAAATTTGAAAATCTTGGTGCCAAATATGATGGGTTCTTGAGTAAGTTACTTGATCTGAATCTCATAGCCTTGTTTAGGCCTAATTTCGGAATGTTTGATTATTCTAATTACTTTTAATCTATTTCGATTGTATTTTTTGCCTCTTGCAAAAATTTGTAAGAGTTTCATAATCTTGTGCATGAATACGTAATGCTAGCTAAGCTTAAATCATGCATGATTTGCTATTAAGACTAGGTGATTAAGTGTGTGCTTAATTAAACTTGTAAGTATCATTAAAAGAAACTTAATCTACCTCTATACCTTTTATGACCTGAGTTATACTTGGAGGTATTGGAGTTAGATTACCACTCTATACCAAGGATGAGTGGAAATGCACTAGATTGAATATATGGACTTAGGACCTTAAACAAAAGCCTATGCAAGGATCCCTTGAGGACTATTGAACTCTGAACTTGGACCAAGAATTGAACAAAAGAACTTAAGAAAAAGTAAAAACAAAATGAAGAAAAACAAAACCAAAAGTAAAAGAGTAAAAGAAGAAAAAGAAAGTAAAAACAACAACATATAGAAAAAGGAAATACATAAAGGTCCATTTTTCTTAAGTGTGGCATGTTTGATTATTCATGATTCATGTTAGCCATAGGCCCTATGAATTTTAGGTATTAATTGCTTAGTTTGTGCATACACTCTTTGCTTGGCCAAATAATATTTTCTTTTTGGCATAAGCAGTGCATGCTTCTTTTAAAGTTTGTAGAAATTTCCTTTTGTATGCTTACTTTCTTTGTATCCCTTAATTTAGTTTGTATAATTTATTTAGCTTCTAAGTCTTATCTTGATTCAGACCTCTTTAGTATGCTTTTCTTGTATTAATCATTTCTTGATTGTCTTTAATTTTTCTTTAGTTTTGTCACTTACAACATACACCTGCATAAACATTTCTTCACCACCTATGAAGCACCTAGGCTTAAGCTGCGTTTGTCTTTGATATAAATCATGGATTAAAGGGGTTGTTTCTTTGTGAGCGAATTGGTGTGAGGAGGTTGCTTATGTGTTGTGAGATCACTAGAGGGGAAAAGTGTAAACACTTGGTAAGGTGTGTGTTAATTTTGGCATATTTCTATAATACTAATCAAGTGAGGGAAACAAGTGCTTATATTTGTTTTCAAGGTTTTTTAGGTACTTTGGAGGAGGAAAAGCACAAGGAAAAGTGACCAAACAATCTCAAGAGCTTAGAATTAGGAGGTTTGGATTTGGGGTGGCTGAATTGAAGACCAGTGTAGCATTTTGGCATTCAATTTTATTGGTTCTAATTTTTGGCTTGAAAATTTTGTTTTAGGAACCAATTGAGTTTTAATCCTAGTGATTTGTAATATTATTTCATATTGGTTTAATTCAGATTTCCCTTGTAATTTGTGTGTAAAAAGGACTTTGGACTGAGAAAGAGTTGATTATGATAAGAAAGGTAACATGTTGAAGCTATCCATAAGGATCACTTTCCCTTTCCTTTTATTGATCAAATGTTAGAAAAATTGTATGGTCGTGAATTGTATTCTTGTTTGGATGATTATTTATGGCTATATGAAAATACTTGTGGCTCTTGAAGATCAATAGAAAAATACTTGCCCTTTTGGTACTTTTGAATATAGGAGAATGTCTTTTGACTTATGTAATTCCCTTCCTAATTTTCAAAGATATATGATGTTTATCTTGTCCAACTCATTAAAGGTTGTTTGGAAACATTGATGGATGAATTTTCTGTTTATGGATCCCTTTTTGATAGATGTTTGCAAAATTTAGAGTAGGGTTTGATTAGATGTAGAATAACTAATTTGGTTCTTAACTATAAAAGGTGCTAATTCATGATAAGTGAATGTACATGTTGGGACACAAGATCTGTAACAGGGGAATTGAGGTTGATCGAGCAAAGGTTGAGATAATATCTAAATTGTCCCCTCCTAATAATGTTAGATTTGTTAGAAGTTATCTTAGACATGTAGGTTCTTAAAAAAGGTTCATAATAGATTTTTATAAAATTATAAAACCTATTTTTGATCTATTAGCGAAAGAATCCTTCTTTGATTTTAATGATACATGTCTTTGTGCTTTTAAAACTCTTAATGCAAAACTTATTGATGCCTTTATTGTAACTTCTTGTGATTGGTTTTTACTGTTTAAGTTAATGTTTGATGATAGAGATTTAGCTATAATAGCCATTTTGGGATAAATAAAGGAGAAGATGTTTCATGCCATCCATTATGCCAGCAAGATCATAGATAAGGTCCCAAGGGACTACACTTCTACAAAGAAAGGGTTGTTAGCAGTAGTATTTTATTTTAATAAGTTTAGGTCATATTTGATTATGTTTAAAGTAGTTGTCTACATTGACCACTCTACTATGAAGTATCTACTCTCTAAACAGGATGTAAAATTTAGGTTGATCAGAAGGATACTCCTTCTTTAGGAGTTTGATTTAGAATTAAGGATAAGAAAGAGATAGAAAACTTGGATCATATTACTATCTATATTAGATCACATTATAGAACTACTTTCCACTAAAGTAATCAAGGACATCTTCTCGGATGAACACACATTTTTTGTTTCACATTTCCCCTGGTATGCAAATTTGGTTAACTACCCATCAAGTAACATTCTTTCTCTGGATCTTTCATATGCACAACATAATAAATTCCTTTATGATGTTAAACATTATTTACGAAAAAAAACTTTGCTTGTTTAAAATGTATAAGGATAAGGTAATTACAAAATATGCGTTTGAGAAGGAAACTCATGCTATCTTGACTTATTGTCACTCAAGAGAGGTTGGAGGAAATTTTGACTCTAATAGAACTACTCAAAAGGTTTTACAATGCGATTTCTTTTGATCCATTCTTTTTAAAGATGCTTTTAACTTCGTAAAATCCTATGATCAATGTTAAAGGAATGACAATGTTTTAAGAAAGCATGACATGCCCTTAAATATCATTTTTGTATGTGAAATATTTGTTGAATGGGACATAGATTTTATGAGATCCTTTTCTAAATGTCTAAATAATGTATATATTCTAGTTGTAGTTGACTATATCTCCAGTGTCCAAATAGGTTAAGGTTGTGGAATTGCCCACTAATGCTATTAGGGGAGTGACTTGATTTATTAAAAAATATTTTTACAAGATTTGAAACTTCCAGAACAATCATTAGTGGTGATGACACCTATATTATTAATAGGAATTTTGAAAAGGTTTTGAAATAATATGATGTCACCTATAAGGTTTCTACTCCCTATCACTTATAAACTAGTGGTAAGATAAATATTTTTAATAGGGAGTTGAAAAATAATTCTAGAAAAGACTATTATAAAAATATAAGAAAGAGTGGACATTCATGTTAGATGATGCCTTATGGGCATATAGGATTGCATATAAGACTTCTATTGACATGTCCCTTAATAGATTAATTTTGGTAAAGTTATCCATCTCTCTGTTGAGTTGAAACATAAGGACTATTGAGCCATGGAGTTTCTTAACCTTGATTTGCAATATGAAGGGAAAATTTCCTCTCTCAACTCAATAAGTTGGATGAAGCTCAGATGAAGGCTTATAAGAACTCAAAGATTTACGAGTAAAGAAGAAAAAGATGACATGAAAAAAATATTTTGAAGCATGGATTTAAAGTAGGTAAGAAAGTATTAGTCTATAACTCACACCTTGATTTGTTTGTAGGAAACAAAGTCTAATTAGAGTGACCCTTATAAGATGTATAAAGTGTTTCCTTATGCAGTGCTAGAGCTCATTAAAGAGAATGAGAAAACTTTCTAGATATGGAAAAAAGGTCAAACATTATGAGGAAGGTGTATTTGAAGAGAACATTTTTTCGTTGTTGGAGAAGCTTAGGGTCACCACTTATGGTTCTACCCATAGCTGAGTAAATAAGCTATAGCCTGACCCGTTTAAGTTGATTTGTTTAAGCCCACTATAAATAGGGGGCCAAGTTGGCATCAAAATAAATGGGTTAGAAAACTAACGGTTCATGTTCAACCCACTTTGACCCGTAGGTTAACGGGTTAGCCCATTTAACTTTTTTAATTATTAAAATAGTTAAAAATATTTATATAAAATAAAAAAAATATAAAAAAAAATTATTTTTGAAAAAAGAGAAATTGACCTGGGAGCTAGTCCATTAACCTGCAAGCTCCACAGGTTAAATGGATTGTTTCAAAAAAGCTTATATTTGAATGGGCCAATAATTTTATTGGTCTAAATCCACCTAACTTGGGGGTTTGTGGGTTAGTTGATGGACTTTGGCCTATATACCTAGTCCTTAGTTCTTCCTAGCCATTAGGTACAAGTACATCAAGCTTGTGACAATAAACAAATGCTTCTAGGAGGAAACCTATATCCTCTGTAATGTCTTATCTGTGTTTTTAATTAGTGTATGTGTACATTATTGGAATAAAATAAAAAAAAATATATATTAAGGTAGTGCATTAACACATTTGTGTCCTTGTCTACATGTCCATGTAAGAACAAAAGTGTTTGTTATAAGCTTGTGCCCAACTTAGCATGGTTGTTCCATGTGCAAAGCACAACTTTGCCATACCTAGCATGACCATGTTAGAAAATGCAACTCCAACACAAGATAATGCCACAATAATCATGATCATCCTTAATATATGTCATGACCATGCAATATTTTGGCATGGTCATGTACATTTATATAATATGATTGATCATGACCATGCTCCATGAGTATATGGGTTTGGAACCTTTCTTTTTTATGGTATTTTGATTTAGCACATTTATGAACCTTGTTTGTATTATCATGTCAATTCGATATTCTTAATTGCCCAAAATTAACCCTTTTCTATGAAAAATGCCTTCCCGTGCCCTAAAGAGAGGACCCAGTCTACCAATGGAAAATAAGGATGGACCTTTGCAATGTCTGATATACACCATTCAGACATATGGAGTCTCTGACATGCATGCACAATTAGAGAAGCTACTTAACTTCTCCTTCATCTCTACTAGGAGTTTGGAGATGAAATTGTTGTAGCATCTTGGTGTAAAGGGGCAAGGCATGGAATGGGTTGTTGCCATCTTCGTCATAGAACCATCATATAGAGATCCAACATTTGAATTCTTAGCTAGCTTCCTCTGTTAGTATCACTTTGATAAATGATATGTCAACGTACATGATTGGGGTCTGGGAAAGAAATTGGTGGGAAAGGGTGAGAAACTAAGTTTCTCAATAGGATTCTACTTTAATTATAGTGTTAACATTTTTAACCTAACCACTTCAATGTATTAAGAAACATGACATGCATACAAGTTCACTAATAACTTTTAGAAAATCCTTAGCTGAAGTGGATTTCTTTTTTATAATTGTAGAAACTAAGTTCTATCATAAGTGTACAAGTTACTTATTCTAAATTTCATGCATCTTACATATTCTTGAGATCAAATGTATTATATCCACAAATATCATTTGAATATCATTTTATTCATGTCTTAATCATAATTCTTCTCAGTTCTCCATCACTCTCTTAGTGATAATCTATATCATAGGCATATCATACATTTTAGTCAAACAATATCTTTTCATTGGTTCTACTACTCTATCTTTTATTCTTAGGACATGAACTCATTCCTTGATAGTTGTCACCATCATAATCATTGAGACCTAGCACTTTATAATAGAAGGACTTTTTGGAGAACCATTTTGTCACCATCTTAGAAGGACCCTTTTTCCTTTTGAATGTGCATAAGGAACATTAAGAGTAGGATGAACTTTTCACATAAGTTCTTTGTTTAATGATCTCATTAATTAGATTCCTTTTTAAATCTTTCAGATAACATGCATGCTCAAATAATCCAACCAATATGCCATGCTTATATAGTTTTTAATCCATTCAAGCTTCACGTTTATCATCCACACATGAGCATCATATAACACTCCACTTTGTTAAATAAATCAAGAGTATATTTCATATAACTTACATACATATTTATGTACTCAATAAACAACATAATAAGTTAGCATAATTATTTTAATTAGAAATCTACCTCTTAATAAAATTTTTTTAATTATGCTTGATATAAATTTCTTGGATAGCATGCAACATTTCTCCAAGAATTTGTCCATCATGCTTTATTCCTCAAGTTTTATGAGAAATATCTCAGGAACTTAATCCACTCATCCTTCTAATTTATCTCTCAACCTTTCTTTTTCTCAAAGGTTAAGTTTCTCTTAATATTTTTAATGTAAGTTCATGAAATGGTGGAAGTTTAGATTAGTTGGTTGAATGACCTATTTAGGTTAATCTTCTGTGTTAGAAGTTTTATGCCTTCTTGACCATTAACTTCACTAATAAAGTTTTAGGCACTAATTGGTTTACTTGTTTAATTTGTTGCTCATAAATTCAATGCTTCTTACTCATATTCTATTTAAATATCCTTAAGAACCCCATTTAACTTGTTTTATACATTTAATCTACAGTTGAGTGACTTGATTCCTTAAGCCCCTAAAACATTATGGTTCATTTTCTTAATATTTAAAAGATGATTATACTAGTTAAAACTTAAGCTAATAGATTACACCAACTTAGAAATTTTTAATACTTTTCCTTCTTAATTACTAGGTATGGCTGAATGGCCCTTTAAACTTCCACAACCCCATAGTTGATTTTTAATTATCACCTCATGGATGGTTGAGTTCATTTTGAAGTCTTAATAACATTTTATCTTACTTTCACTAGTTTTCCCTAAGTATGATTGAATGGTTACCTAAACCATCACCAAGTATTTCTCAAACTTTTAATTCTTTTCTTATATATGGTTAGGCTCCTTATTACACCTTAATCAAAATTTCAAACTCAATTCTCCTTAATTAATTTAGGGTGGCTGAATCTACATCCTTGACCAAGCAAGGATGATTTTCTCAATTTCTGCTCACTTGTCCTTTCTATCATAAATTTTAGCACTTGTTGCATCATTTACTTTTGGGTCCATCAAGGGTTGTCCTTGCTTCATAATTTTAGTCATGATCATGGTGTGTTTGAATTGTCTTGTTCAACTTTTTAGTTGATAAGTTCACCCTTACTCTTACTAGCTTTAAGATCCCATTTTGGAGTTAAGTTTGTAACTTTTGGTACTTAATTTTTTATTCTTTTAGGATTATTATCACATGGGTCCAAATCTATACTTTTATTAAAGTCTAAGTTCAAGATTAAATTTTTTAAGAAAGAATTTTTTAAGATATTCAAGTGGAGATCCACTAGATCTAATCCAAGTTCCATCCATACCTTACTTTTAGCATCTCAAAGCACTTAAAAAAAATTCTTAAATCTACCCAAAGATCTAAAACTTATTTTTAAGAAATTTTAACCGATTTTAAATTGTTCCAAATGTTGCAAGAAGCATTTTAATTTATCAAAGTTTTGTTTTACTTCCATAACTCATGAAAAACTTGGTATACTTATTTTTAACAACTAAGGACAATTTTGAACTCCATCAAGCTCAAGTAAGTGGGATCCATAGAATTTAGAGAAAGATCCACAAAAAAAAATAAGGAAAACAAGTCATATCACATAATTGAAAGCTTAGAAAAAATGTATGGTAAAAACTCTACTTGTTGAAAACTTATATAAGGATTTAATGAGTCTTTTGAAGTTGATTCCCCTCTTCTTTGTGGTCCAAACAAAAAATTCTAAGGATGGTGGGGGGCTTTGTTTGTTTGACTTGTTATAACTTAAACTTTAAAGATGGAAGTTCAAATTTAGTGTAGGTTTATGTGTTTTAAGAGAACTTGAAGTTTTGGGTGAGTTTAGAAAGTTTACTCAAGTGTTTAGAAGTATGTTATTGAAGCAAATAAGCTTTCCATTAGCCTATAGAAAATTTGGCCACTTAGGGACACTTGGGAATTAAATTCCCACTTAAGGCTAGTTTGGTCCATTTACATGTAGTTTCCATTTTCAAAATTTAATGTAAATGCAAGTAATTATCCTTTAGTAAAGTTTAATTTAACACTAATCAGGGTTAATTCATTTTAATTATGGTTAATTTTAATTAATCAAGATTACTTTGATTTAACCATGATTAATTTTATCTCTTCACATAAGTGTCTTTGTCTTACATGCCATAATGGTTTTGATGACTTATGGGATGAGTCATCCTCTTATTTTACACATGGGAATTTTGTGCCTGAGGATGAACTTCAAGTCTTGGGCCTCTCCTTCGCAGTTTTTGGCCCTCCCCGCCTTTTCAGGAGCATTTTGGTAATTTTTTTAGAATTATTTAGAAAGTTCCCAAATTGCTTTCCTGATATTTCTAACACTTATTAGTTCATTTTCAAATCATTCATATTTTATTTACTATGTTTCTGGGAACAATTTATCTCTTATAGGAGACAAAACTCTCTAAGGGTGTTTCAAGTGTTTTTGGTGACGTTTTCGTTCTTTTTTTGCTTCTAATCTTTCCTTGTAAATTTTTAACTGTCATTGATGGATTCCAAACCTTATAATATATTTTAACCTTTATTTTGAGTTACCTGCACATTTATTTGTGTCATCTTAGTACCATGGCATTTTTTTCATTTGTTAAAACTTTCTAATTTCTCTAAGCTTTTGTTCTTATCTCTGCTTTGGTTCTTGCTACAAAACATTTGTAACTTAGTCTATCGTTAGAAATATGGGTGTTACATTACTCCCACCATTTTAAAAGAATTTTGTCCTCAAAGTTCATTACTTGTAAATAATTATGGATAAACTCTCCTCATGTCTGCTTCTAACTCCCAAGTCTGCTTCTCTATATTCCTTCTCCATAGACCAATCATACTAGGGATACTGTCTTGCTCCTCAGGTGTTTTTCTTTTTCCTATCTACTTTTTTACCGTGTAAAACTTATTGTTAAGTCTTCCTTTAATTCTCCATTCCATTACAACTACTCCTAGAAATTGTGGGTGTTATAATTTACTTTATCTTTACTGTATTCTTATTTCTTGGCTATTTGCTTGAGGGTAATGTTTAAGCATGAGGTGGTTAATAAACCACCATTCTTTTAATTTATTTGTAGGAAATTAGATATAATTATGAGAGAATTACTTTTTATTTATTAGTAATTTTACCTAATTTTCCTTAATTCTTTCGCGATTGGTAACATAAGCCGATAATAAAAAATAGAGCATAAATTAAGCTAAAAATGGGTGACAAAGAGTAGAAAATAGGCAAAGGTTTGATAAAAAAAAAGATAAATTTAACCTTGAAGGAAGCTAGCACGCTTGTGCTGGAACATAGAGAGAAGCCTAGCTCATGAAAATCGCAAAAATAATTATAAAAGGAAGAAAAATACTTGGAGGAAATGGAGCCCAAAACATCCTACAACCACCTTATACTTACCTCCATCCTTCTTTTGGACATCTCTCATTGGATCTCTAGAGGCAGAAGAGTCTATACAGTACAAGCTCCAACGCCTTACTTTTGACCCAACTAACATATAATTCTATTATTCTAGTTTTCTAGATTAGGATTATAGATTCTTTTGTAGGATTAGGATTTTATTATTTATATTTTACCTCTATGTATAGCTAATCCATTTGTTGTGGAACTTTGGTGAAACTTATGATATAACTAATTGAGCCATTTTTCTCTCTTATGAAAGTATATGTTTTTTATTCAATTGTATTTTCCTTATTATGCTTGATTAATTGATGAGAACTGGACAGTGTTATTAATTTCTAAGTTAATTGGGGGATAGGAAATCATACCATTGCTTAACTGTTAGAATTGTAAGGTAAACTAGATAAAAGATTTTGGAGGATCAATCGAAATTCTTGATATCTAATTAATTACTAAATTAATAAAGTCGAGTGTTCTTTATTTTTTATTAATTATTTATCTTGCATGATCATTGACAATGATAGCTTAAGGAAAAAAATGTTACTTTTACATAATCATTAGATAGTAATAGAACTAGAATAGATGATTAGAAATTGAGTGTTATCATTCAATAAAGTGTTGGGGGTGATGTTGAGTAAAATGGTAAAGGAAGCCAAAGTTCCATGCTCTTCCATAATTGAATTCATGCTTTTGATTTTTTTTTTATTGAGATTTTATTCTCATGTTTTTTATATTTTATTTCTAATTTGAAATATCACTCATAACAAAAATTTTCTTAGTGAACTAAAGTGAAGATGCATTTAATGTTTTGGACGTTAGAATATCTTTGATAGATGATATTGGAAATCTTAAACACTTCATTTATAACTCTAACTGATACACTTGCTTACAAATAAAACTTAAAATGCATAGTTTTGTAGCAACAATCTGAACAATGTCCATAGGTTCATAGTCTTCATTATCTCTAATATCTTAAATATCAAATTGTGTAGATTTTATGAAACGTTCGATGTAATTTATTCCTCACAACATAATGAAGTATGGAAATGTATACTTCTTCAAGAATTAGATTGTATGCCTTTGTCATCCTTCTCCAAGATTGTTCCTTTTATATTGGTTATATATTTAACATAAAGATTGTTTTTAATACCATTTGAATAAGCCAATAGGAAAATACAACAAATACAACAACTTAGTTTTGAAAATTTTTAAAAAAACTTTTGTTAAGAATAATAGGATATGAAACAATTTTATGTTTAAGAACTATCAAAATAGGCCATGGTCTTAGGGCCAACCCATTTAATCCTAAGTTTTGACCCTACATTATTTGACCCACTTAGAAGTAGGGCATTTTTAAGCCCTAACCTACATGACCCTCAATTTAAAGGACTTAGTTAGGGTCTTAGGGCCAGCCCCAACCCTTTTTTTTTTTTCTATTTGTAATTTATCTTAAAATATAATTTTTAAATCTAAATCCAAATAACCTTCAAATTTCATCCTTTCTCTTAATTTTTTTCTCTTATTTCTTTATTTCTCTCTTTAAATAATCTTCAATATTTTTTATTATACTAAAATATTATTTAATTTATTTATCTTTCTTTTTATATTTTTTATTTTTCTCTAATTATTTTTTCATTTGTCTCTAGAATTTTTCTCTTTCTTTCTCAATTTTTTCTCAACTTTTTTATACTTTTATCTTTTCTTAATTTATTTTTTCTAATATATTTACCTCTCTATCTCTAAAATTATCCTTTCTTCATATTTTTCCTTTCTCCATATTTTTCCTTTCTCCTCTCTCTAAATTTTCTTATTTATTTTAATTTTTTATTACTACTTTATTTTAAGAGAGGAAAAAAAATTTATAGAAAAAATAAAAATATTTGAAGAAAAAAAATGAAGCTCATAGGTAACCCTGACCCATAGGATTTGATGGGTGTTATAGTGTGGATGAGTCAAATTGACACCTCTATAAACAAGAATACTTCTTATCATAGTAATAAATAAAAAAACAATTGCAAACTGAAGCGATTTTTAGTCAAAAATTTCATAGAATAGGAAATATAATTATATTAGTTTATAAAGTTAAACAAACTTTATCTAAGCTTAATGATATAGCAGAACCTGTTGTTAAAGAAAACCCAAGTGAGTGACCACCTATATTAGATATAACATCTTTGGTTGGAGAAAAATGTTAAAGATGAATTAATCTTATAACATTGGTCATTATTCCTGTATGATAAACTTGTTTTGATTCTTCACATATAATTATGTGAGTAATGTTCTTTTAAAATTGTAAATTGTTTTGAACTTGTTGTATATTGCATATCATTTGTAGTTCTTTGGAGTTTACTTTTCCTAATTTTCATGAAGTAAAGGACATGACATCAATTATATTTTTTCCACTTAATACAAATTCTTTTAGTTTGCTTAAAATGTTTTCGTTGTTAGAACTAAGATGAATGACTTGATTCGACTCGTTAGCTTGTTAATTCAAGTTACATAAACTAAAAGTTAAAATAAATAAATATAGAATATTTAAAATTTTTAATTTACTAATATATTTTTGATAAAATGGTTGTCTAATTGAAAATTATAAATATAATTATAGTCTATATAAAATATAAATATTTACATTTAAATAATTATTAATAATTAATAAATCAAATAATAATTTGTACCTTAGATATTTAAAATTTATATTTTATTATCAATTTTAAAATTAAAATTTTTTCTAAACATATAACTTATAATAGTATATATTATGATTAAGTCACATATTTTATCTATTTTATATAAAAATAATAAAAATTATATGAATTTAATTTATAAATAACAAGCTGGTTCATGAACCAAACAAGTAGAGTTATAATAGCTTAGGTTCAGCTAGTTTAGTTAACAAGTTTAATTTTTAGCTCAAGTTCAGCTTATTTGGTTCATGAACTAAGTTCAACAAATTAATTATTGAATCGAGTCTCGAACTAATTTCGAGTTGTTTCGGTCCATTGTCATCCCTAGTTAGAATCATCTTCAAAAGTACAAGCGTTCATAATTTCATTTGAGAACCTTTTCATTTTTAAACCAAAATTTGCAGTCAGCAATTTAAGATAATAATAATTTTTTATGTAAGGACTGACCCATGGGTTGGCCCTAGCCCACTTGGCCCTAAAGACATTTTATATTTAGAGCTGTTAGACACTAAGAGCTTTTTAGGCCCTAACCCATAGGACTAGGGCTGGCCCATTTGACGACTTAATACATTTTCATACAAAATCAAATTATTTCTTCTTTGAAGCAAATCAATTTTTACTAAAATTATTAATCGAAACTCAAACACTACAAAAAATATTTTTTTTATATAAAAACCTCCTAAATTATCTAAATAAGTCTCAACCCAATCAAGAAATAAGCAATTTGAATTTATGTTACCAAGTCAAAATTAAATATTCTAACACTGTATTTATATGAAAACTTGATAAATTAACTTATAAAAATTTTATAAAATAAATATTAATATAAAATTTTTTAATTTTTTTTATATTTTATCCTCACATATCAAAGTTTAAATATAAAATTTTATATATAAAATAGGTCAATTAGATTATATATATTTAAACATCGTTAAAAGATTAGAAGGAAACAAATGACTTTTATAAACTAATATCTTTTAAACATTTTATAAAATAGGAAATAATTATGTTTTTCACCAATTTTTTCAACTAAATACATTCTTATACCTAATATGTGGAAATATATTTGTATAATTTAAAATCTATTAAATAGTATTTCTTTAATAAATTTTTCTAACGTATTTAAATTTAAAGGCTTCATAACTTTTAAAATTTATATAAAATGATACAAGTTTCTATTGGTTATGAAAATTTGTTGATGTAATCCACAAATACACATCATTAAAGAGATAAAACTTTAGGTCTAAAGTCTCACCTATGAGTGAAAATCATACAATTTAAATCCATAATTTTATTATACTATTTTATTGGTGTACTATTTCATATCAATCTAAATTATTTTTCAATCTAATTTCAAATCATACCTCTATTTCTACTCAATTGAACCATCAATCAACAAATACATAAATTAAATTCAAACATCATACCTCTATTACTCTTACGCTCTACTTAAATCTTCTTTCTTTACCTTAATTTCAAATTTTGAAGAGATAATGTCCAAGTTTTGAATTCTTCAAAAAAAAATTGTTTCATAAAGTACACATCAATTTGAACCAAAATAACTTGTAAAGTACACACAATAAATTTTGAACGAACCCTAAACTATTTACCAACGATGATTAAAATGAATGAAAATTCACATTGGAATGAGACTTCAGGCATGTCGTTGGAGAACTCTCTCAACAAAGAGCTCATATGTGCACTCACATGTGAAAAAAGAGAACAATCTAATGTTTAATAATTGTGGAGATCACAGTTTTAACCTCGAAATGAAGATAAAAAAGTATTATTTAAAAATATAAATTTGTAAAAATAAAAATAAAATTAAGATAATTGAAATGATATATTTATACTTGAATTTTGATAAAAAATATAACAAACTAACTTAAAGAAATAAAATAAAGAGACACGTAAAAAAGAACTACCGCTTAACTTTCAAAGAAAGAAAAAGAAAAAAATAAGGTGGTGGAGAGTCGGTCATTTCAAAAGAAAAAGAGAAGGTTTAAAACAAGAAAGAAAAATAAAATAAAATAAAATAAAATAAAAATAAAAATAAAAATAATAATATATTTTAATATTTTAATTTTATAATATAGGAAAAAAATATTTGACGGATTAGAATAAATGTATGAGGTATAAACAATAAAACAATGAAACAATTGAATTTGAAAAATATTATAGAGTTAAATAACAAATTAAGTTTCTCATTTTATAAATGCATTATAATTTTTTAAAATTTTTAAAATAATATAAAATAGTCTTTCACTTTTTAATACTTTATAAATTATTTTTTCATTTATCTAAAATAATATAAATTAGTCATCTTGCATGGATGAATTTTTAAAATTTTTAAAATTGAAAAACTAATTTATATTATTTTAAAAATAAAATATTTTTTTACAATGCTTATATAAAGTGAAAATTAATTTAATAGTTAAATTAAATATTATATATAGTATATTGGTGACCAACAACATTAAGTCTTCATTTCATGTATTTATAGAATGATAACTAACGGAGATATGTTGGAGACTTGTGTGTTTGTTCCATGAATGTGTATCTACGAACATTTGAACATTGAAACTCACATTAATGCAAGTAGACACCGATTTTGTTCTCCATGTTGAAATGCTGTGTTTATTTCTCTAAATTTTTAGGCGAATCAATATGTTGATTACTTTTTTATATTCTCTACTTTCTGTATTTATCTAGTGATAATTAACACAAAAACAAAAGTATT
The DNA here is from genome assembly GCA_026541065.1 of Canavalia ensiformis. Taxonomy (NCBI): domain Eukaryota; kingdom Viridiplantae; phylum Streptophyta; class Magnoliopsida; order Fabales; family Fabaceae; genus Canavalia; species Canavalia ensiformis. Next base: position 292,113 of record JAMKYM010000290.1, read on the forward strand.
TGTTGTCACATCTTCTATTGTGTATCAATATTTGTATTAGTGATATGACTTATGCCTTCATCAAGATGAACAATACAGGAAGCTTGTAGCAAAATGATGCAATTAACATAGTTAGACAATGACTAAATGAACTTTGATTAAAGCATCTAATGTTTTTATCAGACCAAAAGTTTCAAATGCTTCCCTACTCTTTAGACGATGTGATCCTTAGGCTTTGTTTTTCTTTTATAAAGGGTTGTCTAATATTTTAACTGAAAATCTACACACTTAATTAGCCTCAATTGATATTCTCTATTGTTCATCTAACTGTACTTATTTTTTTTATCCATCAAAATCAAGGTATTAGATTTTCTTGATCCTAACACTAATATATTTCAACCAAAGAAATAGACCAATTAATGAAACAATCAAGAAAATTATTTATACTTATAAGTAATAAAGAACGAACAAAACTTTAATCAAACCAATCCAAGAATGCAAAACTTTCTTCTTTTCTTTATTTTCAAACTTTTATCCTTTTTAATCGATATTATATATTTATCATTTTTGCAATTTTAATACACTAAGTAAAATGATATGAAAATATCTAGTTCGTTGAGGAAAAAAGCTAACCAATCTAATTAACAATCTATAACTTAGTCACATTGAAATCTTATATAAATTAGGCCCATTCAACAAAAAGAAGATAAATTCAACCAATATTTAAATAAACATATTCTTAAAGAGATATAGTGCATTCTATCCATTTAATAAGTCTTGTGCGAATTAGGCTCTAAAGTTTAGATGTGAGAAAATCGATCCCTAATGGTTACTAATGGTGCAATATGAACTCAATGCTACAAACTGCTAAGTTCTAATGAAAATATTAAAATGACATACATGTGACCAATGTAATGGTAAAAAATACCCTTACATATTGAGATGCTATATGTGTGACACTACTTATTCCAAACAATCGCAGAAACCAATTTCATGTAAGTATAAAATTGCATATGATATTGTAGAACTTTTACTGAACTTTGAGCTAACAACTAGAAAAAGGGAATGTTAATAGTAAAGTAGTCTTTGGATACAAATTGTTAATAAATAACATAATTTTCACCTCCAAAATAAGTCTATGTACTATAGTGTCCTAGTTTAAATGTTTATTTTTTTTATTTACTATTTAGTTTTGGTTTTGCATTGCTACTATTTGATGAAATATATAATTGAAAAAATGTATTATTATTATTATTATCTTTTTCAACATGTTTTAAGTGAGTAGGTTTGAATGTTAGTACATCAGATGCAAAAAAAAAAAAAAAAAGGACACCTAGAAAGTAGATGGTGGAACATGAAACATCAATCATAACGTGAGGTGCAGAGTGTGTGGGAGTAAATCCAATCAAGATTCTTCAGTAGACATTGTTATTTGAATGGTGGTCCTACACCTTAGTCATTTTTTTGCATAAATTAACATTCTATTTTTCTTTAGAATGTCAACATTTTTACATGCATGATAGCTGTTCCTGCAATTATTTCGAATAATGTCTCATATTGTGCAACACATGAAATTACATCAGGGATATTTTTGACCATTGAATTTTCGTATGCATGTCATGTTTGTAAATATTAATAATCGATTTTCACATATTAACATTTTAGAGATTGATTCGAACAGGACCTAAAAAATTTTCTCAGATGAAAGATTTTTTTGTCAACTTTCTGAAAATATTTTTGAAAATTTCTTTCTGAAAAAATTGATAAATAAAACATGCTATTCCTCCCAAATAATTACACTACCCACAATGGCCTTAATCAATTTTTGAATAAAACGTTTGTATACTTATAGAGAATTTGACTTTACATAATTGATTTATCTTAAAAATGACCCCGAAGTGAATTTTACATCAATAAACTTATCTCAAGAGAGTTTATAATATACATTAGCTATTTAATGTATCTAAATTTTTTGAAGATTTAGCCTCACATGTTTTAGCTACAAAATAATTTCTAATTAGAAATTAATTAACTATATATTTGTATAGAAGAATAACAATAGATTCTTGTTCAAGCATTTACAATCTTTACTTTTTCAAATGAAAATAAAAGATAAATTTAAAGTTTTTATTAATAAGCAAAGATTTTAATAAAGAGTACTCGGGGTACTCATAAAATTTATACAAGGGCATCGAAAACAGATTTAGGACTCATATGCCAGTTGGAAAAGGAGAACGGGCCACACTTTCCTGTTCTGTACATTAATCAGAGCCAAGAGGAGATAATATTCGAATGGACCACCTCGACTGTTTTTAACAAGTTTACGACAAAAGTTAAGAAAGAGAAAAAGAATGAATTCGAGGTAGATAAGTTCCTTAAATTCTTCATACAAATAATGTATTTATAGCCTTCAAGAGTATCCTAATTGTAGATGAAACAAGGCTTTAGGATATACGTTAAGATTCATGTATTTAATATAAAGGACGTTGCATTGAAGTTCTGACCCAGCTATATTTTGTGTTTTAAGATGATAGTATTATAACATCCCAAGCTGAAGTTAATGATAAAAAAATTAATAATTATGAGTTTTTTTTTTAATTTTTTTAATTTTTTTAATAAACAACGAAAATACTTCTATATTAGAATGATATAAATAAATATGTAAAAAAATTAAAATAAAATTCAAAAAATATTATAAAATTTTAGAATTCATTCATGACATTTATAAAGTTATAAGAAAAGAATTGAAATAAAGAGAAAATGAAAACGCTATCAGAAACGACTAAAATTGTCCAAAACATCCTTAAAAAACTGTTTTATGTAAGAGTTAAATTATTTCCAAAAAATTACAAATAATATAAGAATGATTTGTGAAAAAACCAATCAGTGTTAGAAACATTAGAAGAACAATTTGGAAACTTTCTAATAAATCCTTAGAAAATTACCAAAATACTTATGAAAGGTGATAAGGTAAGAAAATATGAAGTAGAAGTTAGAAAGTGAGCCCTAACCATTGAGAATGAATTCAACATATGGAAAACGGGATGGTGACTCACCCCAAGTCATAACGTCATTAATGTCATGTAGATCAAAAATATTAATGAAGAGAGATAAAGTTAACTATGATTAAAGTAAATTAATCTTGATTAATTAAAATTAACCATGTATAGAATATGTTAACTTTGATTAGTAAAAAATTCAGAATAATTAATGTTAAACTAATCTTAAAGGATAATTCTTTACATTTACAAAATAAAAAATAAAAATTACATATAAATGGACCAAAATGTCCTTAACTAGGAATTTAATCTTGAGATGCTCTAAGTAGCAGAATTTGCTTAGGAACACCAAGGGGAGGGGTCATTTGCTTCATTAACACTCTTATAAATACTTTTGCAAGCTCTCTAAACTCACTCAAAGCTTCAATTTCTCTCAAAATACCAAAACTACACTATGTTTAAACTTGGATCTTTAAAATTTAAATTAAAACAAAACAAACTAATCAAGCTCACCACTATCACTAGGAGATCTTGTATGGACTACCAAGGAAGAAGGGGACCAACTTAAAATACCCACCAAACCTTCATAAAAGTATTCAACAAGTATGGTCTTTACCATATATTTTTCTAAGATTTTAATCATGTATTTGTGATTTATTTTCTTCTCTTTATGGTGGACCTCTCTCTAAGTTATATGCATCCATTTTTCTTGATTTTGTTGGAGGTTAAAACTTCCCTTAATGGTTAAAAATAAGCATCACCAAGTTTTTAGTGATTTTTGAAAGTTAAAAAGAAGTTTTGATAGATTAAAGTACTTCTAGTAACCTTTGAAACTATTTAATCAATTAAAATTTCTTAAAACTGATTTTAATGTTTTGGGAAAGATTTGAGAGTTTTTGTGAAAATTTTTGAAGTGCTCAAAATAAGGGATAGATAGATCTTGGAGTAGATTTACACCTGTTGTCTTAAAAAAAATGCTTTCTTTAAGGTCTTTGTGTTCAAAATTGTAAGATTGATTATATCTTTTCTTAAAAGCTTTAATCTTGAAGTTGTACTTTGATAAAAGGCCAAATCTGGACTCATGTTAAATATCATAAAAGACTAAAAATTTATGTCATAAAAGCTATAAACTTAATTTGAAACTTGGACTTAAAACTAGTGAGAGCAAAGGTGGAATTTGGATCCGAAGTTGAACAAGACACTTAAGATCTTCCATGGCCATGACCAAAGTTATGGAGTATGGACAAATTATGATGGTCTAAGGATATGTGATGTACCAGGTGCTAAAATTCATAACACAAACGCCAAGGGAGAACTAATTAAGAAAAAAACCCTTGTTTTGACACCTGGTGGATTCAGCCACCTTCAACATAATTAAGGAAACTAGAGCTTAAAATTTTAATTAAGGTACAAATAGAAGTTTAAACAAGTATAAGAAAGAAATTATAAGTTTGGAAGAGATTTCCAAATTGGGTAACCATTCGATATTTTGGATAAACTTAGTCAAAACAAGTTAAAACCTTGATTAAAACTTAAGCATGAACCCAAAGATGCATAAGGTGGTAAATAGGAATTAATTGTGGAGTAGAGAGAGGAAGCTGACATTCGGATGTACTCACTAGACAAGGAGGAAGAGTTCTAAAAATTTTTAAGGTTGGTGAAAATTAATAACTTAAGTCCTAACTAGTGTAAATCACCTTTTAAGGAAATAAAAATTGAACCATAATGTCTTAGGACTTTAGGATGTGAATTCGGGCACCTATGAACTAATTAGGAAAAGTAGGCTAATTTGGATGCTTAAAGATATTTAAACAAGACATGAGTTAGAAACTTTAAATTCATGGGTAAAAAGGTAAGTAAGTAAGTAGGTTCATTAGTGGTTCAAATTTGATTAGCCAAGTTATTAGTCAATAAGCCTAAAACTTCTAACATTTAAACTTGAATTAAGTAAGTTCTGTATAAAACATTCAAATAATGAACACAAAAATTAAATAACCAAAGAAGCCATTTGACTAACTAGAATAGAAGTTCAAAATTTCATAATCTTACATTAAAAATATTAAGAGAAATTTAAGCCTTGAGAAAAGGAAAGGTTGAGAGGTAACATATATGGATGAATTGACTAAGTTCTTATGGAAGATTTATCATAAAACTTATGAAATAAAGTAAGATGAACAATCTCTTAGAGGAAAGTTGCATGTTGTCCAAGAAAGTTACATCAAGCATAATTAAGAAATTTTTTATTAGAAGATTAGTTTATAATTAGAATAATTATGCCAAGTTGTGGTGTTGCCTTATGAGTACACAAATATGAATATAAAGTGTATGGAATGTACTTTTGATTGTTTACAAAAGTGATGTCTTAGATGATTCTCATATGTGAATGATAAATGTGAAGATAGATTTGATTAAAGGCTATATATGCTCTCTTGAATGATAAATGAAAATTGGTGTGAATTATGGTTCCATAAATGGATGAATTAAATGGGAAATTGGATACTATTTGTGCATACCATAATGATTGAATATTGAGCATGTGTATTATCATAAAGACTTTAAATAGAACTTAATAAGTTAAGAGATCACTAAAGAAAATTCATATGTGAAAATTTAAGACACTACTCTTACCATGCTAAGGCATATGGCTTCTACACATATGGAGGTCACAAAACTTTCCATGTAGAAGCCATAAGGTTTCAAGAAATTATGATGGTAACGATCATCCAAAATGAGTTCATATCTTAGAATAGAAGGTAGAGTAAGTGGGAAGTGGAAAATAGTGTTTGACTAAGATTGTTAAGGATATGCGTTAAATTAAATTGCCACGGAAAAGGGTGACTAGAAATGAGAATGAATTATGAGTAAGGCATTAATGAAATGATAGTCAAATGATATTTATGATGTGATGTAATGTAATGTGATCTCAATAGAATGAAAGATGTATGAAATTCACAATAAGTGTCTTGTGTGCTTGTGATAGAAGTCAGTTTCTGCAACTGTAAAAGAAATCCACTTCAACTAAAGGTTTTCTAAAATTTTAAAAGTGAACCTGTATGCATGTCATGTTTCTAAATAAACTAAAGTAGTTGAGTTGAAAATGTTGACACTATAATTAGGTTATAATCCTATTGAGAAACTTAGTTTCTCACCTTTCTCTCATCATTTTCTTTTCTAGACCCCAACAATGTTATTCATGAAAGCGATGGTGTTTGTGGAGGTTAACTACGTAAGATAGGTGGTTGGAGCCTCAGGTCCTCATGTTTGAAGCGTTTATAAAAATTTAGTTTAACCCAAGTAATAAACATTTTGTATAATAATTAAGGATGAATATAATATAAATAAGTAATATATAGTTAATCAAGTATCATGTATGATGAATAGTAAGTATGTGTAAGAGTATGGTATATCTTTGTGATGTATGGTATATATTTGTGATGTACGAAAGGATACTAGTGCCCTTACACTAATTTTTGAATGTAAGAGTATGCATGATTAAGTTTTATACCAAATAATCAAAGCAAGTTAAGGTATGAATGACGGCACTCGACTATTTATTTTCTACTACAATAATTACTAGGACGAGATTTTACATTTTCAACTAAGATTTTTTTAAAAAAATATTATTTTCAATATCAATAATTTCTAAAAGAATTCTGCATCATGAAATAATAATATAATAATATAACCGCGAATATGACTTAAATATACAATGGTCTTCATTTGAAGGTCTTACAAGTATTAACTTGTACTTTTGTCTTCTTTGTTGGTGTAACTTTTTATTCATAATTTGACATAAGAGCATTTTAATTGAAGGTTCAATTTTTCATATGTTTCTCTCAAAAAAATTTGTCAAATTTTATAAGATAATTTTAAAATTAGGCACTTATTTTTACTGTGACATATCTTAGTTTAATATATGGACTATATATTTTTGTTTATCAAACTAAATATTATATCAACCATGAAAAAATTAAAATTTTCTTAGTAGATTATATCATAACTCTTTGTAAACTAACACATTATCTACGAGGATCAATTTTACCAATTCCATAAATATATTTTTAGTGGTTGCCTCTAAAGAAAATAATTCATCCATCGTATGGTTGAAAGTCTTCAAACATTGACATTTCTTTCATCATATACTGTGAGTAGTCATTGTCTAAGTATTATTTAAGGAGTTTTTTCTATTAAGAATATTTTGCAATCATAATTTTAGGTATTAGTACCTTTGTAGATCGTTGTGAGTTACAAACATTTTCAATTTTTTATTTCTTCATATAAAAACATATAGATGTTACATATCTTAACTTTTAATAGAAGGTACATGAGTAAATATAGATAAACTATGAGATTAAGTAACTTTTCTTAGTATGTACAACCTAATGTTTTAATGCCTATTTCAATTTTTTAACTAGGATAGTAATTATTTTTCAAAGGTTTGCTTAAATTATCTTTTACGTATACAAAATTTGTCAAATCCTTTGTTAATTTATTATCGTTTCAATTGAACTATAATGACCTCATTAAATTGTTATTCCTCGTAATGGATTTTAGGTTTTCTTAAAAAGTTAGTCAATATATTTATCTTATTGGACAAATTAACATTCTTTTATCTTATCTTTTAGCTTGTTTTCTTAGTCTTTCTTCATATTTCTTACTTATTTATTTTTATTTTTAGATATAGTGATATCTATTACTTGAAGTCTTCAAAGATGATTTTCATAGGATTTTTTTTCCAATTTAATATTTGCTTGGATTCTTCATTATTACTTTTGGTATTTTTTTAATTTATTTCTTCTTCTTGAATTTTTTATTTTTGTGATCTGATTAGTAGGTATTTATTACTACACATTCATGATGTGTCTCTTTGAATCCTTTCATCATCAAATTCTTTTTATTAATCTAAAGGAATTTTTATTTTAAGGATTTCAGAAATTATGATTCTTCTTTGATTATTAATTGAACTTCAAAACTATTATTTTTCCTTTACTTTGCAGTAGGAGTCCTTCTTTTCCATTTTATGTATGCTTAGGGATGCCAAAATTTCTTCAAGCTTCAAGACACTAAGGTTTTTAATTTCTTAAATTCCTATCACCATATGATGCTAGTCCTATGGAAGATTTCATAAGGTATTTGAGTTTTGACTTTATCCTTATACTCATATTCCTTCATAAGGGCCTCTTAATTGCTGGTTATAATATGGATTGTTCCAATCATTCTTCTATCTTTTCTTCTTCATTCATCTTAAACATTTCATACTAGTGAACTAGTTTTCTTATCCTTGTCTTTCTAACTTTATTAGTTTTCTCATGTATGTGGAAATCTAGAAACCATAAACTTTTTCAAATTAAGTTCTACACAAGGTATAGGTAATGATAAACCTGGCCTTTACACTAATTTACATTTTATTTGCTTGTTCAACAACCAAACTATTTTCAATATCTCAATCACTTATGCATATTTGGAAACATAATCCTTATTGACCATTCTACTCCATAAGTTGTACTATCTTAATTTTGTGAAGAGCTCCATATTTTTTCTCTAGTAAGTGTAATCATCTTTAAAGAATTTAGTTTTTATTTTATTTTCAAAATTTTTTAAAACAATTTTCTCAAAATATTTTAAATCTAAGTGTCTAACAAATATAAAATGACGTGTTCCAAGTATAAACAGTTCACAAACTAGTTAATAAATTAAAGATTAGACATTGAGTAAATGAAAGAGAGATTAAAAAAGTTATTTTCAGAGTCTTATATTATTTAGTCACACGAAATTAGGGTTATTCAATCTTTTATTATAAATTATAGAATGAAACAAGACATTTTACTTTAACAAAGATTCTCTACCTTGTATAGACATATCTTTAAAGCTTTAAAAGAGAAAAAGC